>JANAVB010035219.1:587500-979304 GCA_029216955.1 Iris pallida
AATGGCAAAAGAAACAAACTATCGATTCATCATATATCAGACGAACACGGCATCATCAGAACTGACCATAAGGGTATCCAAGAGGCGGCCGCCGATTACTATGCTAATTTATTCTCCAAAGAAACGGTCCACAAAGACTCATCATTCCTCGACCAAATTTCCACCATCATCAACGACTCCGACAATGCTTTGTTAGAACGCCCCCTATCCGAACAGGAAGTAAAAGACGCGGTGTGGGCATTGAACGAGCATAGCGCCCCTGGCCCAGACGGTTTTACTGCAGTATTCTTTCGTTTCTGCTGGAAGATCATCAAGCGGGACATCACCGACGCGGCTATTGCTTTCCTAGAAGGAGCTCATTACCCCAAAGCCATCTCCAGCGCCAACCTCATCCTCATCCCGAAAAAAGACAACCCCAACTCCTTCTGTGATTTCCGACCTATCAGTCTTTGTACCTTCACCAACAAAATAATATCCAAGATCATTGCTACTAGAATGACAGACATTCTCCCCAAAATCATCTCGGAGGAGCAAAGCGGTTTCGTTCGTGGTAGGAACAGCCAGGACAACATCATGCTGGCCTAAGAACTTATCACCTGCATGAAGTTTCCTGCTCGAGGGGGCAACATCGCCATCAAAATTGACATGAAGAAAGCCTACGACAGACTCGATTGGCAGTTCATAATCTGGGTCTTCAGAGCTTTCGAATTCTCGGAGAATTGGACCAACACCGTGTGGAGATCCGTCAGCAACTCATAGTTCTCCACAGTCATCAACGGCCAATCCGAGGGCTTTTTCAAATCTAGCCGCGGTGTCAGACAAGGCGATCCTCTATCATCCACGGTCTTCATCATCGCAGCCGACGCCCTGAGCAGAAACCTCAACAACATGGTCAACACCCCGAATTTCTAGCAATATCACACCGCCAGTGGATGCCCCTCCATCACCCACCTGGCATTTGCCGATGATTTTCTTATCTTCTCTTCTGGGGATGTCGGATCGATGGAGGTGGTTCACAACACCATGACGCGGTACTCCAGATGCTCTGGCCAGAAAATCAACCATTCCAAGAGCGTCATCTACGCCCACCACAACATCAAAATTGAGAATGCTACCAGTCTTACTAACCTCACTTCCTTCTCGGTGGCTCACCCTCCCTTCAACTACCTCGGCTGCCCCCTGGTGTACGGGAGATCAAATGCCAGCATCTTCGAGAACCTCATCACCAAAATCAGGAACAAAATCGAAGGATGGCACAACGCCACCCTATCCCCAGGCGGCAAAATTATCCTCATCAATCATGTGCTCAACTCTGTCCCCATCCACACCTTAGCGGCTTGCTCCCCGACCAAGAAGGTCCTAGCGTCGATCGAGCAGATCTTTTGCAAGTTCTTCAGGGGCTACAATGATGGTCAAGACAAACACCACTGGGCCAGCTGGGATGCTATGGCCACCCCGATTGCAATCGGCGGGCTTGGATTCTCCAAACTCAATCACATCGTCAAAGCCTTCTCTATGAAACTGTGGTAGAAATTACGCACGAGCGAAAACCTATGAACCAGGTTCATGAAGGCCAGATACTTCAAGCACATCCACCCAGCGATGGCCAGAGCCAATAACAGATCCTCTGCGGCTTGGTGCCGTATTTTACGGGACCGCAAATTGGCTGAGCCGGCGATTACACTCCATCTGGGCGACGGCAAGGCCAACTTCTTCCTGGAAAGATGGATCAGTGATAACCTCATCCCGAACACCTCTGGATCCCCCAGCAATAGCAGGATCAAAGACCAGTGGAACCCCACTAATAACGAATGGAATTGGGACCAGATTCGCGTTTGGTCCGGCAACGAAACGGTCGACAGCATTCGTCAGCAAGGACTTATCATTGGTTTCGACGCGGACGAGCTGAGATGGTCGCTGGAAGCTTCAGGAGTATTCTCAGTACGATCGGCGAGATCTGTGCTCCACGAGAACGGCCAAAAGCACTTCATTGCGCGTTACTGGCATTCGTGCATCCCAAAGAAATGGTCTTTCCTCCTGTGGAGAGTCACAAGAAAGAAATTGCCAACCGATGAGATCCTTAACTCCATCGGCTTCAGCCTGGCGTCTGCTATTGTTGCGACGATAGACAGACGGAGACTATTGACCACATCTTCCGGGAGGAAAGCCTCCCCGACCAAACCTGGAGCATCCTCAACTGCATCTACAACATCACTACAGGAGACGGACGCTTTAACGATCTCATGGCCCTCTGGGGAGTCACGTCCCACAGCCATCAGATCGTAGCAGCGGCTGCCACCTGGGTAATTTGGAAGAATCGAAACAAAGCGAGATACGAGGGCCACTAATTCTCGGCCGAGCAGCTAATTCGGAAAATCCAACGGCAATGCCGCAAAAGGAGTTCACTGTGCTCCCACAGCCCACCAGCATTCTGGCAACCTTTCTCCAGTTAGTTTTGGCAGGCGCGGTCGCCCCCCCCTGTCTTTTGGTGGTTTCAGGCTTTTTGCCTTGTACTCTCTTCAGGCTTCGGCATTTTGAGCCTTGATTAATAAAAGAGGGGGTTCTTTAATATATAAATATATATATATATATATAAATATATATATATATATATATATATATATATATATATATATATATATATATATATATATATATATATATATATATTTATATATATATATATACATATCCATAAATACACCAAAAAATCTATTTAAAATTCAAATACCATTTAAAAGTCAACTATCCAATTATTTAATATATTTGAGCATATCTTCATATATATAAATTCAATCCTTAATAAAGCACTCAACATAGTAATAATATTTAAATAGGAAAAACATGTTTATTAAATCTCCACCAAATAACTTAAATTATAATAAAATAATAATAATCGTCCCAATGGGTGAACTTTACCGCTCACCCATGTATGGGTCCAGAAAATTGTACCATCTTGTAAAATATTATTTTATTAATAAAATATAAAAATTTTGTACAAAAAGTCAATAAATATTCAACAAGTCTCAAAATTATTAAAAATATTTGTACACACATGAAATGTTCCTACATGGCCATCTTAGTCACCCCACATGCTCACATGGGGTTAAATTTGGTTCGGGCCCTGTTCGGGCTGAATTGGCCAAACCGGGTCATCAAAAAAATAAATAAAACCATATATTGTATAAATTCATTTTTAAGTCTAATAAAATAATAAAAAATAGGGGTTTTATATTGTGTAAAGTATATATATAGATAATGTGTGTATAAATAGGTATCCTATATATATTATATAATGTGTGTGTATCAATATATATACTGTAGACTCATAGTGACTTGTACTGTTCTATAGGAGACAGATACCACTCCTCGGACAATAGATATTCTCCAGATTCTCGGGTTACAGGCGAGTACATTCTCTGATCATTTCATATCCTGCATTAGGAGTATATTTCCTATTTTAGATTATTTTACATGATGCTGACACGTTGCAAACACGGATTAGTACTATATGGATCTTGTTGTGTGATGTTATCCCCTTAGCGGATACATCGGGTATTCGTGTTCATGTACTTTATCGTGAACATCGTGTACTCCTTGTATTTGTGACATTCGTATACAAAACGTGTAAAATCGTGTATAATTATGTATTCACATGACCTTCGTGTACAACAACATAACTTAACTAGATCCTTGTGTATTGATTGGGGCGGGGGAGTAGAAGTGGTTATGTGTTCAATCCAATAGATTACTCGTGTACAACCTCTGTAGATTACACGTGTACAACATCGTGCCGTCTACATAACCATCTTGTGCTCTGAATCACTAGCACTGTTAGTTATCTATATACTGTAGCTATTTATTTACAGTCTCTCTCTTTTATCATATATTTCTTTCAGTATCTTGTATCTTACTCTCTAGCATGATTATATATCCTGACCTGCTATGATTTGTTGAGATGTACTGTGCTCGCTCCTGTCCTGACTGGACCTGTTAAAAATTTTACAGAGGACGAGGCTGAGGCGTTCTGCCCTACCTACTACGGTGCTACTTTAGATGAGTGCCTGGATTTGGACCAGCAGCAAGATCCACTAGCAGTAGATGACACTCCCTTAGATTAGGATTGTCTTTACTTTACTTGGATTACTGTATATGGTTTTCAGAGATTTTGGAATATGTTTTTATTTAGACACTTAGAATCCTGGATTTGTATCTCTGTGATTTCTTCTGTTCTAGATATCATCTTTTATATCATTCTATCTTATTCCTGTTCTATCTTAGTTGTGATTGAGATATATTCTGTTATGTCACCCCCATTCTGGGAGTATAACTGTTTATCACCTTTAACTGTTAGATGTTGTGACCGAGGACAGCGTTCTACCGCCGACACTGTGGCATAGGCTGGACGTACCCATGTCTCGTACCCTTACGCTAGGGTGCGGGTCATGACACGTTTTTAGTGGTGGCCCATGCAGGTCTAGGTTGGAAATGTAGTGGTATTCGAACTAGAATATCGCTACAGCCTGCTGTAGGAATTAGTATATTTTTGAAGGCACTCAATCACACTAGGAAATTCCTTATCATATTCCGTATATCTACTTTTACTGTTTATTGTCTTCCTTAGAAAATTTTAAACTGTCCTCCCTTGATATTTCGATTCATTCTCAGTAATTGTTTCTTGTTTGATCTGTGTCTCCAGGATGGTTGAGACGCGATCGTATCGCCCTGTACTGGGAGACGCTGGAGAGGGGTTTAGCACCTCTCGACCTCAGCAGCAGCCAGCTCCCGGTGCCACAGGGCCAGTGCAGCCCTCAGGAGTCGGTGTATCTGCCACTTTTGGAGGAGCACCTCCACCAGTCAGGAGGCCGAGTGTTGTGATTCCTGAGATCCTTCCACCGCAGCAGCCTCCGTCTGCGGGAATGGTAGATGCTGCACATCTCTTCTCCTTCGTGGAGAGGATTCTGGAGTCCCACCAGCAGCAGCAGACGAGGCAGACTGCAGATTTCCGTCAGGGGATCGATGAGGCACACCAGTTGGTTCGCACTACAGTTGAGATGATTACAGCTCAAGGGACCCAGCAGCAGCCCCGTCGAAGGGAGAAGGACATACAGGACTTCCAGAAGACGTACCCTCGAGAGTTCTTCGGCACAGAGGGCATCCACTATGTCGACGATCGGATAGAGCATATTGAGGAGATCTTCCGACTGGCGGAGATACCAGATCGACTCCAGATCGAGGCGGCGGGCAGTCAGATGCAGGACTTAGCCCGTACGTGGTATCAGACAGATCCCAGGATGGGAGTTGAGGGCCAGACTTGGGCCCAGTTCAAGGAGCTGTTTAAGGAGCAGTTCTTTCCTGATGTGGCCTTAGGAAGTATCGAGGCACAGTTCGAGGGTCTGGTTCAGGGGAACCAGACGGTAGGTGAGTATGCTGCAGAGTTTTGTAGACTGGCCCGTTTCATAGATGACTTGACAGAGAAGACGAAGGCGAGGAAGTTTCGTCGAGGTCTGATTACAGAGGTTCGGTCGCTGACTAAGAACGACAGGAACACTACATTTGCTGAGATATTTTTTGGGGCTATGGCGGCGGAGGACGACCTAGGGCTGAAGCAGAAGAGGGGTCGTGACTTCCAGGGTGACAGCAGTAGTCAGGGACAGGCCAAGAGGCCTCACTTCCAGCATCAGCAGCAGAGGCCAGTTCAGCAGTATCAGCAGCAGCACCAGCATCAGGGCCGTGCACCTTTTCAGCAAGTGCAGCACCAGCAGCAGAGAGGGCAGCAGGCACCCAGGCAGCAGGCTGTTAGTTGTACATTTTGCAAGAAGCCTGGGCACAAGTGGGACGAGTGCAGGAAGAGACTCGGTAGATGCTTGATGTGTGGATCAGTGGATCACCAGATACGAGAGTGTCCAGTTGCGTCGATGCATCCTATACCAGGAGGAGCTGGGGCAGCCAAGGCTCCAGCAGGTCAGCCGAGGGGACCAGCCCTGCAGACCCAGCAGCAGAGGTTCCAGCAGCACCAGCAGCAGGCACGAGGTGGACAGCAGGGGCGAGCTTTCGCCATGGCGGCTGAGGATGCCGAGGCCATCGGAGAGCTGATAGCAAGTTCGGTTCTCCTAGACTCCATTCCAGCATTTGCACTCATTGATTCTGGGGCTTCCCACAGCTTTGTGTCAGTATCGTATGCTATTAGACACAGTTTGGTTTTTGAACCATTACCTAGGACCTACAAGATTACGACCGGGGGTGGGGTCATCCTCGTGAGTGATGTTTACAGAGGGCGGAGCGTCATATTGGGAGGCCGAGAGTTGGGAGTGAGTTTACTCGTCATGCCACTACCGAACTACGACATTGTATTAGGTATGGACTGGCTGAGTAGACACCACGTCCGCATTGATTGCTAAGGGGATAGAGTTTTGTTTGGGGCGCCAGGAGAGCCAGAGTTCGAGTACACCCGGCGACAGGTAGAGCAGGACGGCGGAGTCTTCTGTGGAGCTTCAGTTGAGGAGTAGGTGGCTCTGCATCCCTTGATCGCAGAATTTATGGACGTATTTTCAGAGGAGTTGCCAGGGCTTCCACCGGACAGGGATGTAGAGTTCTCGATAGACTTGTTTCCCGGTACGGAACCGATATCTCAGCATGTCTATCGAGTGAACAACAGTGAATTGGTGGAGCTGAAGAAGCAGGTAGATGAGCTGCAGGACAAGGGGTTCATCCGATCGAGTTCTTCACCTTGGGGTACACCGGTACTTTTCGTATCCAAGAAGGATGGGTCGGTACGGATGTGTATCGACTACAGGATACTTAACAACCTGACGATTAAGAACAGATATCCACTGCCGCGGATCGATGATCTCTTTGATCAGTTGAGCGGAGCTCGGGTGTTCTCCAAGATTGATTTGAGGTCAGGTTATCACCAGGTGAAGGTGAAGAAGGAGGATATTCCCAAGACGCTTTCAGTACTTGGACAAGTTCGTGGTGGTATTCATTGATGATATTCTGGGGTATTCCAAGACAGTGGAAGGATACGAGGAGCACTTGAGAGTGGTGCTAGAGACACTCAGGAGGGAGAGATTGTACGACAAGCTCTCGAAGTGCGAGTTCTTCCTAGACAGAGTAGACTTCTTGGGTCATGTGGTGACTGGAGATGGTATCTCAGTGGACCCGAAGAAGATCACAGCAGTTGAGGCTTGGGCAGCGCCAACTTCAGTGGCAGAGATCAGGAGTTTCCTGGGGCTGGCAGGATATTATAGGAGATTTGTGCAGGATTTCTCCCGGGTTGCAGAGCCGTTGACTCGGTTGACCCGGAAGGATACTGAGTTTGTTTGGTCAGAGGAGTGTCAGGCAGCTTTTGATGAGTTGAAGAAGCGGCTTACGACAGCTCCGATTCTGACATTGCCTTCAGGATCAGGTGGATTCACTATTTATAGTGATGCTTCAGGGAAGGGGCTGGGTTGTGTCTTGCAGCAGCATGGGAAGGTGATTGCCTATGCTTCCAGGCAATTACGTTCCCATGAGAAGAACTACCCTACCCATGACCTGGAGCTGGCAGCGCTAATTTTTGCTCTGAAGTTGTGGAAGCACTATCTGTATGGCGAGACGGTAGAGATTTTCACAGATCATAAGAGCTTGAACTATGTGTTTACACAGAAAGAGCTCAACATGAGACAGCGCAGATGGCTAGAGTTGATGAAGGACTTTGACATCTCACTTCAGTATCACCCAGGGAAGGCCAACATGGTTGCCGATGCCTTGAATAGGTATCCGACAGCCATGTGTTTGACTATGGATCGGCACTTGCTTGCAGACTTGGAGAGCCTTGGGACTGAGGTGATTGTGTCAGGGGTGCAGATGCAGTTATGGGGCCTTCAGATACAGTTGGACTTGATGGAGAGGATCAAGGCGACGCAGTTTGAGGATGTGGCTCTGCAGTGTATCCGAGAGCAGGTTCGTACCGGGTTGGTGGATGGCGAGTTTTCACTTGCAGAGGATGGTGCCCTGAGGCACGGTTCCAGGTTATGTGTGCCTAGCGGGGAGCTCAGAGAGCAGATCATGCAGGAGGCTCACAGATCGCAGTACTCTATACATCCTGGTGCTAACAAGATGTACAGGGATCTGCGAGAGCATGTCTGGTGGTACGGAATGAAGCGGAAGGTAGCTCGCTTCGTAGCTAGATGCTTGGTCTGTCAGCAGGTCAAGGCAGAGAGGCAGAGGCCCGAAGGATTATTGCAACCGTTGCCCATTCCAGAGTGGAAGTGGGAACATATCACCATAGATTTTGTATCTGGGTTGCCGCGTACACCAGGAGGGAAAGACGTGATTTGGGTCATCGTTGACAGGTTGACCAAATCGGCCCACTTCTTGCCATTCAAGGTGGGTACGTCTACAGAGAGGCTCGCATAGTTGTATATGAGGCAGATAGTCAGGATTCACGGAGTTCCCGTCAGCATTATCTCAGATCGGGATAGTCACTTTACTTCCTATTTCTGGAGGAGTCTGCAGACTAGTTTGGGCACTCAGCTCAAGTTTAGTACTGTATACCACCCCCAGACGGATGGACATTCAGAGAGGACTATTCAGACCCTTGAGAACATGCTGCGGACATGTGTCCTGGATTTTGGAGGTTCCTGGGAGGATCATCTATATTTGGTGGAGTTTGCTTACAACAACAGTTATCAGGCCAGCATTGAGATGTCACCGTTTGAGGCTCTCTACGGATGTAGGTGTCGTACACCCTTATCTTGGAATGATGTTGGAGAGCGAGCTTTACTGGGACCAGAGATGGTTGTTGACGCAGTCGAGAAGGTGAAGCTCATCAGGGACAGACTTCGCGTGGCGCAGGACAGACATCGGCACTGGACCGATAGCCACCGGAGGCCGTTGGAGTTTGAGGTACAGATTTAGAGATAGGATTAGAAGTACGTTGTATTTTGTTTTGTTTGATTGATCATGTTTGATTTTTTTAGTAACTTGAGACCTTGCTTGTGATTAGGTTGGAGACATAGTTTTTCTGCGGATATCTCTGATTTGTGGTACGATACGTTTTGGTGGAGGTGGAAAGCTTAGCCCGCGCTTCATCGGCCCTTTCGTTATCAGCGGAAGAGTCGGTGATGTGGCATACAGGCTAGACTTGCCACCTGCACTAGTGGGAGTTCACAACGTATTCCACATATCACAGTTGAGACGGTACGTGGCTGACCCTAGCTATATGCTCGATCATTCGGAGATTGAGGTTGGACCTATTCTCAGTTATCCAGAGCAGTCTGTGGAGATTCTGGATCGCCGGGAGAAGGTTCTGAGGAACCAGGTTATACCCTTGGTACGCGTCGCATGGAGGCATCATTCTCCAGGAGAGTCTACCTGGGAGCGGGAGGATAAGATACACGAGCGGTACCCCTATCTTTTTGGACCTCGAGGTATACTTTTCTATCCTTCTCAGCAGTTAGTTTTGCCTTTATTTTCGAGGACGAAATTATTTTAAGGGGGGTAGATTTGTCACTACCACTTTTCTAGCTTGAGGGTATTTGGTCATTTTTAAAATTTTGGAATTATTTTGGAATTATTATTATTAATTATATTTATTAAAATTTTCAGTGATTTTTAGTGTAATTGTTTTGGTGCTATTCTAGACTTTGACTCATGTTGACTTAGGAGACTGTCCTAGAGGCTAACCTAGGTCATGACTACTTGGTTAGGTTAAGTAACCCTAGCTTGACCTAAGTTAGTGACATCAAATCCATTAGAATTATTTTGGAGAAATTAGGAATTAATTTGATTAGGAAATGGCTTGTGATTTCACAAGTCATGGTTAGTGATTTTGGCCCATGGAAGCCCATAGATCACCATTGGAACCCTAACCCTAGCCAAAACCATACTTGGCCGACCACCTTAGGTCACCCCCTCCTCTATTTAATCCCTCCTAGAAATTAGGGCTAGCCTCCATTAGGAATTATTTGCAAGTTTGGAAAGAGGTGAGTCTCCATCTTCCCTAATCCATAGAAAATCTATTTCAACTCCTTTTTCCCCCAAATCAATTGCATTAGGTTCTAAAATTAGTCTACTTGCTGTTGGTATTGAGTATTTTTAGGGAAGAATCAATTTGAAGGAATTTAGTGGCTTGAGGAACCACTTTTATTTGGGGATTTTGAGCCTTTGCACATCAATAGGTAAATCCTAATATACACCATAAAATTACTATTTTATTGCATTTCTAGGATGCCCTAGGCCTACCCTAGCTGTAGGACTAGCTAACCCTAAAATTCGAGTCCATTACGTGTCCGTATCGGATACGTATCAACCCATGGTTATAGGTGTTTGACGAAATGCCCTAAAGGGCATTTCGACATGATTTTAGGAATGTATTTGAATAGAAAAATAGGGTTTGACCTCGCTTATGTGATTCTAGTGTTCTGAGTCGTGTTTGGTGTCGTGTCGTGTCGCCACAGACACGTGGACACGCGGTCGTACACGCGCGTGCGTTGGCAGGATCCATGCCCTGCTACTCGGGGCTGTTTGCTCTGTGCACACGCCACCCCGACACGTATAACTCGACACACATGTTGTGTCCATGACTGACACGAGGTTCCTAGGGTTTCACGACCTCTCGTGTCGTGTCGGACATGCATTTGTGCGTGCACAGGCGTGTACTGTGCGTATCAGTGCACTGTGTATGTGTTCTATGTTTCGATTCAGTTTAAATAGTTTAAATAGTGTTTTTAATTGTTGAATTGATCCTAATTATGATATATAACCTCTGTTAAATTAGTTTGCATGATTAATTAGGTTGTTAATGTGGAAATTGGTTCGAAATGGCATGTTAACTGATATTTCCAGATACATGTGTTTTCAGTATTTTCCAACCATGTAATCCCTGTTTAATTATGTTCATCACTGAGAAATATCCCCCCACATGTTTGTAGATCATGTATAGCTAGGTATTTACTTTCGAATGTGGCTATTGATAGGAGAATGGGATTTGGCATTTGAGTTGGATTTCGAATTCATGCTAACTGTTACTTGGGTTCTTCCCAATTGTTAAAACTGAGTTTTGAAATGTTATTAACCTGAGAATTGATACTCTAAATACATGTATTGATTTTCTTTTCCTGAACTGTTAAACTGATTATTGTTTTCCCTTCCTTTTACTGTCAACTGAGTAGTTATTCCTATTAACCTGAGATTACTGAAATGATAGCTAACCTGAGAATAGGAGCTTTTCATAACTGTATTGCCTGTGGACTGAGAATGGCTTTCAATACATGAGTTTGTATGCTTCCTAATAAACTGGAATATGATTTATGTACACTGTTTTGCAATACCTGAGATTCATTTTTCTAAACTGAAATGCTGAATTCATTTTGAAATCTGAGAGTTATTCCTTAGCTAAAAATGAGACATTCCCTTCATACTTTCCTGAGATGTGATTTGTGAGTTTGGTGTTGGTTTGATAGTGTTCAGTTGGCCTATGGATGGTAAACTGAATTGATTCCATTCCATACCTCACAGTTTCCTACATCTCTCACACACTCACACCCTCACACACAAGTGTCTCACCACTGCCACTGTTTCCTGTGCAAGTGTCACACTATACACTCATGTATGCCACTGTTTTTCTGATTCCAGTTATCACACCCTCATGTATCACTCACTCTTTCACATACAAGTCTCTTGTATCACACTGTCCATGTTGGACTATCACACACACAAGTACACCACCACATTCATTCCTATTTTCTATGTATATATATTTGTGTAAAGTATATATATAGATAATGTGTGTATAAATAGGTATCCTATATATATTATATAATGTGTGTGTATCAATATATATATATGAGATATGATGTAATGTGTGATATGTATATAGTAGTCTATATGCCCATGAGTATTTCTATATTAGCTTATATAATATATCAATATGTGTATTCTATATTAGAGTGTATTACATTTTGATAAATGATTTGACTTGTGATATGTGAGTATGGTTTGGTTCATAGGCATGGTATAGCCTAGACTAGGGCTCTTAGCCTATGTGTGGCTTGAATGCCAGTATAGAGTCTAGATTGGTCTTGTGTGGTCTAGTTAGGCCAAGAATAGACTAGTTAGACTATTGTAGACTAGTTTGACTTAGGTTTGACTTGGTTGACCTAGTTTGACTTCTAGGGTTGACCAGAGTTGACCAAGAGTTGACTTTGGCCTAGATTGACCTAGATTCATATAGAATGTATTGACCTGCATCTTATATATACTGTAGACTCATAGTGACTTGTACTGTTCTATAGGAGACAGACACCACTCCTCGGACAGTAGATATTCTCCAGATTCTTGGGTTATAGGCGAGTACATTTTCTGATCATTTCATATCCTGCATTAGGAGTATATTTCCTGCTTTAGATTATTTTACATGATGCTGACACGTTGGAAACACGGATTAGTACTATATGGATCTTGTTGTACGATGTTATCCCCTTAGCGGATACATCGGGTATTCGTGTTCGTGTACTTTATCGTGAACATCGTGTACTCCTTGTATTTGTGACATTCGTGTACGAAACGTATAAAATCGTATATAATCATGTATTCACATGACCTTCGTGTACAATAACATAACTTAACTAGATCCTTGTATATTGATTGGGACGGGGGAGTAGAAGTGGTTATGTATTCAATCCAGTAGATTACTCGTGTGCAACCTCTGTAGATTACTCGTGTAAAATATCGTACCATCTATATAACCATCTTGTGCTCTGAATCACTAGCACTGTTAGTTCTCTATATACTGTAGCTATTTATTTACATTCTCTCTCTTTTATCATGTATTTCTTTCAGTATCTTGTATCTTACTCTCTAGCATGATTATATATCCTGACCTGCTATGATTTGTTGAGATGTACTGTGCTCGCTCATGTCCTGACTGGACCTGTTGAAAATTTTACAGAGGACGAGGCTGAGGCGTTCTGCCCTACCTACGACGGTGCTACTTTAGATGAGTGCCTGGATTTGGACCAGTAGCAGGATCCACTAGCAGTAGATGACACTCCCTTAGATTATGATTGTCTTTACTTTATTTGGATTACTGTATATGGTTTTCAGAGATTTTGGGATATGTATTTATTTAGACACTTAGAATTCTGGATTTGTATCTCTGTGATTTCTTCTGTTCTAGATATCATCTTTTATATCATTCTATCTTATTCATGTTCTACCTTAGTTGTGATTGAGATATATTCTGTTATGTCACCCCCATTCGAGGAGTATAACAGTTTATCATCTTTAACTGTTAGATGTTGTGACCTAGGACAGTGTTCTACCGCCGACACTGTGGCGTAGGCTGGACGTACCTACGTCTCGTGCCCTTACTCTAGGGTACGGATCGTGACACATTTTTAGTGGTGGCCCATGCAGGTCTAGGTTGGAAATGTAGTGGTATTCGAACTAGAATATCGCTACAGCCTACTGTAGGAATTAGTATATTTTTGAAGGTACTCAATCACACTAGAAAATTCCTTATCAGATTCCGTATATCTACTTTTGCTGCTTATTGTTAACCTAGGAATTAGTGTATTTTAACACGGAGGATGACATTTTCTGTGTATTTGACCTAGAAATGGCCATTCTTCGTGCATCTAACACGAAGAATGACATTCTTCGTGTTAAAATACACGGAGAATGACATTTTCTGTGTATTTTGACCTAGAAATGACCATTCTCCGTGTTTCTAATACGGAGAATGTTATTCTCCGTGTTAAATTACACGGAGAATGTCATTCTCTGTGTATTTTAACACGAAGAATGACATTTTCTCTGTATTTTGACCTCGAAATGGCCATTCTCCGTCTTAAGATACACGGAGAATGACATTTTCTGTGTATTTTGACCTGAAAATGACCATTCTTCGTGTTTTTAACACGAAGAATGTTATTTTCCGTGTTAAATTACACAGAGAATGTCATTCTCCGTATATTTTAACATGGAGAATGACATTTTTTGTGTATTTTGACCTAGAAATGGCCATTCTCCGTGCATCTAACACGGAGAATCTCATTCTCCGTGTTAAATACACGGAGAATGACATTTTCTGTGTATTTTGACCTAGAAATGGCCATTCTTCGTGCATCTAACACGGAGAATATCATTCTCCGTGTTAAAATACACGAAGAATGACATATTTTGTGTATTTTGACCTAGAAATGACCATTCTCCGTGTTTCTAACACGGAGAATGTCATTCTCCGTGTTAAAATACACGGAGAATGTCATTTTCCGTGTTAATACACACCTAAAATGTTATTTTCTGTGTATTTTGACCTAGAAATGGCCATTTTCCGTGTATTTTAACACGGAGAATAATATTTTTCGTTTATTTTAACACGGAGAATGTCATTCTCCGTGTATTTTAACACGGAGAATGACATTTTCTGTGTATTTGACCTAGAAATGGCCATTCTTCGTGTATTTTAATACGGAGAATGTCATTCTTCGTGTTAATATACACGAAGAATGATCATTCTCCGTGTTAAAATACACGGAGAATGACATTTTCTGTGTATTTTTACCTAGAAATGACCATTCTCCGTGTTAGATACACGGAGAATGTTGTCACCCCCAGTTTTCGAATTAGGACTATTTTTGTCATTTTCCAAGTTTTATAATTTTTGGGAATTTTATTTGATTCTATAGAATTTTTAGGAATTTGTTTGATTTAGTTTGAATTTTATCCAATTTGGACTTAAGTTGGAGACCCGGGTAGTCTGGACCCTAGTGGGACCCACATACTAGCTGGACTTGGCCCACATGCCATCCTAATTAGGCTAGAAACTATGAACCATACTTCCATGGCTTAATTAGTCATTTAGAGGCTTAATTAGTCAATTAGAAGTTAAACCGAAACAAACCGAACCAAACCAAACCCGATAAGAACCAAACCAAGTCTAATGGGTTGGGGGCTTAATGGGTCTCCACCCAAACCCATTAAACCCCATGGCCGGCCATGTATAGGTGTCACCCCCAGTTTTTCAAATTGGGGGTATTTTTGTCATTTTCAAGTTTATTAATATTTTAGGAATTTTATTTGATTTTTTTATGATTTTTAGGAATTTATTTGAGTCGGTTTGAATTTTATCCAATTCGGACCCAATTTGGAGACCCGGGTAGCCTGGACCCTAGTGGAACCCCCATACTAGCTGGGCTTAGCCCATGTACCATCAAAAAATAGGCTAGAAATTATTAACCTACTTTCCATGACTTGATTAGTCATTTTAGAGGCTTAATTGATCATTAGTAAACCAAACCAAGTCAAACCCATTCCAAACCAAACCAAAACAACCCAAACTTAACCTATTGGGTTTGGGGGCCTATTGGGTCTCCACCCAAACCCAATAGGGGGGGCCTAAGGTGGCCGGCCACATATAGGAGAAAACCCCCCCCCTTTTTTCCTTCACACTCAAGTCTCCTTCTCTCTCTCCACTTCATTTATTTTCTTCTTCAAAGTTCTTCTTCTTCCTCTTCAAAACCTATACTAGGTATGATAATTAAACCCTCATTTATTTCTTCATTCAATTTTCCTCCTTCACAATAAATGTAGTGAGGATCTTCCTCTTCCCTTTGCCCCCATTTTTATGGTTTTCCCTAAAACCTAGTTCTAGGTTAGTTTGTGGTTCTTTAGAGAGTAGTGGTGATGGTGTTGTGTTTGTGTGGGTGTGTAGAGAGTGGTAGAGGAGAGGATGAGAGTGGTGGTATATGTGTGTGTGTCTATATATATGTATATGTGTATGTATCTATATATATGTATATGTGAGTGTGTATATATATATGTATAGGTGTGTGTACCTATGTATATATGTGTGTATATATAGGTATATATATGTGTGGGTGTATGTGTGTATTAGAGAGAGAAGAAGAGGATATATATATATATAAGATAGATAGATAGATAGATAAATATAGATAGATAGATAGATAGATAGATAGAGAGGAGAGGAGAGGATTTAGAGAGGGAGAAGAAGAAGCAGCAGCAGCAGTAGGTGCTGCAGCAGCAGCAGCAAGCAGCATAGCAGCAGCAGCAGCAGCTATGCAGGGCAGCAGCAGCAGCTGCAATGCAGAGCAGCAGCAGCAGCAGTTGCAAAGCAGCAGTAGCAGCAGCAACTAGCAGTTTTTCCCCCCCCCCCCCCATTTGACCCCCTAGCACCCCATAAGACCCCCCACCTAGTATATATATATAGGTATATATATATAGATATATATATGTTGATATAGAGAAGTTTAGAAAAGGAAATTAGAAGTAGAGAGGGAAAGAGAGTTTAAGAAATTAGAAGAGTTAAGGATTTAGAATTAGAGAGGGAAGCTAGAGAAATAAGGAAATTAAAGAAGAATAGGAGGGAGGATTAGGAAGAGGAATAAGAGAAGAAGAGGGAGATTAGAGGAGTTGGGAAGAAGGGAAATTAGAATCGAGAATCAAGAAGATTAGAATCAAAAACCAAAAGAGGAGTTTTAGTTAGAAATCGAGTTAGAGGGCGAATTTGAGTCCGGAGCATTGGATTGCGATGAAACTGGCATGGAGTTCAAATATATGATTTAGATTTTGCGGGTAAGCTCCCGGGTGGAAATCGGGGTCATAGGGCGCCGGTATCGCGCCGTATCAGTGCGTATCTCGAGATATTCGAGATTTCTGCAATGGGCCGTAAGGTGGACCAAACGTCCACTTTACTTAGGTATTTTGGTAGATAACGAACCTATAGGATAGTACCCTACTACCCTAGGGAGATCGGGTCAAAATAAGTAGCGTAGGTAGGCTATCTAGACTAGCGCCGAGGGTAGAATTTTACCCTTAAAAAGGGTAAAATAGGGAATTGGCCTACGGCCGAGATTTGAGTTTCCAAGTCCAAGATGGACTTGGATATGGGTTGTATAGGTTGGTAATGAGTAGAATTAGCTGTCTAAACCTAGTCTTGGACCCGGTTGACCACAGTTGACTTTTTGGACTAAAAGTCAACTATGGGTCAACACTTTACCCAATTTGGTCCCAAATTCCATTAGACTTGTGCAGTTGACCGAAAGTCAACTGTTAGTCACCAGTGACCTAGAGTTGACCTAGGGTTGACCACAGTTGACCGGTTGACCAGAGTTGACCGGTTGACCAAAAAGTCAACCGTTGACTCAAATTGACCTAGATTGATTCCGTTTGACTTGCATTGACCCAGTATGACCCAGATAGACCTAAAATGATTTAGGTTGACCTCGTATAGTCTAGTTTGACGTGACTTGACCTAGAATGACCTAATAGGATTTAAATTGATTTGACTTTATTTCCTAGATTGAGTATTGATACGTCTTGTTCTCTATAGGTCCTCGAGACGCTGCATTTGCTCCGGTTGACATAACATATCATATTTCAGGCGAGTACATTCTCTGACACTTTTCCATTTTATGCTGACTGATATAATCCATGTATTTAGTGTAGATATGCTTGTTCTCGACACATTGGTCACACGGGTTGGTATTCATGGATCCCGACATGAGGTGTTATTCCTTGTTGTCTTGGTATGTCTTGTGCAAGCCCCCTTGTAGTTCTTGTGCAGTACATGGACGCCGATTCTCGAGGAGACTTGCTCCCTTCTCGTAGAATCCCGCGTCGTGACGTGTCTTGTTTGGATCCACTCTACCAGTCGGGGACGGGGAGTATTAGTGTAGACATGTGGTCATTATCCACCTTGTTACTCTTGTAGACCTTGTGAGTGTTAATCATACACTCCACGTATGATTAACCAGGCCAGTAGACCTTGTGCAAGACCCAAGCCGGCCACATGTTGTAGCTAGTATTCACACACCTAGATATATGATTCTTGATTCTTGTACATGCCATGATCAGTTTACTTGCCTTGTTCTAGCTCTAGTTTTACAGCTTACCTTGCCATGATACTCGCATGTACATTCCATGATTTTCTTGTATATACTCTCTATTTACAGATTATAGCTTTTGTCATATCTTGTGAAATGTTGTTAGTGGATTGTACTCGTTCCATCCTGACAGGATATGTTGAAAATATTACAGATGCAGATGAGGGAGACTACAGTACCTACTACGGTCCGGATGACGTAGTGGGCATAGACTTGGAGACTTTGGTCCAGCAGGGCTTAGCTCCGCCTGGCGAGACCTTACCCCTTGCTTAGTTAGAGTAGCTCTTTTATACTGGACTTTGTCTCCAGCTACTTTTGAGTCTATTATTACTATGGACTGTATTAGAGACTTGGACTTGTATATATTCTTTGTGTTGGACTTGTCAGGTTATATATTATTTTATCGTCTTGTTGTCTTTACATTTCAGTCTTTACTTCGTTATCTTAGAGTCGTGATTGAGTACTCGTATATATATTCATTGCTTGTCCTCCGTTCGGAGTTGACCATGGACTTGACAGGTTTTTGTTATATATATAAATTGTTTAGAAGTAGAAAATCCACAGCGTTCCACGCCAATTTTTCGGTGAGGGCTGGGCGTTGTCGCGTCACGTGCCCTTTTAGCGGGTGCGGGTCGTGACACGTTTTAGTGGTGGCCCACGCAGGTCCTGAAGTCGCAATTAGTGCGATGTCGTAGTGGCGCTCGACTTAGAGTGCTATTACGAGCCTGCGGTACGTATCTAGGATAGGCTATAGGCTAAGAGTACTCAATCACAGTAGGATCTTTCCTTGCTTATCTTGCTTACCGTCTTTGATATTGATTTACTGCTTTCTAGTTGTCCTCCTTTGATATTGCCTTCATGTGCCATATTGATATCTTCTTCTTAATTTGTCTCCAGGATATTGATGACTCATTCTCCTGGCGAGGGGCTCGGGGAGACGGAGAGGTCTGCCACTTCTGGCGGACAGGCTCCGGTTACTGCCCCGGCTGATGGGACTTCTGTTGGGGCTCTTGGGGGTACTCCTCCAGCTACCTCTATGACCATCCCTGGGGCCGTTGCGGGTACTCTTCCCTTAGTGCCAGGGGCTACAGCGGGAGCTGCGGCGGGTATTCTTCCTCCTCAGCAGGGGACTCCTTCGGTGATGATGGGAGCTATTCCTCCATTGCCACCTCTGCCCACGGATATGGGACAGATGCTAGCGTTCTTCCACCAGGTGCTTGAGTCCCAGCGGGCTCAGCACGAGGCTCAGCACGAGGCTCAGTTGAGGCAGACAGAGGTTATACGCCAGGGGATGGAGGATGCGCACAGATTGGCTATGGCGGCAGTGGAGCGTCAGGCTCCACAGAGGGAGGTTCAGCAGCAGCAGCCGAAGATCGGGGATATCCATGCTTTCAAGAAGCTTGGTCCGAGGGATTTCAAGGGGACTGAGGGCATTATCTATGCTGATGATTGGCTCGAGGATACCGAGCGCCAGATGGGGGCCTGCCGCCTGGCAGCCGACCTGAGGGTCGAGGCGGTTGGGTTACAGTTGTTAGATATTGCCCGGACATGGTTCCGGAATGAGCCGGCTCTTGCAGGAGAGGGCCATACTTGGGCGGAGTTCAGGACCCTGTTTAGAGAGAAGTTCTTTTCCCCTACGGACAAGATTGGCCTGGTGCGGCAGTTCCAGAACCTGCAGCAGGGCAGCATGACCGTAGAGGAGTACGCGGCGGAGTTCGGCCGGCTGAGCCGATATGCCGAGTACATGGTGAGTGACCCGGTGATCCGAGCGGAGCGCTTCAGGGAGGGATTGGCTTGGGATATCAAGTTCCAGATCCCTTCTTTCTACGCGACATATGCGGAGGTTTACGCAGAGGCTCGGAAGGTAGAGAGGGACTTGGGCTTGAAGCCGAAGAGGGATCGAGATGTGTTTTCTGGGGCCAGTAGCAGTGCAGGGCCTGCTAAGCGCCCTCAGCTTCAGCATCAGTCGTTCCAGCATCACCAGCCGCAGGTGCAGGCCAGAGCACCGGTCCAGCAGCAGGTGCAGCACACTCCGCCGAGGCAGGCTCAGCATGGGGCTCCTTGCCACTTCTGCAGGAGACCTGGTCACGTCTGGGAGGTTTGCCGAAAGAGGCTGGGCTTGTGCCTCTATTGCGGGGAGGCTGGACATCTGTTAAAAGATTGTCCTACGAACCCTCGCAGGGTAGCCCGTGGAGCGGTAGCAGCTCAGGGAGCACAGGGTAGGCCACCTATGGCACCGCATCACGCCCTCCACCAGCAGCGGGATATACCCCGCCAGGACAGGGTTTTTGCGATGGCAGTTGAGGATCCCGCACGCATTGGACTAGGAGGTAGGATCTTGCCCTTTCTTTTTACCTGTTCTTTTCGCCCATTGATTGTTGATTGCCTTCTTAGTACCTTTAGTTGCATATGTGATGATCATGCTAGATTAAATAGGAAACCCCAAGGAAGACTGCAATAACACGATACTGTAGAGATTTAAAACCATGCATGTGTTCTGATTTCCTGGGTTACATGTTATATAACTTAGGATAAAATTTAGTAGACCTTGATTGTGGGGTGCTTGACCTAGAGAAGAGTACGACCGTTTGAATTTCGAGGACGAAATTTTTTAAGGAGGGTAGATTTGTCACCCCCAGTTTTTCAAATTGGGGGTATTTTGTCATTTTCAAGTTTATTAATATTTTAGGAATTTTATTTGATTTTTTTATGATTTTTAGGAATTTATTTGAGTCGGTTTGAATTTTATCCAATTCGGACCCAATTTGGAGACCCGGGTAGCCTGGACCCTAGTGGAACCCCCATACTAGCTGGGCTTAGCCCATGTACCATCAAAAAATAGGCTAGAAATTATTAACCTACTTTCCATGACTTGATTAGTCATTTTAGAGGCTTAATTGATCATTAGTAAACCAAACCAAGTCAAACCCATTCCAAACCAAACCAAAACAACCCAAACTTAACCTATTGGGTTTGGGGGCCTATTGGGTCTCCACCCAAACCCAATAGGGGGGCCTAAGGTGGCCGGCCACATATAGGAGAAAACCCCCCCCCCCCCCCCCTTTTTCCTTCACACTCAAGTCTCCTTCTCTCTCTCCACTTCATTTATTTTCTTCTTCAAAGTTCTTCTTCTTCCTCTTCAAAACCTATACTAGGTATGATAATTAAACCCTCATTTATTTCTTCATTCAATTTTCCTCCTTCACAATAAATGTAGTGAGGATCTTCCTCTTCCCTTTGCCCCCATTTTTATGGTTTTCCCTAAAACCTAGTTCTAGGTTAGTTTGTGGTTCTTTAGAGAGTAGTGGTGATGGTGTTGTGTTTGTGTGGGTGTGTAGAGAGTGGTAGAGGAGAGGATGAGAGTGGTGGTATATGTGTGTGTGTCTATATATATGTATATGTGTGTGTATCTATATATATGTATATGTGAGTGTGTATATATATATGTATAGGTGTGTGTACCTATGTATATATGTGTGTATATATAGGTATATATATGTGTGGGTGTATGTGTGTATTAGAGAGAGAAGAAGAGGATATATATATATATATAAGATAGATAGATAGATAGATAAATATAGATAGATAGATAGATAGATAGATAGAGAGGAGAGGAGAGGATTTAGAGAGGGAGAAGAAGAAGCAGCAGCAGCAGTAGGTGCTGCAGCAGCAGCAGCAGCAGCTATGCAGGGCAGCAGCAGCAGCTGCAATGCAGAGCAGCAGCAGCAGCAGTTGCAAAGCAGCAGTAGCAGCAGCAACTAGCAGTTTTTCCTCCCCCATTTGACCCCCTAGCACCCCATAAGACCCCCCACCTAGTATATATATATAGGTATATATATATAGATATATATATGTTGATATAGAGAAGTTTAGAAAAGGAAATTAGAAGTAGAGAGGGAAAGAGAGTTTAAGAAATTAGAAGAGTTAAGCATTTAGAATTAGAGAGGGAAGCTAGAGAAATAAGGAAATTAAAGAAGAATAGGAGGGAGGATTAGGAAGAGGAATAAGAGAAGAAGAGGGAGATTAGAGGAGTTGGGAAGAAGGGAAATTAGAATCGAGAATCAAGAAGATTAGAATCAAAAACCAAAAGAGGAGTTTTAGTTAGAAATCGAGTTAGAGGGCGAATTTGAGTCCGGAGCATTGGATTGCGATGAAACTTGGCATGGAGTTCAAATATATGATTTAGATTTTGCGGGTAAGCTCCCGGGTGGAAATCGGGGTCATAGGGCGCCGGTATCGCGCCGTATCAGTGCGTATCTCGAGATATTCGAGATTTCTGCAATGGGCCGTAAGGTGGACCAAACGTCCACTTTACTTAGGTATTTTGGTAGATAACGAACCTATAGGATAGTACCCTACTACCCTAGGGAGATCGGGTCAAAATAAGTAGCGTAGGTAGGCTATCTAGACTAGCGCCGAGGGTAGAATTTTACCCTTAAAAAGGGTAAAATAGGGAATTGGCCTACGGCCGAGATTTGAGTTTCCAAGTCCAAGATGGACTTGGATATGGGTTGTATAGGTTGGTAATGAGTAGAATTAGCTGTCTAAACCTAGTCTTGGACCCGGTTGACCACAGTTGACTTTTTGGACTAAAAGTCAACTATGGGTCAACACTTTACCCAATTTGGTCCCAAATTCCATTAGACTTGTGCAGTTGACCGAAAGTCAACTGTTAGTCACCAGTGACCTAGAGTTGACCTAGGGTTGACCACAGTTGACCGGTTGACCAGAGTTGACCGGTTGACCAAAAAGTCAACCGTTGACTCAAATTGACCTAGATTGATTCCGTTTGACTTGCATTGACCCAGTATGACCCAGATAGACCTAAAATGATTTAGGTTGACCTCGTATAGTCTAGTTTGACGTGACTTGACCTAGAATGACCTAATAGGATTTAAATTGATTTGACTTTATTTCCTAGATTGAGTATTGATACGTCTTGTTCTCTATAGGTCCTCGAGACGCTGCATTTGCTCCGGTTGACATAACATATCATATTTCAGGCGAGTACATTCTCTGACACTTTTCCATTTTATGCTGACTGATATAATCCATGTATTTAGTGTAGATATGCTTGTTCTCGATACATTGGTCACACGGGTTGGTATTCATGGATCCCGACATGAGGTGTTATTCCTTGTTGTCTTGGTATGTCTTGTGCAAGCCCCCTTGTAGTTCTTGTGCAGTACATGGACGCCGATTCTCGAGGAGACTTGCTCCCTTCTCGTAGAATCCCGCGTCGTGACGTGTCTTGTTTGGATCCACTCTACCAGTCGGGGACGGGGAGTATTAGTGTAGACATGTGGTCATTATCCACCTTGTTACTCTTGTAGACCTTGTGAGTGTTAATCATACACTCCACGTATGATTAACCAGGCCAGTAGACCTTGTGCAAGACCCAAGCCGGCCACATGTTGTAGCTAGTATTCACACACCTAGATATATGATTCTTGATTCTTGTACATGCCATGATCAGTTTACTTGCCTTGTTCTAGCTCTAGTTTTACAGCTTACCTTGCCATGATACTCGCATGTACATTCCATGATTTTCTTGTATATACTCTCTATTTACAGATTATAGCTTTTGTCATATCTTGTGAAATATTGTTAGTGGATTGTACTCGTTCCATCCTGACAGGATATGTTGAAAATATTACAGATGCAGATGAGGGAGACTACAGTACCTACTACGGTCCGGATGACGTAGTGGGCATAGACTTGGAGACTTTGGTCCAGCAGGGCTTAGCTCCGCCTGGCGAGACCTTACCCCTTGCTTAGTTAGAGTAGCTCTTTTATACTGGACTTTGTCTCCAGCTACTTTTGAGTCTATTATTACTATGGACTGTATTAGAGACTTGGACTTGTATATATTCTTTGTGTTGGACTTGTCAGGTTATATATTATTTTATCGTCTTGTTGTCTTTACATTTCAGTCTTTACTTCGTTATCTTAGAGTCGTGATTGAGTACTCGTATATATATTCATTGCTTGTCCTCCGTTCGGAGTTGACCATGGACTTGACAGGTTTTTGTTATATATATAAATTGTTTAGAAGTAGAAAATCCACAGCGTTCCACGCCGATTTTTCGGTGAGGGCTGGGCGTTGTCGCGTCACGTGCCCTTTTAGCGGGTGCGGGTCGTGACAATAGGCCACCTCCCCCCTCCCCTTTGCTTCATCTCTAAGTAATATCTCTCTCTCTCTCTCTTCCTTCCATTCTTTTCAAGCTCTTTCTTCTCAAGAGAAGATCTCATTTAGGTATGATCTTAACTCTCATTAATTCCCTCTTTTGCATTTATTTCCTTCACCATAAATGTAGAGGAGACCATTCTCTACACATTGACCATAGCTTTATTAGGTTTTCCTAAAACTTAGTTTAGGGATTGATTAAGGATTTTTCCCTCTTTAGAGAGGTATATCTATGTATATATATGTATTTGTGTGTGTAGAGGAGAGTGGTAGTGATGGTGGTGTCATGAGAGTATGTGTGAGAGTGTGTGTAGAGGAGAGTGGTAGTGGTGGTTATGTCCTTGAGTTTGTGTATCAATGCATATATATATGTATTTATATATTTATGTGTGTGAGTGTCTCTCTCTCTCTCTCTCTCTATATATATATATATATATATATATATATATATATATTTAGATGTGTATGTGTGATTGTGTGTATTTATATATATAGATAGATAGCTAGATAGTTATATATATATATATATATATATAGATATATATATAGAGAAGGGAAGAAGTGGTAGGAAGAGGAATGGAAGAGGAAGAAGAAGAGAAAGAAGTAGCAGCTGCAGCAGCAGCAGATAGCAGTAGTAGTAGCAGCAGTGGCATCTAGCAGCAGCAGTAGCACAAAGACCCCCCCCCCCCCCCCCCCCCCCCCCCCCCCCCCCCCCCCCCCCCCCCCTTAGCCTATAAACCCCTATATATATATATATATATATATATATATATATATATATATATATATATATATATATATATATATATATATATATATATATATATATATATATATATATATATACTTATATCCCTATGTATATATATATATATATTATATATATATATATATATATATATATATATATATATATATATATATATATATATATTTATATGTGTGTGTGTGTAGGTATATAGATTTATATATATATATATATGTGTGTGTATGTATTTATATATATAGATATGAGGTGTGTTTGTGTGTCTATATATATATATATATATATATATATATTATATATATATATATATATATATATATATATATATATATATATATATGTATAGAGAGAGGAGAAGAATTAGAAGAGGAAGAGGAAGAGTAAGAAGAAGGAGAAGAAGAAAAGAGTAAGGAGAAGGAAAAGGAAAAAGGATAAGGAATAAGGAAGAATAAGGAGAAGGAGAAGAATAGGAATAAGGAGAAGGGAAGAAAAAGAATAAGGAGAAGGAGAAGAATAGGAGAAAGAGAAGGAGAAGGAGAAGGGAAAGAAGAGTGGTAGTAGCAGGAGTTGTAAGGGTGAAAATAGTGGTGTTAGGATCGAATTTAGAGGAGATTGAGTGAATCGGATTTGGTGAAGGGGTGAAATTGAGCTCCGAGTGTCGAAACGCGTTGAAACATGGAGGAGACTTAGATTATATGAATTAGATTTTGTGAGTAGGCTCCCGAGTTGAAATCGGAGTTTCGTGTGGGAGTAGGACGACGGTATCGCACGATATCATTGAGTATCTCGCGATACTCAAGATAATCGGTAAATCGTCAACATACGCCGTAAGATGGACTGGATGTCCACTCTACCTAGGAAACTTGGTAGGTAATGATAGTGTAGGCTAGTATCCTACTATCCTAGGAAGCACGGGTCGAAATACCAAGCGTAGGTAGGCTAACTTGGTATTGGGCTAGGTTAGAAATTTACCTTTGTAAAGGGTAAATTAAGATATTGGCCTACGGCCAAGATATGGGTTTCGGAGTTCAAGATGGACTCGGATATAGATTATAAGGGTTGGTAATGGTTAGAAATAGTCACCTAGACCTAGCCTTGACCTTGGTTGACCACGGTTGACTTTTTAGACCAAAAGTCAACTATGGGTCAACACTTTATCCAATTTAGTCCCAAATTCTATTAGACTTGAACGGTTGACCAAAAGTCAATTGTTAGTCACCATTGACCTAGGATTGACCTAGGGTTGACCTAGAGTTGACCAGAGTTGACCCGTTGATCAAAAGTCAACTGTAAGTCAACTTTTGACCTAGTTTGATACGGGTTGACTTCCAATGTTCTCCTATGACCAAGGTTGACCTAACTAGACTTGTCTTGACCTAGAATGACTTAATAGGATTTAAATTGATTTGACTTTACTTCCTAAACATAGTATTGATACATCTTGTTATCTATAGGTCCTCGAGGCGCTGCATTGGATCCAGTTGACATATTATATCACATCACAGGCGAGTACATTCTCTGATAACTTTTTCCCAATTTATGATAACTGTTATGATTCATGTACTTAGTGTAGATATACTTATTCCTGACACATTGTTCTCACGGATTGGTATTCCTGGATCTCGACGAGAGATGTTACTCCTTGTTAGCTTGGGATGTATTGTGTAAGCTCCCTTGTAGCTCTTGCGTAATATATGGTCACTGATTCTAGAGAAGACTTGCTCCCTTCTCATAGAATCTCGTGCAGTGACGTGTCCTATTTGGATCCATTCTACTAGTTGGGGGTGGGGAAGTAGTAGCGTATGCCTGTGATCAAATCCATCTTGTATTCTTGAACAGTGTTAGTCATATACCGCAGTTATGACTAGCCAGGCCAGTTCTTTACAGGTTCCCAAGCCGGTCACAAGCTGAAACTACTACTCACACACATTGGATAGATGGCTTACCTTGATTTGTGTACAAACCATGATCAGTTCTACTTTTCTGTTCTAGCTCTAGCTCTACAGCTTACCATACCATGATACATATATGTACACTCCATGATTTTATTGTATATCCTCTATTTACAGTCTTATGACTTTTATTCTATCTTGAGATCTGTTATGAGATATATGTACTCGTTCCATCCTGACCGGATATGTTGAAAATGTTTACAGATGCAGAGGTGGACTATTATTGCACTTACTACGGCCCACCGGACGTAGTAGGTTTAGAGACAGATACCCTAGATCCGCAGGGTACAGTACCGCAGGGCAAGAAACCGCCTATCCTGTAGATAGAGTAGGTTTTTGTACTGGACCTTGTCTCAAGTCACTCTTGGGACTGTTATTATTTTGGCTTGTATTAGAGACTTTGGACTTAGACTTGTATATTCTTTGTGTTTGGACTTGACAGGTTATATTTTATTGTCATGTTGTCTTTATCTTTCAGTCTTTACTTTATCATCTTAGAGTTGTGATTGAGTACTCATATATTATCATTGCTTGTCCTCCGTTCGGAGTTGACCATATTCTCGATAGATTTTTGATATTATATAAACTGTTGTTAGAGTAGTAAACCTACAGCGTTCTACGCCATTTTTACGGTGTGGGCTGGGCGTTGTTATGCACACGTACCCTTACAGCGGGTGCGGGTCGTGACAAATGTTATTCTCCGTGTTATAATACACAGAGAATGTCATTCTCCGTGTTAATACACACCTATAATGTTATTTTCTGTGTATGTTGACCTAGAAATGGCCATTTTTTCGTGATTCTAACACGGAGAATGATCTTTCTCCGTGTCAAAATACACGGAGAATGTCATTCTCCGTGTATTTTAACACAGAGAATGACATTCTCCGTGTTTTTTGACACGGAGAATGATCATTCTCCGTGCATCTAATATGGAGAATGTCATTCTCCGTGTTAAAATACACGGAGAATGATCATTCTCCGTGTCAAAATATACGGAGAATGTCATTCTCCGTGATTTTAACACGGAGAATGGTCATTCTCTGTGGTTGAATAGCAGAGAATGGTCATTCTCCGTGTTATAATAAAGAAGAATGTTGACGTAAACCTAATTGTTGTTTTTTTTAGGAAAAAAACTGTCAGGAACAAAGAAGAAAGAGTTTTCCGTGTAACATTCAACCCAATACTATGTCTTATGGATGAGGTGAAGGAAAAGGGTAGCCATTTGCCTGATGCAGTTATTGAATCCTTGAAGAATATTGGATTCTACAATTTCGTAGATGTATTCTACAAATCCAAGGTCAAAAAGGCAGAACTATCTAAAGTCACAAAAGGTCTGGAGAACCTGATAGGGACTTACTTGGAAGAAGATGGTACTGGATACTTCCGATTGAGCAACAGTGCCAAGGTAGCACCAACAGCCGAAGAGATGGCAACCATTTTCGGTCTGCCAATGAAGGATGACAGTAAAGTTGATGAGAAATATCTAAAAATCATCACTGAAAAATAGAAGACCCCTCCACCAGCAGACTCATTCAGCATGTGTAATGAACACTTCAAAAGATTGCTGACAAATTACAAGGGAAAACATGCAGAAGTCTCAAATATAGAAGTCAGAAAAAGGTTCTTAGAGCTGTTGGAAGACAGAAATGCAAGACCTGATGAGTTGGCCAAGTTAATAGTATTCAACTTGTGCCAAACAGCATTCTTCACCAGAATGGGTGGGTCGAACTTGCCGTACAAGTTCTTCGCTCTGGTAGAGAGCATAGATGTTATAAAAAACATCTGTTGGCCACGTATTATTTTGGCGTACGTCATGGACAGCATAAAGAGGGCTGTTACAAAAACTGAAGATGGGGATATTGAGATATCGTACAAGAAGATTGAAGGTTGTACGATATATTTCTTGTATTGGTTTGCAGAGCACAGTCAACTGTTAGAAAGAAAGTGCAAACCAATAAGTGCATACCCAAGATTCTATACATGGGATGGGAATAGAATCTCGATGTTCCTCAAACATGACTATCAAGGGGCTCAGACGGAATCAGAATTAATATTCAAAGATTTCGTTACAGTGACTGTTGAAGAAGGCGATGTCCCAGAAGAGCAGCATCGTATAGAAGGTACGGATAATGCTGGTAATGAAGAAGAACCACAAACTGAAGCCCAAGCACTAGCAATAAACACAGCTGAGAACGAAGATGTGTTGCGTGTCTTGGAGAAGAAATATCAGCTTATCGCTGAGAATGAGCAACTCCACGAAAGAGTACAAAAACTAGAGGCAGATGTAGCCCAACAACGTGCTGTGGAGCTCGTTAATGATGGGTTAGAAAAGGAGTTAGACTCTATAAGGAACGAGAAATCTCTCCTTATTGTTGATAATGAGAAACTCTGCAGAAGAGTTGAAGAACTAGAGGCAGAGGGGGCCCGACAACCTTCAGTTGACATTGTTAAGGATGGGTCGGAACACGAACTAGACTCCCTGAGAAAGCAGAAATCAGAGCTTATTGCTGATAATGAGAAGCTTCGTCAACATATTGAGGAGCTACTTCTAAAAGGTTAAATATTCTCTTTTTCAAAATTTTAAAAAGAAGATTATATAATATTGATATCATACCTCTTGTTGTTGTTTGTTTTATATCAGAGAAAATAACAGAGAATCTCAGAAAGGAGAATGAAAGGCTCGTTAATGATAACAACAAACTTCTAGAGGAAGTTGTATCGTTGAATGACGAAGTCAAAGAGAAGAACGGTACAATTGCTAACCTCGAAGCAATGGCTACAGCATTGCAGCTTGGGCAGACTCAACCAGTTCCTCAAGAACCAAGAAGGTTTAAAAAACCATCAAATGCTCTAGCTGATGATGATTTTACCACCTTGGGAAAGAAGAAAACAGCCAATGCTACAATAAGTAAGAATGTAGCTACTGGTGGGAAAAGAAAAGCTCCTTCCAGTCCCGAGAAGGTAGAAGAAAAAAAGAAGATGGCAGTAACTAAAGATCTTGAAGAAGAATCTGCTGAAACAGCCAAGCTAGTGGCAGAGGAAAAAATTCTGATGCAATGTCCAAAACTCAGACTTTGGAAGCAAGCAGACAATGAGCTGAATGATCTATACAGGAGCATCGTATACCCAAGAAGGATG
Source organism: Iris pallida (assembly GCA_029216955.1). NCBI lineage: Eukaryota > Viridiplantae > Streptophyta > Magnoliopsida > Asparagales > Iridaceae > Iris > Iris pallida. The sequence goes on from JANAVB010035219.1 coordinate 617,438, forward strand.
TCTCCAACGTAAGTATTCTAAACTTGAACCAATTTCTGTCCAATTCACAACGGAGAATGATCATTTTCCGTCCAATTACACGGAGAATGACCATTCTCCGTTATGAATTAGACGGAGAATGGTCATTCTCCGTCCAATTCATAACGGAGAATGATTATTCTCCGTTTAAATTCACGGAGAATGGTCATTCTCCGTCCAATTTATAACGGAGAATGATCATTCTCTCTATTAGAGTGACTTTTTTTCAATTATATCATTAGAATATATTATTAACATAATCGAAACTAAATTTATGTGCCGTAAAAATGTATACGAATACTTTCCAACTGCTCCAGAAGAGTGTAAAATAAGAAGAAGAAACAATGATGTTACCTTGTTGTTAAATGCTAAAGAACTACAAGACATATTAAATGAGGAAGAAATAGAGGCTAGTGTAATGAACTTGATGATAAAGATTATGAATGAAATACAAGCCGAGACGAGACGTACCATTCGTTCAAGCTCGCAGGGTGCAGAATGTAAATGGTCTGCAATCATGATGCCCAATTCATTGGTAAGAATCAAAACTGAAAAATAAATATTAATGTGTACACTTACTAATAGGGTTGTAAAAAACTAACTCATGATATTATTATTATTTTTTTCTGGAAAACAGCGTACCTCTGAATTTGTCGATGTAGACAAACCAGCAGATGGAGCCATTTACAATTTCAAAGTTGATATAGAAGATTTTATCATGGAGTTGGAGGATGACATCGAATGGCTATTCGTGCTACGCTTCCGTGAAGAAAATAAACACTATACACTGCTGTCATTCAACTTCAGCTCCTACGTTTGGACACACTACAACTCCTTGCGTAAAAACACGGGCGCTAAGGGAATCAAGGATGCAGAATATATGAAGAGTAAAATCGAGCCGATTGTAATAAAGAAAATTGCATTGATGAGGGAGAAAAGCCCGGCAATTCAGGAATATGAAAAAACAGAGCTCAAGATTTGTAAAGAATGTCCACAGCAACTATCACCCAGCTGCCTGTTGTACGTTGTATATTATATGGATAGCTTGTCGAAAGCTCCCTTTGATTTCCAAAAGAAAACAAACAGAGTAGTTCACAATATTATTGTAAAGAGAAGGTTAACTTTGGCTAAGCTTTTGCTTAAAAGTGAGTGCAATTCCTTTTGTATCATAAAAGAAATGACAATGTAAACAACAATGTAAATTGGATGAGAAATTCCTTATATATATTCTGTTTGTCAGGTTTCTTTTGTAATGTATTCGTTGTCCTTTGTAATGAAACTCAATTTTTTGACTAATTTACATTGTTCTATATGTAAATCTGTTTTGTTAAAGTTTTGTTGTTTGATTCTGTGTTAAAACAAACGGAGAATGTCATTCTCCGTGTTAAAATACACGAAAAATGTCATTTTCTGTGTATTTGACCTAGAAATGACCATTCTCCGTGTATTTTAACACAGAGAATGTCATTCTTTGTATTAAAAGACACGGAGAATGATCATTCTCCGTGTTAAAATACACGAAAAATGATATTTTCTTTATATTTTGATGTAGAAATGACCATTCTCCGTGTATCTAACACGGAAAATGTCATTCTCCGTATTAAAATACACGGAGAATAATCATTCTCCGTGTTAAAGTACACGGAGAATGACATATTCTGTGTATTTTGACCTAGAAATGACCATTCTCCGTGTTTCTAACGCGGAGAATGTTATTCTCCGTGTTAAAATACACAAAATGTCATTCTCCGTGTATTTTAACACGAAGAATGTCATTTTCTGTGTATTTTGACCTAGAAATGGCCATTCTCCGTGCATCTATCACGGAGAATATCATTCTCCGTGTTAAAATACACGGAGAATTTCATTCTCCGTTTTAAAATACACGAAGAATGACATTTTCTGTGTATTTTGACCTAGAAATGGCCATTCTCCGTGTATCTAACACGGAGAATGTCATTCCACTACCAAAATACGCTCATTTAGCGACGGCTTTTTAGCGACAGAATTTTTCCGTCGGTATTAGCGACCGTTTCGTGGCCGCTCAGCGACGGATTACCGACTACACGCCTTTGCCATTTTTATTTTAATTTTAGGGGGATGAAAGGTCGCACGTCCGTCGCTAGACTGTCGAAAATATAGCGACGGATATCTAGTCGTCGTTACGTAGTCGATTATTTGGCAGAAATTGTGTAGAGAATTGGCGGGACATATCTTCGACTACGTAGCGACGGATATTCAGTCGGCACGTATCAAATATGGCGGGACATATCTTCCGTCGCTATTCAGTCGCTATATATACGTACCAGACTTTAAATGAAACGGCGGGAGGAACTTTTCGCATTCCCCCCAAATTCACTCTCTCTCCTCTCTCTCTCTCTTTCTCTCTCTCTCGTCGGTGTCGGCTTCGGTGATCGACGTCGGTGTCGTCGTCGGCGTCGGCGTCCTCTTCTCTCTCTTCCGAAGGTAACCCCCCCTCTCTTTCTCTCTCTCTCTCTCTCTCGATCTCTCTCTCTCTCTCTCGGGGTCTGGGAGACGGGCTTGGGGTTGTGGCGTCGGGCGGCTGGCTTAGGTCGGGGGCTGGGCGGTGGGCTTGGGGCGGCGGCGTCGGGGGCTGGGCGGCTGGCTTGGGGCGGGGGCGTCGGGGGATGGGCGGCTGGCTTGGGTCGGGGGCTGGGCGGTGAGCTTGGGGCGGGGGCGTCGGGGTCTAGGAGGCGGGCTTGGGGCTGGGGCGTCGGTGGCTGGGCGGCTGGCTTGGGTCGCGGGCTGGGCGGTGGGCTTGGGGCCGCGGCGTCGGGGGCTGAGCGGCTGGCTTGGGGCGGGGTCTGGGCGGTGGGCTTGGGGCGGTGGCGTCGGGGTCTGGGAGGCGGGCTTGGGGTTGGGGCGTCGGGGGCTGGGCGGCTGGCTTGGGGCGGGGTCTGGGCGGTGGGCTTGGGGCGGGGGCGTCGGGGTCTGGGAGGCGGGCTTGGGGTTGGGGGCGGGGGCGTCGGGGTCTGGGAGGCGGGCTTGGGGTTGGGGGCTGGGCGGTGGGCTTGGGGCGTCGGGGGCTGGGCGGCTGGCTTTGGTCGGGGGCTTGGCGGTGGGCTTGGGGCGTCGGTGGCTGGGCGGCTGGCTTGGGTCGGGGGCTGGGCGGTGGGCTTGGGGCGGCGGCGTTGGGGGCTGGGCGGCTGGCTTGGGGCGGGGGCGTCGGGGCTATTTGCAACCGACGCACAGCCATAGCACTCTTCATATATATATATACAACCGAACTACTGGACTGGGCGGCGGGCTTAGGGCGACGGGTTTTGGTCGGGGGCGGCGGGTGGCTTTGCTTCTCAAATTTATATGAGTTTATATATTGGCTAAATAATGTGTTATCCATATTGGGTGTTCCATTAGTTTGGTGGTGTTTGGATTAGTAAATATGAATATGGGGTTTGGATTCATGGTGTATATATATGTTCACTGTCTCAAGGACAGTACGAGTTCTATCAGTTGTGTGCTTCTGTATAGATGTATATATCTATACATCTAGCTGTGATATACTTATGTGTATGTGACAATCTCAGTTAGCGACGGACTAGTTACCGGTTAGCGACGGATATTTCCAGCTCAATTTGCATTAATCTACGGTACGACATGGTGATCAGGACATAGTCCCTGCAGGCATTCGACTGGCGAGGCAGAAACTATGTAGCCGTAGATAAAGTTGACTGTCTTTCGACCCTCATCCCCTCGACAATGATGATACGACAACCTATCACTATATCTTATATAGTAGTAGATGATGTCTTAGTATTACATTATGTGAGTTCATCTTGATTCTGTTACATTCTTCAGATGCTAGATACGATAAGAACATATACTACACCATATGTACAGAACATAGATGATTCACACTAATGTATACTTGAATGAATCTTGGGTTGTGTTCTGAGCCATCCGTTCTCACACTTGGCAAAAAATCAAATTTTTTATACTTTATCGGCTTTCGAAAATGTACTCAAATTATATGATGGTTCCTTTAGTTAGCTTGCTTATGTTACAATTATATTATTTGTGACTATCGATCTTACCAGATATCACCCATGACCCGAGGAGCGGCACGTCGTTTGAGGAAAACAGTGAATGCTGAGGTGGCTCCTCCTACAGTTAAGGAGGAAGTGGCACTGGTTGCTAGTGAGACTGGGAGTTCTATTCATCCAACACCGGTAGCTAGTGAGACCGGGAGTTCTCTTCAAGCAGTCCTTGCAAGGGACGACATCTCTCCTCACGCCAAAAATCTCGCTTTTTCGAAGTGGTTGCGTGATCGTATCACTGAGCGTTTGCGTGAGCAGCGTGGTTCTCATTAGCTATTAGTACTTATTTGTATTGGACTATTTGTATTGAGTTATTTTTGTATTAGACTATTTGTATTGGACTACATATATAAACCAGAACTGTGTCAATCTCTGGATTGTATTGGACTACGACATGGTGATCAGGACATAGTCCCTGCAGCCATTCGACTGGCGAGGCAGAAACTATGTATCCATAGATAAAGTTGACTGTTCTCCGACCCTCATCCCTCGGCAGTGATGATACGACAACCTATCACTAGAGGATACTCTGAGAGATCCATCTGTGTAGGACGTATACTCTGAGATATCACCTTTACAAGAATGATATCAGTAGTGGGATCGAGTGTTGGAGGAGATACTATCAGAGTATACGTCCTACTCAGATGGGTCTCTCACCGTTACTATTTTTTTTGACAGCAAGGTGGATGTGCTCCGTCAACAGATTCTTGCTTTGAGCCAAAACTTTATCCCGGAGCTCAAGTGGACATCCTTCGTGTAGAGCTCGAGTGAGAGGTTCCTGACAGCATGGTGGCCTCCTTTGTCAAAGTATCCGTGCTCATCCAACATTGGTTGTGGGACGAACACGGATACTTTAACAAAGGAGACCACCATGCTGTCAGGAACCTCTCACTCGAGCTCTACACCAAGGATGTCCACTTGAGCTCCGGGACAAAGTTTTGGCGCGGAGCAAGAATATGTGGACGGAGCACATCCACCATGCTGTCAGAAAAAAATAGTAACGGTGAGAGACCCATCTGAGTAGGACGTATACTTTGATAATATCTCCTCCAACACTCGATCCCACTACTGATATAATTCTTGTAAAGGTGATCTCTCAGAGTATACGTCCCTCTCAGATGGATCTCTCAGAGTATCCTCTCCGGTTGGGTTGTGTTCTGAGCCATCCGTTCTCACAGAGGGTCCTATTTTGGATTCTATATTTTGTATTTTGGTTTCTGTATTTTGGCTCCAGCTCCATTTGCATTAATCTACGGTACGACATGGTGATCAGGACATAGTCCCTGTAGCCATTCGACTGGCGAGACAGAAACTATGTAGCCGTAGATAAAGTTGACTGTCCTCTGACCCTCATCCCTCTTCAGGATAATTGATGTCTATTTTATATTAATTTGGTTTGGTCTATATGATTCTTGGATAATTGGTGTACATTAAATTCGTATGTGCATATTTGGTCTATGTGATTGTTGGATAATTGGTGTGCATTATATATTGGTTTGGTTTATGCATATTTTTGTGAACAGGGAAAGTGCTGCAATTTTTTTTTCAAAAAATTCTCAGTTACCGACGGACTAGTGACCGGTTAGCGAGGGATATTTCTAGCTCCATTTGCATTAGTCTACGGTACGCCATGGTGATCAGGACATAGTCTCTGCAGCCATTCGACTGGCGAGGCAGAAACTATGCAAGTAGCCTTAGATAAAGTTGACTGTCCTCCGACCCTCATCCCTCGACAATGATGATACGACAACCTATCACTATATCTTATATAGTAGTAGATGATGTCTTAGTATTACATTAGTGAGTTCATCTTGATTCTGTTACGTCCTTCAGATACTAGATACGATAAGAACATATACTACACCATATGTACAGAACATAGATGATTCACACTAATGTATGCTAGAATGAATCTTGGCTTGTGTTCTGAGCCATCCGTTCTGATCAAGCATCTTCCTTCTCCTCTCCTCCACCATGGCTCTGAACAAATCTGCTCCTTCCTCTACTTCCCTTCTTCTTATTTGACTCTCTCAGCCATATATGACATCCAGCTCAAGTGTAGAGTCGGAGGAGAAGAAGTGGACAGGAAGAGGAGGGGGAAGCAGCACAGCCGGCGGCATGACCCGGAGGAAGTACAGAGGTTTTCTTCAACAGCCGTAGGAGAACTATAAGGATATATCTTTTCACAACATGTCATCTTGTCAAAGACCCTTCATGTAAATATCATGTTACCGCGGTGTCGGAAGACTAACATGTCATAAGTTTTTAAGCCGTATATTTTGATATAATCTTCCCAACTCTTTCCTTCTACGTAGTAATCTTGCATTATTACATAGCAGGAAAGAGTTTTGAGGATTATGTCAAAACACACGGCTTAGAAAATTATGACATGTTAGTCTTCCGACACCGCGGTAACATGATTGTCACATTAAGGGTCTTTGACAAGGTGATATGTTGTGAAAAGATATATCCTTATAGTTCTCCTACGTCTGTTGAAGAAAACCTCTGTACTTCCTCCGGGTCATGTTGCCGGCTGTGCTGCTTCCCCCTCCTCTTTCTGCCCACTTCTTCTTCTCCGACTCTACACTTGAGCTGGATGTCATATGTGGCTGAGAGAGTCAAATAAGAAGAAGGGAAGTAGAGGGAGGAGCAGATTTGTTCAGAGCCATGGTGGAGGAGAGGAGAAGGAAGATTCTTGATTAGAACGGATGGCTCAGAACACAAGCCAAGATTCATTCTAGCATACATTAGTGTGAATCATCTATGTTCTATACATATGGTGTAGTATATGTTCTTATCGTATCTAGTATCTGAAGGACGTAACAGAATCAAGATGAACTCACTAATGTATGCTAGAATGAATCTCGGGTTGTGTTCTGAGCCATTCGTTCCGATACTTGGCAATTAAGCCATTCGACTGACGAGGCAGAAACTATAAGACTACTTGCATGTTCTTCCAACTTTAAATTACAAGATTACTATATTAGGTTAAATAAATCACTAACCTCATCACGGTGAGTCTTGGTATAGCACTCAAATGTGGGGCACCTGTAATCTATGTGAGTTCATCTTGATTCTGTTACATCTTTCAAATACTAGATACGATAAGAACATATACTACACTATATGTACAGAACGTAGATGATTCACATTAATGTATGCTAGAATGAATTTTGGGTTGTGTTCTGAGCCATTCGTTCCCATACTTGGCTATTAAGCATGTGAAATAGAACTGATTATGTTTAGTTTGTCTTACGATACAGATTTTTACATCCAAATTGAAATGGATCGTTACTTCGTTGATCGTACATGGATGTACTATAGCGGATCAACCTCCTGGACCGTAGGTACTTATAAGTATTGACCGTATCGGATTAATATCGATCTATCGTTTTGGTATGGGCCGTATCGGTTGGTATTGGTCTTAGTGAATTGGTATCGTCCTATCCGATATGTATCGGCCGTATAGCTAGGATTCATATTGGCCTTATCGATTTGGTATCGGTCATATCCGATAGGTATCGGCCGTGTTGGATTATTATATACCATTTCGGATTAGTATCGTGGAAGGTTTAGTAACAACTGTACTTGGATTTCTCTCTTCTAGAGCTAGATTACCATTGTAAGAGAGTCACGAGAGCGTAAATGGCCAGTTACAGAACATACATACTTCCTTTTCAATCTCGTTTTTCCTGATGGAAAAGAAAGTATGTATGTTACTGTAACTGGCCAATCACGATCTGGTGATTCTCTTGCAATCGTATTCTAGCTCGAGAAGAAAGAAATCCAAGTACAGTTGTTACTAAACCTTCCACGATACTAATCCGAAATAGTCTATACTAATCCAACACGGTCGATACCTATCGGATATGACCGATACCAAATCGATAAGGCCAATATGAATCCTAGCTATTCGGCCGATACATGTACATATCGGATATAGGACGATACCAATTTTTTAAGGCCAATACCAATATGATACGTCCTATACCAAACCGATAGACCGATACTAATCTGATACACTAGATACTAAGTACATCTGGCCTATACCAACGGATCCATAAATTACTGCACGATAGGCCCAACGACTCCAGTTACATCCGGTTATTGGTGAGTACATGATTACATAGTAATTCTGTTAGTCTTGTGATACAGATTTTTACTCTCTCATGCTACCAACGTCACAACTTTTCCAGTACTGCTCCCTCTAATGATGATGAACGCAAAAAACCAACGTCACAACTTTTATAACTTGAGTAAATTTCTTTACCCTATATAAAAATTTCTGTTGTCAGAAAGATGGCTCCTAGGACGCGTCGAGGTGGTGCTGCTAGTCGAGGAAGGGGTCGAGGCAAGAAACCCTTGGAGGTCGACACGGAGGAAGTCTTCATCGTCAAACAAGAGCCGGTGACTGTTAAGGAGAAGGTGTTACCAAAGGTCGAGGTCAAGGAAGTACCGATGACCATCAGGGAAGAGATTGCTCCCAAGCTTGAAGCTAAGGAGGAGCCACCGTCAGAAAGTAATAGCATCGGGACCGACCTTCCTGTCCCTACAGAAGACCTCAACCAGATTGAGCCTTCGTATGCAAAGTGGCTGATAGAATGGTACATGCCTCAACGCAACTATCATCCCTGGCTGTGAGAATTCATCGTCTGACTTGTGGTCTTTGTTGAGGCCAAAGTCAATTTTCCTATGTGTTTTGGAATATTTATGAAAATTTTGGAATATTTGTGCTATGATCGGTCGCCAGGATTGGATATTAGGTTACTGTAACTGGCCAACTCTTTCCTATGTGTTTTGGAATATTTGTGAAAAATTTGGAATATTTGTGCAATGATCGGATTATAACGATGGATATTAGGTTACTCTTCCGGATAATTGATGTCTATTTTATATTAATTTGGTTTGGTCTATATGATTCTTGGATAATTGGTGTGCATTAAATTCGTATGTGCATATTTGGTCTATGTGATTCTTGGATAATTGGTGTGCATAATATATTTGGTCTATGTGATTGTTGGATAATTGGTGTGCATTATATATTGGTTTGGTTTATACAAATTTTTGCGAACAGGGAAAGCGCTGTAATTTTTTTTTCAAAATATTCTCAGTTAGCGACGGACTGGTGACCATTTTGCGACGGTCACCACCAGTTTTCGACTACTTTTCGACGGTTATTCCGTCGCTAACTGGATATTTGGAAATGTTCCCAGTTAGCGACGGATGGTCGATGGATTATCCGTCGGCATGGTATATTGTTCGACGGAATCGCGACGACCTATCCGTCTCCCATTTTCTGGAAATAACAAGAATTTCCAGAACAAGATCGACGGATATTTCGTCGCTATTCCGTCGATATATGTCGACGGAATAGAAACGACTTATCCGTCGCCATGTTGCTGGAAATGACATGAATTTCCAGAAGCTGATCGACGGATTTTTCGTCAGAAAACCGTCGCTAATCCATCATTTGTTATCGAAGGTGTCGACGGATTAGCGACGGAAAGATATGATCTGATACGCTGTTACGACGGGTTACCGACGGAATTTTACGTCGCTATTGCCTACACATTTCAGTACTTAATAGTTGAAATGGACGAAAGTCCGTCGAAAATGCGTCGCTAATGCTTCGTATTGTGACGTCGACAATCCGTCGCTATTCAGTCATGTGACGACAACTTAGCGACGGAACGTTATTAGCGACGAGCTGATTGTCGACGGATTTTTTTTGGCCAAAATCCGTCGGTTATCAGTCGCTAATAGTAATTACCGTCGGTTTAGCGACGGATGTGGCCGTCGCTAAAACGATAAATTTTGGTAGTGTTCTCCGTGTTAAAATACATGGAGAATGGCCATTTCTGTGTATTTTGACCTAGAAATGACCATTCTTCGTGTTTCTAACACGGAGAATGGTATTCTCCGTGTTAAAATACACGGAGAATGACATTCTCCGTGTATTTTTATACGAAGAATGACATTTTTTGTGTATTTTGACCTAGAAATGGCCATTCTCCGTGAATCTAACATGGAGAATGTCATTTTCCTTGTTAAAATACACGGAGAATGTCAGATTTAAAGCCACTTTTTGGGGCAGGATCCCAAGAGTTGGTTTTTAAATACTCAGATTACCTCGATGCTCGGAGAGTCGGTTTTGTTTCCTTACGCTGCACACGGATCGATACGCCTGCCTATAAATAGAAGCGTATTTGGACGGAGAGGCTTCTTTACACTCTCCTGTCTTCGACTTTTCTTGCCCTAGCTTTCTGTCTTCGTCTTCCTTCTCCGATCTTCAGAAAACAATGGCTCCCAAGTCTTCTAAGGCTGCGACGAAGGGCAAGAAAGCAGCTTCGTCTTCGACTATCGCGCCCCCCATTCATTCTGACGCCTACCCTGCCATCAAGGGTAAGGACTATGTAGAAGATCGAACACTTCAATCCCTAAAACAATGGCTCTGTTGTATGTTTTTGTGCACAAGCCTTCTTCCCCTCAACATTCAATGCGTTCTTCGTCTTTATGAAGCCGCATATGTTGTATGGGCCGCATGAACTTCTCATATCCGAGCCGCATAGAGACTCGTCTTCAACAGATCCGTATGAACTCTGTTAAATGTTTTCTGGCCATCTCCTGACTTTGTTTCTTTTATCTTTGGTTCTTGCAGCATCTCTGCTGGAGGCTGGGATCATTATGAAAGAGGAGCTGCTGCGCCTCCTTTCATCAAACAAGAGTCATCACTCGTTAAGGAGGAGGTGATACCAAAGGAAGAGCTGGCGCCTGTAGGGGAGAAAAACACTATCGGAGTCGCTGAAAAGGAGGAGCCCCAATCTGAAGGTAGTAGTATTAGGAATTTTGACTCTCCTGCTCTGGACGAGGATCTTTCTCAATTAGATCCTTCATATGCAAGGTGGTTGAGGGAATGGTATATGCGCCCCCGCAACTAGGATTCGTGGGCTCCCGTAAATGTCTGTCTTTCGTCTTTGATATTTCTGCCTGTCATTAGCTGTAGTTTGTGTCTCGTTTTTCTTTCCTTCTTTTTTGTTTTTTGTTTTTGAGAGGGACGTGGTCCCAGATCCTGTAGTACTTTTTATTTTCAAATAAAAGAGTACGTTTTATTTTACCCTTCATTTGTGTTGCTTGTGCTATTGTGGTGGTGTTTGTCCCGCTAGGAGACCGTTTGTGGACCTGTTACCCTTGGCATACCTGGATTTTAGGTATGGATAACAAGTTTGATGGGGATACCTAGAACGATTCCATAGTAAGGTGGTCATGGACGTTCCTGGTATCGGGAGAAAGAATGCCATGGAGCAGCTGGGCTCCCGGGACATGATGAAAAATGATGGAAAAGAATGCCATGGAGAATGGTCATTCAATGCATTATAAAATCAGAGAGTATAACGGATAATAAGTTCTTATGTTGTTAATATATATGTGAAACATCAGATATGCAGAGTTCAAACTATTACCATTGATATCAAAAAATGTAAGATATGTATTCAAAAAACAATTATATAAAAGAAGGAATATACTTGTATGTATTAACGAGGGGACGCTGCCCCCTCGACCACCGTAGCAGCACGTGGAGGCAGAGGACAAGTGGTGCGATTGTGATTGCATAATTCAAAACAATTCTGGCACATTTCCTTTCTCTTCTTTTTTTTTCCTTGTTCTCATATTTGCTCTTATAACGGTCGGCCTATGGTCGTCCAGGACCACGTTTCGGAACAGGGGGTAGAACAACATCAGTGGGATTATTTTTAAACTGTTTTTCAGAATCTGGAACTGGACTAATAGCGCATGAATATAACTTCCGGTAATAATCTGATGTCCAATACTGCTCCACAAAGTCGTAAACAGATTTATCTGAACCAACTCTGATGCATTGTATTGCATGGCTGCATGAGAATCCATATACCTTCCATCTACGACAACTACAATGACAATCAAAAAGATTCACCATGTGGGAGGAAGTATCTGCGATCACCTCAAATTCGAAATCATCGGACCGATATATCCTATAACACATGCCATCATCTGTAAGCTGCTTCAGCATATCCTCGACGTATGGAGTCAATTTGCTATTCAAACCAATTGCATCCTTGTGGCGATCCGAAATCATCTTCACACGGATGACATTTACAATTGCTGATATAGGCAATTTTTTCTCAGCCTTTATCCATGCATTGAATGACTCTGCACAACTATAAGCAACCTCACCGTATCTACATCCCGAGAAGAATGCGTTTGACCAGTGTTCAGGTTTTTGTTTATTCATCCAATTCACAACATGACCACAATTCAGATCATAAATCTTCTTGATTGCTTGTCTATACCCACCTTTATACAGAAAAACAAACACTACTAAAATAACCCCATTTAGCGACGTCAAAAGACGTCGCTAAATAAGAAAAATCCGTCGCTAAAATCTATTTGCGACGTATTTAGCGACGAAAATTGGATGTCGCGTATAGGCATGTCGCAGATGACAATTTCGTCGTAGAACGTCGCTGTTTGCGACGTCACGTTTAGTGTCACTAGACGTCGCAAAATTAGCGACAGATAGCGACGTAAACTTACGTCGCCAAAATAGCGACGTAGAGCGACCACTTTGCGATGCGGTAAACATTATATATGATGACATGGCATGGCAGCCATGTGGGCACTTTAGCGACGCCTAGCGATAAATTTAGCGACGTCCGCTCTCAGGTTGACATATCCCACGTCAGCAGTATAGCGACTGCTAGCGACGTTACGTCACTATGTAGCGACGTATAGCGACGTGTACGTGCCGTCGCTGTACCGCAGAACGTCGCTATACGTCGCAGATATAATAAAAAAAAAATTTAAAAATATAATTGGTATTTTTGTTATGCTGTGTGTCTGTGTTTACAGTGTGTGTGAAGTGCAGTGTTCGAACCATCGACAGTTTTGCTTACTGTTCTATGTTTTATCTTGGATAGAAAGAGCAACAGTTCAGGGTGCACTTCTCAGAGCTTCCTCTTCACGTCCTTCACCTTCTCGGGATCCTTTACGACGTCCCGAGAAAGTAAAGGACGTGAAAATGAAGCTCTCAGAAGTACACCCTGAACTGTTGCTCTTTCTATCCAAGATAAAACATACAACAGTAATCGAAACTGTCGATGGTTTCGAACACTGCATTTCACATTCACTGTAAACACAGACACACATCATCACAAAAATACACATTATATTTTTTTAAAATTTCGGCAGCACCTCCTTTGTATATCAGATCATCGCTTATAACCCAGCGTAGGTAAATTTGTCATCCCCGTCGCAGATATCACAAAGTAAATATCACAATAAAAATAGGAGGCAGTGCAAAGTAAATATTACAGACACACATCCTCACAAACATCCAATAGAGTCGAATAAAAATGGAAGATGATAAAAAGTCTCCCACCAAGTGTATAAACAAAAGTGTACCAATAAACAATTTTCCCGTAGGGCCACTACATACAAGTCATAAAAAAATCAATAAAATCACTGCGGACCCCTGCCGTGCAACTGGGATAGAATGTAGTCATACTGCTCCTGGGTGAGCTGCACCGTAGGGGCAGCAGGAGGCAGTGCAATGTCTGGAGTCGGCACCGTCGATGGACCGGGAGGACGTATCTGCTCCAGCTCTCGCAGTCGCTCACCATAAACAGCAAGGGTACTCACCACCCTCTCAGTACTCGCCTCAAGCGAAGCCAAAACTTGAGTGAGTGAGGCAGACATGCTCCTCTGCGATCCCTCCAGCTCGACCTGTCTACGCTCTGTGCGCTGCGTAGACTCGGTGAGCGTGTACAAGCTGGCAGCTGTAGCCTGATGCAGACTCATCAGCTCCTGTATACTGCGCTCGACCGTATCAAATCGTCCGGTAACGATCGGAGGGTCGGATCGTCGCTCGACCGCATCAGAAATCTGCTGCTGCAACTTGCGACGCAGCTCCTCGATCTGACGACGAACATTCTCAGCTCGTGACGACGCCTGCGAAGCCGGAGACTGCGCACTGACAGAGGGGGTCCGGGATGACTCCGAAGCCAAATACGCGCCGTAGGATCCCGTACCGTAGTACGTACCCTTCTGAAGACCGCCAACGACGGTCATCCAGAGCTCGTCCGGTGATGGAGCTGTAGGCGGCTGGGAGGAAGTACCAGCCCCTCCCTCTGCTTGTGCACTAGCAGCAGTTGCAGCAGCAGCAGCAGCCGCCTCCTCCTGTAGCCGAACAAACTCGGCCTAGAACATGTTTGCTAAAGTCGATATTGATATCTATTTTCCTGTTTTCTAAATTATAGTAATTTAATATAAAGAATAGAACGTATATATGCCTGCGTCGCCCTCTCGTCAATGAACTCCCCAGCCCTCCGATGGGTGACCAGGAAGACGGTCACCATGTTCGGGTCCTCACCCTTTTTTACCTGTTAAAATATATTATCTATTATTAGTATTAAACATTTTATCGAACTATATATAAATTAATGTCCGTCATAGGAAACGTACCAGACGACGAAAATATTCCGTCATCGGAATGGAGCTTCCACACCACTTACCGGCGCTCGACCGCGCCACCTTTGCCTTGTCAGACCGCTCCTGGTACTTGGGCTCGCTGAATCTAGCCTTCATCGCAGCCCACTGATCTGGCATGATCCAACCATGGATCGGCTCTCTGGAGCGATCATGACACTTCTGGTCGTGGAACGCATCACGGATGAGCGTGGCTGCGACGGCAGAAAATTGGTCCTCGACCCTCGTCGTCCGGTGTGGTGGATAGAAATAGGTCCTCTACAAGAAGTAAAATACAAAAGTTGTATAATATACACAAATGATTATTAAAATTTAAAAATAAATAAATTTTTTACCTTGAAGTGGGCGAACCAAAAGGCCTTCCTATCTGCGGGAGCATCTGAGTAGTTAATCCAAGGCCCACCATAGTTCGGCCTCAGAAATACCCCCAGCTGTCTCTGTACTACAGAAGGCCGATATCTATACAATAATATTTTTTTATGAATATATATGTACATATAATCATTTGAGAAATATATATTAATTAATTAACTTACTTTATAGGCCCGTCCGTCCAAATTTCCATACGCGTCTAGCCCGGGGGAGCGCATGGAGGGTCGCTCTCACCTCCTGCCTGGGCAGGATCAGTCTGATCGCCGTCCTCCATATGCTCGGCGTCGGCTCCCCTCATAGAGCAGTCGACAGGAGGAATGCTGGACGGGGGATCAGGAATGCTGGACGCGGGATCAGGAATGCTGGACGACGAGGGAGGAGTCGACACCCTGCTGGAACTGTCCTGTCCCGGTAATGGACCGGGAACAGAACGGTACACTGGCGTACTCGGAGATGAGGATGAGGGTACGGAACTGCCCTCTCCATCCCCAGGCCGAGGCTGACGGGACTGCCTAATGTAAAATCCTCCGCGTCGTCCTCCTGGTCTAGTCATACCTGATAATAACATATGACAATAAAACAAAAATACATATTTATATGATAGACATCACAGATTTTTGAAAAATATCATGGTCACAGATAAAAGTGTCACTAAAGTGTCACAGATTTATTATTACAAAAATACATATTTATATGATAGACATCACAGATTTTAATCCTCTTCTGAAAATTCATCTAGTTCGTTTAGCTCATCTTCTTCTTCTTCCTCCTCCTCTACATCTTCACTTTTATCTGCATCTTCCTCTTCAGATAATTCTACTTCTTCTACACAATTAGATGTGTAATGAGGAACTTCCGTCGTGTCCATTTCTATAATATTTGTTACAAGAGGTAGTTCATCCTGTTGATAAGCTATATCGTCAACCTCAAAGGTATTTCTAGCTTTGGTCTTGCATACTGCCCACCAGTCCGACCTTGTTGTTCCCCGTTTAGGAAAACTTGTGAAGTACACGAGCTGAGCCTGACTTGATAGGACAAATGGTTCATAGGCTTGATATCGACGCCGATAGTTTATATCAACAAGATCGTGCTTGTCTACTTTCCAACCATGACCTTCAATCGGATCGAACCTATCACACCTGAATAACACAATCTTAGCAGGCTCTATTCCATAACTATATGTCAGCTCCACGATCTTCCGTAGCACGCCATAGAAATCGTTGCCCGTATCAACATCTTTGTAGTTCGAAGATCTGATACACAAACAGCTGTTTTTGGTGGAGTCGAGATCCACAAAGTTGTCTCTGATCGGGCAAGTTGTTGACTTGAACCTAAACCCATTAACACAGTAGCTTGGCCATATTTTTGTAGCATAAATTGGTCCCTTGGCTAGCATTCTAATAGACTCATTCTCAAGTCTTGCGTATGGACGATCGACCTAAATACTACGAAAGAAGCAATTAAGCTCATTCTCAATCAAGTGCATATACAGAAAGGTAATTACAGAGTTCTGAAGTCTTACATATGCACTCAACCATGATGGAAAATAATGCCTTATTTCTTGTTCTAGTTCTTCTTCTGTTATGTGTGGCCTACCTGACCTCACATCATCATTAAATATGCTAAAAACAACATCGTGCAATTAATATAATAGTATAATAATCAACACTATTAAAATAATATAGACGTATTATTTACTTACCCCTCCAGTTTCTCTACTTCCTCCTCGTCGCAGTTGAGTAATACATACACCTGAGCAGCCCTTAGTTCATCATCGTTCAGATATCTCTTCTTCATTTTATCCGATGGCTTTCCTGGAGCATTGAATACCTTCAGTATTGTATTATTACTTTCATGATCTCCGTCGTCGTTTCTGGAAGCTCTCGTTCTATTAGTTGCAACATGAGGCTTGAAATACATCGAACAAAAGTTTGTAATCACCTCGAGAACATAGGCTTCACAAATAGAACCCTCGATCCGTGCCTTATTTTACACCTTTCTTTTTAGGTGATTCAAATATCGCTCGAACGGGTACATCCATCGATATTCGACGGATCCACCAACACGTGCCTCATAGGATAGATGAATCGACAAATGCTCCATAGAGTCGAAGAATCCAGAAGGAAACACCCTCTCTAGCTTGCATAGTGTTACCGTAATGTCCTTCTCTTGCTTTTCTAGACGATCAACGAGCAATTTCTTAGAACAAAGATCTCTAAAGAATATGCTAAGCTCCGTCAATGGATCCCAAACTGCCTGCGGTAAGAATTCCCGAAATGCAATCGGAATTAACCTCTCCATGAATACGTGACAGTCGTGGCTCTTCATGTAGAACCGTAGAGGGGGGTGAATAGGGAAATAAAATATAAACTACAACAATTGATGCAATAAAGACAATTTAAAGTAAAGAGTAGAAAGATCAAACGCAAACGCAAGGATGTATCCTGGTATCCTCTTTTGAGGCAATCCAGTTCCGGAACTCTCTCCGGCTTTAATCCACTATTATCCAAATAGTACACACGAGTTTGGATCCGAAGAACTCGCCAACTTCAACACGAGTTTGGATCCAAAGACTCGCCAACTTCTACACACGAGTTTTCTTACGAAGGCTGGCCAACTTCAAACAAAAGAGAATGAGAACTTGTTGATCTTCTAACACGTGAAGATCGAAATGTACAACTCTTTAATACTCTAGCACTTTGGGAGAGGATGACAATGAAAAGCTTTGAAGAGTATTAATGGTGGAGCTCTTGGTTGTTGGAAAATTTATGAAAGAGTTGGTGAGGGAGCTCAAGAGAGAGAGAGCTTCCTTTTATAAGAAAACCAAGAGTAGGTGGCATTTAATGCTCTGAAATGCAGGCAGACCGGCATGCCGTCGGTATGTCGCGGCATACCGTCGGTATGCCGGCCAAATAGTAATGGTCATAATTATGACCGTTCAAGAGCATTAAATGCGGCCATTAATGCGTGTCAGACCAAATCGAAAACTAAGTATTCGAAATTCGGTATACCGCCGGTATGCCGGAGCATACCGTCGGTATGCCGATAGAATGTCACAGAAAGTTTAGAGCTGCTAGAAACGGCATGCCGTCGGTATGCCGCAGCATACCGTCGGTATGTCGACAGTTGATCACAGCAACTTTTGTGTTGCTAAAAACGGCATGCCGCCGGTATGTCGCAGCATGCCGTCGGTATGCCGACATTTCGAGACAGCAACTTTCTAGAGTCCAAAAACGGTATACCGTCGGTATGCCGAAGCATACCGTCGGTATGCCGCTTTTTGTCACAGAACCTTTTCTGGACACGAAAACGGTATACCGCCGGTATGCCGAAGCATACCGCCGGTATGCCGCTCTGAATGACATGTTTTTCGATTTGTGCTTTTAGTTATCATCCATCCTTTAGTGTTTACAGATATACCTAGATCAGTACAGACACGAAGACTCTAAGCAGGGAACGTCGGTAACTGCTACAGTCTTCAAGGAAGAAGGAGGAAGCTCTTGAAGTGAAGAACTCCATGTAGTACATCTTCTGAGAATATTTGAATCTGAAGAACAGAAGACTAAACTACGAAGATGCTGTTAATTACTCAAAATAAAATGTGCCAACAAACTCCCCATTTTGATAATTGACAAAATAGAGAGAGATAGCATCTTCAGGGAGTAGCTCCCCCGTAGGTAGACAGCTCCCCCTCAATACGATTTCTCCCCCTTTGTCACTTAGTCAAAGATGGGGATAATCAATAGAAACATTGCATAAGAGAAAAGACATGAGTATATATGCATGAATATATTAGAGAGAAAGTGAATACATGCTGGACCCATACATTTCATAGTAAGATAAAAGACTCTCCACAACGAGAGCCAGACACAAAAGATAACCATAGATAATGTCCCCGAAGGACAGCAAAGAACTAAAACAACCATAAACCGGTCCCCGAAGGACCACTAAAGACAACAAACAGAAAACACACATAAAAACTAGAACCACTCAAGAACCGAAACCACCATCAAAAGGAAGACCATCCCTAATCCTCAGCCGGATCATCATCATCATCACCCTGAGCCTGCTAGAAGGCGCCAAAAGGATCAATGCCGTCAGGGTACATAAACGCATAGGCATTGGGGTCAGAGAAGTGCGGGCCCGTGTACATGGGATCCTGAAGATTAAGATCCAGAAAAGCATCACGGTCTTGAAGAGTGCGCTGAATAAAGTACCCCTGATCGTGGAAACGAGTCTGGATCAGGGTGCCAAGTCCACGAGTGTGGGCCCGCATCTGCTCCTCCGCCTGGGCCATCCGTATATCAAAATACTGCTGAGTGAGCGGCATATAACGGCCCGAAGGAGGAGGGGTAGATGTGGGAGCAGCAGGCGTGGATGCCGGTTGCTCTTGGGAAGATGAGGCACGGGAAGTAGAGGCGCCAGCAAGGGTACGGGAGATAGCAAGATATGAGGGGACGCCATCCGTGGTGCAGAGAGACAGGTCAACCTGCTTGGCCTCCATAAGCAGAGTGATGAAAGAGCCATAGTAGAGATTCTGCTTCCCCGAAGGCATGGTACGCCAGAATTGCAGAAGAAGAGTCTTTGGGAAGGAGAATCGCTTCCGGGCATAGAGATGGTACATGCAGACGAGGGCATCACCAGTGATTGCGTCATAGTTCCCGCCCTTCGGAAAGAGAGTGTGGCACACGATCCGATGGAGCTCGTAATAAAACGGCTCCAGTTGGACAGAGAGGGCCGGAAAGGCAGGAGGGTTGGGACCCTTGCAGATGATTCGGCAGAATTCGTCAAAAGGGGACGCCGCCGAGGAGTTGAGAGCACCCAAAAGAGGTAACGCATCCCCTTTGTCTGGGATGCCTAAGATGGCCCCCACTTCCCGAGATGTAAGACGGAAGTGGCGGTCATTGACCACAGATTGGATGGCGAAAGGGTCGTCGTCATCCCCTCTCATGTTGCAATAGAAAAGGCGGACAGCAGCAGGGTAGACAGGGATTTGGCGCCTTAGAAGAGAGGAGAGACCGGCATCGTCAAACAAAGGGACGTGACCGGGAAAGAGGTTCCAGTTGATAGCCCGTCCTTTGAATACGTTGTGATTGGCGAAGTGCTGGAACCAAAGCTCGGCGGCCAGAGAGTTGGAGAAGACGCGTTGGTCATAGCCGGTAGGTAGCGCCACCGGGACGAAGGGGTTGAACCCGGAGGAATAGGAGGATCGGGGGCGCTTAGGGTTGGCCATGGAGAGGGATTGGTGCTATGGTATGGAGGAAGAAGGAGTAGAGAGGAGAGGGAGGAAGGAGGGTTTTTAAAGAGAGGAGGAAGATGAAGAGATGATTTTGAAAATAGGTAGGAACGGTTGTAGAGGAAGTTTGAAAGAGAAGGAGTTGAAAAGGTGGAGAAAAGTTATGATGGTGGAGTAAAAAGAGGAGAGAAAAAGGAGGGAAGTGATGGGTAGTTAATGTGAAGAGATAGAGGATAGTAAATGAGAAGGGAGGTGATGGGATGGGAGTTGAAGATTGATGGGATGGATGAGAGAGAATAGAAGAGGGTAAAAAGGAATAAATGAAGGAGTGAAAGAATGTGGGCCCGAATCCAGAAATGAAAGCCTGTCCGCCGCTGTCCAGCATACCGGCGGTATGCCGGCGTGTACCGACGGTATGCCGTCGTTCGAAACAGAACCTAATTCTGCCTTGAAAAACGGCATGCCGCCGGTATACTGTAGTATACCGTCGGTGTGCCGGTCGACTGGGACTATGAATCAAAAGATAAAATGCCTAGTTCACGGCAAAGGAAAGAGAAGCGATCTTCCGGGTGAGGCTTAGTGAAAATATCGGCTAATTGATAGGTAGTATCAATAAATTCAAGATGGATATCTCCTTTTTGCTGATGGTCACGAAGAAAATGGTGTCTAATTTCAATGTGCTTCGTGCGTGAGTGACAAATCGGGTTTTTCGTGAGATTGATAGAGCTAGTGTTATCACATTTAATAGGGGTGCAAGAATGAGAAATGCCATAATCTAAAAGTGTTTGTGACATCCAAAGAATTTATGCACAACAACAACCAGCCGCAATATATTCTGCCTCAGTGGTGGAAAGAGCAACAGAGTTTTGCTTCTTACTAAACCACGATACCAAGGACTTCCCGAGGAATTGACATGTGCCACTAATACTTTTTCGGTCAATCTTGCATTCGACAAAATCCGTATCCGAAAAGCCGTGAAGCTCAAAGGATGAGGATTTCGGATACCAAAGATCCATGTTAATGGTGCCTTTGAGATAACGAAAAATGCGCTTAACGGCACTCAAATGTGATTCCTTTGGATTGGCTTGATATCGTGCACACAAGCAAACACTAAACATGATATCCGGACGGCTAGCCGTTAAATAAAGTAAGCTACCGATCATACCTCTATACTTACGAATGTCGACCGATGTGCCATCTTCATCATTGTCAAGCTTGGTCGTTGTAGCCATAGGGGTCCTCATTGATTTGGATGAGTCAAGGTCGAAACGCTCGAGGAGGTCCTTTGTATATTTTGCTTGATTGATGAAGGTTCCTTTAGGCCCTTGTTCGATTTGTAACCCCAAGAAGAAGAAGAGTTCACCCATCATACTCATTTCAAACTCTTCCTGCATAACTTTGGCAAATTCTACACAAAGTGTGTTGTTAGTAGAACCAAAAATAATATCATCAACATAAATTTGAACCAATAAGAGAGTCCCATCATGTGATTTAATAAAAAGTATGGTGTCAACTTTTTCCTTTAAAAAATTGTAAGAGACAAGAAAAGAGCTAAGACGCTCATACCAAGCACGTGGAGCTTGTTTGAGGCCATAAAGGGCTTTATGGAGTTTGAAAACGTGGTTAGGAAATTGAAAATCTTCAAAACCGGGAGGTTGTTTAACATAAACTTTCTCCTTAATAATACCATTAAGAAAAGCACTCTTAACATCCATTTGAAATAGCTTAAAGTCATTAAAACAAGCAAAGGCACAAAGCATACGAATGGATTCAAGACGTGCAACCGGAGCATAGGTTTCGTCGTAGTCAATGCCTTCCTCTTGGTTATAGCCTTGAGCAACCAATCGGGCTTTGTTACGAGTCACTAACCCATCTTCATTTAGCTTGTTACGAAACACCTATTTAGTTCCAATAATGGGATGATTGCTAGGTTTTGGGACAAGTTCCCAAACCTTGCTTCGCTCAAATTGATTGAGCTCCTCTTGCATAGCTATCATCCAAAATTCATCAAGGAAAGCATCATGAACATTTTTAGGCTCTATTTGAGCGATAAAAGCCACATTGGCACAAAGATCACGAGTGGCGGATCTTGTACTAACACTTGAGGAAGGATCCCCAAGGATAAGCTCCTTAGGATGATTGGTGACAAATCTCCATTCTCTTGGAGGAGGCTCGAGAGGAGGAGACTCTTTTGATGGGGTCACAACTTCATTGTTAGATGAAGAAGGACGATCCTCAATAGAGGAGTTCTCCAACCCAAATGAGATGTCATCAATATCTCGGAGGAGGAGAATGTAGAAGAGTTGAGTTCGTTAAAAGAGACATTGATTGACTCTTCGACAACAAGACTTCTTTTATTAAAAACACGAAAACCTTTGCTATGAGTAGAGTATCCAAGGAATATCCCTTCATAGGCTTTTTCTTCAAACTTGCCTAGGTTATCCTTGGTATTCAAAATAAAACAATTGCAACCAAAAACCTTGAAATATTCAATAGAAGGAATTTTGTTAAACCAAAGATCATAAGGAGTCTTCTTAGTAATAGGTCTAATTAAGACTCTATTAATAACATGACACGCCGTATTAACGGCTTCCACCCAAAAATATTGGGGGAGCTTATATTGGTTTAACATGACCCGGGCCATATCGCCAAGGGTTCTATTCTTTCTCTCCACAACACCATTTTGTTGAGGAGTACGGGGACAAGCAAAATCATGTCCAAAACTATTCTTTTCACAAAATCTTTTGAAATCAACATTATCAAATTCACCTCCATGATCACTCCTAATTTTGTTAATAGAAAAACCTTTCTCATTTTGAACACGTTTACAAAAAGCAACAAATTCACGAAAGGTATCACTTTTGCAAGCAAGAAAAATAACCCAAGTAAATCTCGAAAAATCATCAACTAAAACAAAAGCATAAAGTTTGCCACCAAGGCTAGCTACTCTACTAGGCCCAAAGAGATCCATATGAATAAGTTGGAGGGGTCTAGTGGTACTCACAGAGTTGATGGATTTGAAGGATGACTTGGTCAACTTACTTTTCTCGTATTCTTCACATACCATATCCTTTTTGAAAGGGATGCTAGGAAGTCCTCGTACAAGCTTCTTGGAGGCGAGGCGAGAGATGGTATCCATGTTGGCGTGTCCAAGCCTCATGTGCCAAAGCCAACTCTTATCGTTCGTTGCAACTAGGCACCTGTCATTGTTAGTACCTTCAACAAGATAAAGAACATAAATATTGTTTTCTCTAATGCCTTCATACACAATAGTTCCATTGGAGCTATCGGTAATGTGGCATTTGAGTTTAACAAACTTGATATCATAACCATTATCGGTAAGATGGCTAATACTTAAGAGATTATGCTTGAGATTAGTAACAAGACATACATTATTAATACAAGGATAAGGAGGAGAACCGATATTACCATTTCCAATAATATAACCTTTAAGATTGTTACCGAAGGAGACGTGTACTTCTTTTTTCATCGATAGCGTTGTAAAAAGAGAAGCATCACCGGTCATGTGCCGTGAACAACCGCTATCGAGAATCCATTTGCTTCTAGCATGAGAAGGATTCGTCACCTACAACATAAGTTGAAGATGAACATTTTGGTACCCATGATCTTATGGGTCCATGAGTGTTAGTCTTAGAAACCCACTTAAGAACTCTCATGTCAACTTGTTTTCTTGTATAACAAAAGTTAGAAGTGTGACCCAAGAAACCACAATAATTGCACATCAAGGAAGATTTAGAAGAAGAAGTGTGAGTGTTGTGCATGTGTGAGTTTCTAGTGTGAGAAGTTCTACCATGAGTGTTATGATGATAGTAAAAAGCATGATGAGAGGTGTTCTTCTTGACAAAGGATCCTTTTCTTGTGTTAGAAAAGGAGTTGTGTGTAGTGTTCATGTAATGATTATGCCTAGCATTGTGATGAGTGTGAGGGTGTCTTGGAGCATGCATGTGAGTGGTATTCTTATTACCTAAATTCTTACTTCGTGTAAGAAGATCATTATACTTAATAGAGGTGGAATATTCTCTTCTATTAGCATCTTGACATTTGTGCATAGCAAATTCATAAGAGCTTCTCATGGATTGAATCTCATCATCCTTTTTCTTGATGGTGTCAAGAGATTCTTGAAATTTGAGTCGCAAAGACTCTATTTCATCCGTGTCGGAAATAGGAGATTTTCCCTTCACATCAATGATGATGCTTGAGAGCCTCTCTACTTCAAGTTGAAGAGCCTCAACCTCCTTGAGAGATTTCTTGTATTTATTCCGAACATCTTTGTGTTCTTCATGTAACTCAAGAATGGCTTTCTCCAAATCATCATAGGTAAGAGTGTTTAAAGAAAAATCATCAAGTACCTCATCGGTTGCCATGAGACAGACGTTGGCATTGTGTTTGCACTCCTTGTCGTTGTCGGAGTCGCTCGCGTCGCTTTCACACCAAATGCTAGTGTTGGCAAACTTTCTAGAGGATGAGCTTCCCTTACTAGGTTTCTCGTACTTGCTTGAGTCTTTTCGTATCATCGGACAATCCCTCTTGATGTGTCCGGGTCTTCTGCATTGATAGCACGTCGGGTCTTCTTCATTGTCCCGTCTAGAGCGGTTGGCCTTGTTGAACTTTAAGAACTTCCGGAAGTGCTTAGCTGTGAGAGCTATTTCTTCATCGTCATCCGACTCATTGTCGTCGGAGCTATCCTTGGAGTAGGACCTTGAAGCTTTGAGAGCGAGAGTCTTCTCTTTTTCTTTGGTCTTCTCCTTCTCCTTCTCTTGAATGGAGGATTCCTCTTGATCCTTCATGTCGAGCTCGTGAGTCATTAGCTTACCCATGAGGGTCTCTAGGTTCATGACGGTTAGATCGTTCTCCTCAATGATTGCGGTAGCTTTAGGACTCCAAGCTTTCGTCAATCCTCTAAGAATTTTCCTTATCTTTTTAGGAGCGAGATATTCCTTTCCAAGAGAAGAGAGAGGGTTAATAATGTCACCAAAACGAGGTAAACATGCTAGCAATAGATTCATCATGCTTCATTTTAAAAGACTCATATTCTTGCGTGAGTCTACTGATCTTGGATTCCTTCACTTGTGAAGTTCCCTCGTGTGTGACTTCAAGTAACTTCCAAATCTCATTGGAAGTCTTGCAAGTAGAGATCCGGTTGAATTCACTACTGTCGAGGGCACAGTAAAGAGCATTCATTGCCTTGGCATCTCGACAAGCAAGCTTCTTAATGTTTTCGGCAAGTGTTTCCCGAAGGGTGTCAGAAGCAATATCCTCAATAGCTCTGGAAGGAGTAGGAAGGCCATTTATCACGCAATCCCATAAATCAAAATCTATGGACTTGAGATAAATGTCCATCCTAATCTTCCAGTAGTTATAGTTGGTACCATCAAATAGGGGAGGCCTATTTATGGAGTGTCCCTCATTGTGAAACGTGTTGATGCTAGGGTTAGAGGCCATGGATCACTCAAGGGTGTAAATCTAAATCAAGAGAACGAGGCTCTGATACCAATTGTAGAACCCTAGAGGGGGGGTGAATAGGGAAACAAAATATAAACTACAACAGTTGATGCAATAAAGACAATTTAAAGTAAAGAGTAGAAAGATCAAACGCAAACGCAAGGATGTATCCTGGTATCCTCTTTTGAGGCAATCCAGTTCCGGAACTCTCTCCGGCTTTAATCCACTATTATCCAAATAGTACACACGAGTTTGGATCCGAAGAACTCGCCAACTTCAACACAAGTTTGGATCCGAAGACTCGCCAACTTCTACACACGAGTTTTCTTACGAAGGCTCGCCAACTTCAAACAAAAGAGAATGAGAACTTGTTGACCTTCTAACACGTGAAGATCGAAATGTACAACTCTTTAATACTCTAGCACTTTGGGAGAGGATGACAATGAAAAGCTTTGA
This sequence comes from Iris pallida, assembly GCA_029216955.1. Classification (NCBI taxonomy): domain Eukaryota; kingdom Viridiplantae; phylum Streptophyta; class Magnoliopsida; order Asparagales; family Iridaceae; genus Iris; species Iris pallida. Next base: position 643,562 of record JANAVB010035219.1, read on the forward strand.
AGAGTATTAATGGTGGAGCTCTTGGTTGTTGGAAAATTTATGGAAGAGTTGGTGAGGGAGCTCAAGAGAGAGAGAGAGCTTCCTTTTATAAGAAAACCAAGAGTAGGTGGCATTTAATGCTGACCGGCATGCCGTCGGTATGCCGGCCAAATAGTAACGGTCATAATTATGACCGTTCAAGAGCATTAAATGCGGCCATTAATGCGTGTCAGACCAAATCGAAAACTAAGTATTCGAAATTCGGTATACCGCCGGTATGCCGGAGCATACCGTCGGTATGCCGATAGAATGTCACAGAAAGTTTAGAGCTGCTAGAAACGGCATGCCGCCGGTATGCCGCAGCATACCGTCGGTATGTCGACAGTTGATCACAGCAACTTTTGTGTTGCTAAAAATGGCATGCCGCCGGTATGCCGCAGCATGCCGTCGTGCCGACATTTTGAGACAGCAACTTTCTAGAGTCCAAAAATGGTATACCGCCGGTATGCCGAAGCATACCGTCGGTATGCCGCTTTTTGTCACAGAACCTTTTCTGGACACGAAAATGGTATACCGTCGGTATGCCGAAGCATACCGCCGATATGCCGCTCTGAATGACATGTTTTTCGATTCGTGCTTTTAGTTATCATCCATCCTTTAGTGTTTACAGATATACCTAGATCAGTACAGACACGAAGACTCTAAGCAGGGAACGCCGGTAACTGCTACAGTCTTCAAGGAAGAAGGAGGAAGCTCTTGAAGTGAAGAACTCCATATAGTACATCTTCTGAGAATATTTGAATCTGAAGAACAGAAGACTAAACTACGAAGATGCTGTTAATTACTCAAAATAAAATGTTCCAACACTTCATACCCGTCAATTTGTTTTCCTTCGGATCGACACATTTTCTCAGATTTGACACATATCCGTCTGGAAATTTTAGGCCCTGGAGCCACCGACAAAGTCTCACTTTATCCTCCTTGTCCAGCGAGAAAATTGACTTCGGCAGGAACTGTTTTCCATTCTGCTGTATCAAATGCAACGCAGGGCGTTTGCATATTTCTTCTAAGTCCAACCTGGCCTTGGGATTGTCTTTCGTTTTTTCCTTTACGTCCATCACAGTATTAATTATGTTATCAAACACATTCTTCTCAATATGCATGACATCAAGATTATGTCTGATCAGATTGGTACTCCAGTATGGCAGATCCCAGAATATGCTCCTCTTTGTCCAGTTATGATCTCTACCAAATCCATCGTACTTGTACCCAGTTGTAGGATCTTCGATAGCACTTAGAAAATCTTTAACCTCCTCCCATATCGTGGCTCCGTACCACCTTGGCGGTGGATCACCCTTCTCTACAACGCCGGCACGGAATGCATTCTTGTTCCTTCTGAACGGATGATCTTTTGGCAAAAATTGCCGATGACAATCAAAGAAGCACGGTTTTCCTCCGTGTTTCAAGCGGAGAGCCTTACTACGGTCCATGCAATACGGACATGAGAGACGGCCATGAGTGCTCCATCCAGATAAAATTTCATAGGCCAGAAAGTCGTTGATGGTCCACATAAGGGTTGCCTTCATCTGAAAATTCTGCTTCCTGGAAACATCGTACGTGTTAGCGCCTACTTCCCATAACTGATTCAACTCATCTATCAAAGGTTGTAAGTACACGTCAATGTTCCTCTTGGGATTGTTCGGACCAGGAATTATAACGGTTAGAAACATGTACTGAGTCTTCATGCACATCCAAGGCGGTAGGTTATACGGAGTGACAATCATAGGCCAGTACGAATACTGGGATCCCGAAAGACCAAAAGGAGTAAAACCGTCAGAAGATAGTCCCAACCTGACATTACGCGAATCTGAAGCAAAATCAAGATACACTCGATCAAAGTGCTTCCACGCTTCTCTATCGGATGGGTGGTCCAACACTCCTTCAATCTGTTCTCGCATGTGCCAACTCATATTTTCGGCCGTCTCTTTTACCATAAATAATCTTTGCAACCGCGACGTTAAAGGCAAGTAGTGCATTGAATCGGTCGGTCTTCTTGTACCGGTAGACCTTCCTGTACTAGTTGTCTTATAGCGATCAGCACCACAAAATCTGCACACATCTGCGTCCTTGTCATCTTTGTAGTACAGCATGCACCCATTGCGACAGGAATCGATTTTCTTGTATCCCATCCAGAGCGATCTCACCATCCTCTTAGACCGGTAGAAGTCTTCAGGCAACTTAGCACCCGCCGGCAAGATCTCTATAATCAACTCCAACACTCGGTTGTAGCATTCTTGCGACATGTTAAAATTTGACTTAATGCTCAACAGTCTTGTAACCACCTCCAACGGTGAATGATCCTCACAACCAGGATACAATGGAGTCCTTGCATTCTCCAGCAACTCCATAAACTATGCAGCATCGGCGTTCGGTGCCTCCTCAGGTGCATCATGAACGAAACTAGGCCCCGCAGCGTCGAAAACCATGTTGACGCACCCGTCGTCGTATGCATGATTATCTGAAACAAAATTAGGTCCCGCATGTATATACGGCTCAACGTACGGCTCCGGCTCTGATGCTAAAGACACAAGTTCTCCGTGTGCGGTCCACTGATAGTAATTAGGCGTAAAACCCCTCGAGTACAAATGATATGTCACTTCCACTTCTGGATAATATTTCACGTTATGACATTTCACACACGGACACTTAATTTTGGTGCCGTCCATGTACTGAGGGAACTCCTTAGCAAACTGCAGGAACTGCTCTACTCCCGCTATGTATTCATCCCGCACACCACACATATCATCAGGACGACGATTGTACATCCATGAACGATTCCGCAAGTAGTAATTCATATCCATTTGGAAATAATTCTGCAAAGATGGACACACATTATCCAACAGGCACAAATTCGTATATTATGTCTTATTATGGGACACACATTAGTAGCGGACAGTTACTAATAACAATGATATGCAATCTAGGTCAAACTAGGTTGTACTAAGTCAAACAAAGTCAAACAAGGTCAAGCTAAGTCAAACAAAGTCAAACAAGGTCAAGCTAAGTCAAACAAAGTCAAACAAGGTCAAACTAGGTCAAGGGTTGACCTATAGTTGACTTTGTCAACTCTTAGTCCAATCTAGGTCAGATGTTGACTCTACTTTGACTTTCAGTCAAAATAGTCAACCTTGGTCAAACAAGGTCAAATCTAAGTCAAATATCCTATTTCTAGTCATTACCTACCAAGGTACCCTTTACCTTATCGCTATTGGTATCCCAATACCAATACCTTAAGTTGGTACCCTTTACCTTATCGCTATTGGTATCCAAATACCAATACCGCGGTAACATGGTTGGTACATTAAGGGTCTTTGACAAGATGACATATTGCGAAAAGATATATCCTTATATATAGTTCTCCTACGGACTTTCTTTAACATTACGTAGGAGAACTATAAGGATATATCTGTTCACAACATGTCACCTCCTCAAAGACCCTTAATGTGACAACCATGTCACCCTCTCATATTCCTGCAACTAAAAGGCAAAACCATGGTATATACATGGTTTAAAGTATCGGCCGATACCGATCCGATACGGCCGATACCGATACGGTTTGGCATGTTCCGATCCGATACCGACCGATACCAAATATTGACCGATACCGATATTGGGGGTCTTTGTTCCGGTCAATTCGACAAAACCAATCGGTAAGGGTGACTACTATTTCATATAATTTCAAAACTACTAAGAAATAACGCTGAAATACTTAAAATTATGCCTAAATGTATAAAATATATATTTTTAAATGTAAATAATTTATTAATAATTATTTGTTTTCCGATACCAAAGTCCGATACTCCGATACGATGCCGCTGATACTACCGATATCGCCGATACCAATACTCATAGGAATAGTCCGATACCGATTCCGATACCGATATTGTGAACCTTGGGTATATATCGTCAACATTTCAGATTCTTAAAATAAATTTCAAATGGATTTTTGATTGTATATATATATGTGTATTTGTGTGTATATACATTGTATACATATATATTTATATATGTATTTGTGTATGTAAGTGTGTGAGTATATATATACATGTATATATGTAGATATGTGTATTTATATATATAGGTATATATGTATGTATTGTGTGTGTGTGTGTGTGTCCTGTGTCATGTGTCCTGTGTCACAGAGTCGTGTCCGAAATAGGGTTAGGGTCCTGTCCCCTGCCCCCTCCCCCTACCCCTTCCCCCTCCCCCCTATAGGGTATCCTATTACCATAGACTAATCTAGGACACTCTTAAGATACTAGGATATCTAACTATCCTAGGATACCAAATTCTAGCCAATATACTAACTTAGGGTACTAACTTAGGGTACTAACTTCTAGCCCATATCCTAATATCCTATTATCTTGATACCCTCAAGATACTAGCATAACCTAACTACCCTAAGATATCTAACTTAGGATACTAACTTATCTAGGATAAATAGGATACTAACTAACCTATCCAAGACACTGACTAACCTATCTAGGATACTAACTTCTAGTATCCTAAGATATTAACTCACCTATCTAACTCTAGGATACTAACATCCTAAACAAGATATTAAATTAGTGCCTAGGATACTATCCTAAATATCTAACTTAGGATACTAACTTATGGATACATATCTAAATCCCTCTCACCTTTCTCACTCTCAAAAACACACACACACACACACACACACACACACACACACACACACACACACACACACACACACACACACACAATCTAACACTTATCTCAATATCCCTCTTCACTCACACTCACACTACCATACTACCACACTACCACATCTAAACAAGCCATCAATCACACAACTACCTATATATTTACTATATATATATAGGCATACATATATAGGTTAAGATATTTACATATACTAGGCTATAACCAAGGGGACACAATATATACATTCAACAATTTATGCATTTATATACTAGAGAGATAGAGAGTGTATAGTGTCAAGTGTGCATATACAAGTGTCATGTATGTACGTGTCTCCCAAACCAAACTCGTGTCCAAATACTCGACACAATGTGTCCAAAAATAAACCAAACTCAACACATCCAAAACTGGACACGAATCCAATGGGCACGAGTCTTTGGGGACACGATGTGTGTCCGTGTGTCCGTGTGTGTGTGTCCGTGGGAGAGGAGGAGGAGGAAGGAGAGGAGTTAGGTTAGGCTTTACCTGAGAAAGAGGAGGAGGAGCTCGAATTGGGGGAGGAGGAGCTCGAGGAGGAGGATCTCGAGGAGGAGGAGCTCGCCGGAGGGGGAGAAAGTCACCGGGGGGGAGGGGGTCGCCGGGGGGGGAGGGCACTGACAGAGGGGGAGGGAGTCATCGGGGGGTGGGGGGAAATTAAAATTTTTGAGTATTTTCGAGTGAGAGTGAGGGGGAAAGAAGGAAACGCTGTGCCCCAAGTAAAAAAACTTAGCGACGTCACGTGTTGAAGTCGCTAAACGTCGCAAAACTGGCGACATATGCTAATAATATGTCGCTGAACGTCGCTATTCAGTGACGTATTAAACTCCTGTCGCGGAACGTCGCTAGGCAGCGATGTTTTGCGACGTGTTTATAAAGCTGTCGCTAAATTACATAACTAGCGACGTCATTTCTTGCCGTCGCTAAATTACGTCGCTATTTGATGATATTTTAGTAGTAAAATAATTAATAAAGAATTAGGTCAATTCACAAAATTATAAAAAATAAGTACATTCTTCGTGTTTAAAATAAGGATAATATCATTCTACGTTCAAAGCTAACGGAGAATGATATTCTCCGTTCTATGCAAGACGGATAATGACCATTCTCCGTGTGATGGAAATGGAGAATGAACATTATCCGTACTATGCAAGACGGATAATAGTCATTCTCCGTTCCACTACCAAAATACAGTAAATTAGCGACGGATATTTAGCGACAAAAATTTTCAGTCAGCGTTAGCGACGGCTTCGTGGCCGCTCGTCGACTGATTACCGACCACACGCCTTTATAATTTTTTATTTCAATTTTAGGAGGAGGAAAGGTCGCATATCCGTCACTCGGTAGTCGGCGATATAGCGACGGATCTTCAGGCGTCGCTATGTGGTCGATTATTTGGCGGAAATTGAGCAGAGAATTGGAGGGACATTTCTTCGACTACGTAGCGACGAATTTTCAGTCGGATAGTCAATAATAGCGACCAATTGGCGACGGATAATTGGCAGTCGCTAGTCCGTCACTAAATTTACGTTCTAGACTTGAAATGAAACAGCGGGGGGAACTTTTTGTATTCCCTCCCAAATTCACTCTCTCTCCTCTCTCTCTCTCTCTCTCTCTCTCCCGCGGCTTCGGTGAACGGCGTCGGCGTCCTTTCCTCTCTCTCTCCCGAAGTTAATCCCCTCTCTCTCTCTCTCTCTCTCGATCTCTCTCTCTCTCTCTCTGTCGCGGTGTCGACGTAGGGGCAGCGGGGGCGGCAGGCTTGGGGACATTCGGGGGCTGGGCGGCTGGCTTGGGGCGGGGGCGTCGGGGGCTGGGCGGGGAGCTTGGGGCAGTGGCGTCGGGGGCTGGGCGGCGGGCTTGGGACGGGGGCGTCGGGGGCTGGGCGGCGGGCTTGGGGCGGCGGGCTTTGGTCGGGGGCGGCGGGGGGCTTTGCTTATCAAATTCATCTGCGTTTATATATTGGCTAAATAATGTGTTATCCATATTGGATGTTATCCATTAGTTTGGTGGTGTTTGGATTAGTAAATGTGAATATGGAGTTTGGGTTCATGGTGTATATGTTCACTGTGTCAAGGACAGTGCGAGTTCTTCATCTGCATAAGTCAGTTGTGTGCTTCTATATAGATGTATATATCTATACATCTAACTGTGATATATATATATATATATATATATATATATATATATATATATATATATATATATATATATATATGTGTGTGTGTGTGTGTGTGTGATTGTAGACATGGTAGGAATTATAGGTAATTAATGCTAGTGTGACTAGACTAAGGTAGTGCTTGCTAGATAGTAAGGACACTCTAATATCCTAACCAAGTTAATTTTAGACTAGATATTTAGGATATAGCTCCCATATCCTAGAAGTGGACTCTTGCAATTTAGAAATAGATAGATTGACTCAGTTTGATTAATTGACCTATAATCGGTATCGGACTATCGGTATCGGTATCGAACTATCGGACTATCGGTATCGAACTATCGGACTATCGGTATCGGACTATCGGACTATCGGTATCGAACTATCGGACTATCGGTATCGAACTATCGGACTATCGGTATCGGACTATCGGTATCGAACTATCGGACTATCGGTATCGAACTATCGGACTATCGGTATCGAACTATTAGTAACAACTGTACTTAGATTTTTCTCTTCTCGAGCTAGAATACTACCGGATCCACCAGTTACATGATTATATACTAATTCTGTTTAGTTTGTCTTACTATACAGATTTTTACATCCAATCTGTGATGGATCGTTATTTTGTTGAACGTACATGGATGTACAAACGACAACACGAGAGTAGAATAGGTGTTAGTGATGATTTTCAGGCAGGCATGGAAGTGTTTCTTAAGTATGCCATGAGCAAAGCTCAGTTTATGGACGGTAACAAAATCAAGTGTCCATGTCGTAATTGTCGCAATAGACGTTACGAAGAAGTGGTGAGTCTAAGAGATCATTTGACCCGTAAGGGTTTCGTACGTGATTACGGCCTGTGGTCATCGCAAGGTAAACTATATGCCGAAAGACAGGTTGCGAATGCTGCTACTTATGCTTTTGATGATAATGCTGCAGCGGATTTTGTCATCGATGACGACGAATGCTCCGTTGATTATGGAGACGTGCAGAACCTTGCACGAGATATGGTGTACGACGCGGCAGGGCCTAATTTTGATCCGGAGGATCCTAATCCCGAGGCGAAGGAGTTCTATGATATGTTTCAGGACACTGAAACTTCTTTATATCCTGGTTGTGATCCATATTTCGTACTGTCAGTGACGATGCGGTTGTTGAACATAAAGTCCGATTTTACCTTGCCACAAACTTGCTATGATCGGATTACACAACTAATGAAGGAGGTGTTACCGAAGGAATCAAAAGAGCTTCCAAAAAACTTCTACAAGTCGAAGATGATGGTCCGACAACTGGGACTGGGGTAGGACAAGATAGATTGTTGTCGCAACGGATGCATGTTGTACTACAAAGAGAACGAGGATGTAGAAAGTTGTCGCTTCTGTAATACGGATCGTTACAAGGAAGTCAGGGGAAAAGGAAAGTCAACTAGAAAATGACGTCCTTACAAGTATATGCATTACTTGTCGATCACGAAGCACTTGCAGAGGATGTATATGTCTCAGAATATAGCAGAACATATGATGTGGCACAACGAAGAACGCACAAAGGACGATGGAGAATTGTCACATCCTTCGAATGGAGAGGCATGGAAGTATTTCGATTTTTGCCATCCAGATTTTGCTGCAGAGCCCAGAAATGTACGCATGGGGCTATGTTCTGATGGATTCGCCCCTTTCGGGCAGTCGGGATCTCAATACTCCTGCTGGCCGGTCATTCTGACCCCTTACAATCTGCCACCATGGATGTATATGAAGACTCCTTATATGTTCTTGATAGCTATCATACCGGGTCCCAAAAATTCGACGAAGAATATCGATATATATTTACAGCCGTTGGTGGATGAGCTGAAACAGCTGTGGGAGATCGGCGTCACGACCTATGATATTTCCCGAAAATAGAACTTTCAGATGAGAGCTTCACTGATGTGGACAATCAATAATTTTCTCGTATACGGTATGTTGTCGGGATGGAGTACTCACGGCACCCTGTCTTGTCCGATATGCATGCAAAATAGTAAGGCGTTCCGCCTTAAGCATGGAGGAAAAACTTCTTTCTTTGATTGTCATCGTCAATTTCTGCCCGCGAGTCATCCTTGGAGAAAGAACAAGGACGCATTCAGAGCTGGAAAACAAGAATTTTCTCATCCGCCTGCCAGATTGTCGGGATACGATATTTGGAAAGATGTAAAGGATTTGCCCACTGTAATGGAAGATCCATCGAACAATCGTATCGATGGGTTCGGACAAACCCATAACTGGACCAAACGGAGTATCTTCTGGGACTTGTCTTATTGGAAAGATAATCTTATAAGGCATAATCTTGATGTTATGCATATCGAAAAGAATGTGTTCGATAATGTCTTCAATACCGTCATGGACATTAAAGGAAAGACGAAGGACAATCCAAAAGCAAGACAAGACATTGCCGAGATATGCAAGCGTCCTTATCTGAACTTGATACAAAGGGGAGCTGCTGGACAATTAAGTAAGCCGATAGCACAATACACATTGAGCAAGGAAGATAGATTAATAATCTGCAAGTGGGTATCTACTTTAAGATTTTTCGACGGCTATGTGTCGAATTTGTCTAGATGCGTTGACCTCAATGAACGCAAGCTAACGGGAATGAAGAGTCATGACTGCCACGTGTTTATGGAAAGATTACTGCCCATTGCTTTGAAAGAGTTGTTGCCTTCTGCTGTATGGGTTCCGTTGGCCGAACTATCAATATTTTTTAGGGATATTTGTTCAACTAAGTTGACTGTGCAACACATGGTTGAACTTGAGGAGAAGATTATCTTAACAATTTGCAAGTTAGAGAAAATATTTCTACCTGGCTTCTTCGACAGCATGGAGCATCTACCGATTCATCTAGCATACGAAGCCCGTGTCGGTGCATCTGTTCATTATCGATGGATGTACCCATTTGAAAGGTAGATAAAAATCGATATAATTTAAGTTGAATTTCAGTGGGTTTTAAAATTCTTTCTTAATTCTCAAGATAATTTGTCTCTCTAGATACCTACACCATCTAAAGAAGAAAGTTGGCAACAAAGCTCATATAGAGGCTTCGATATGCGAAGTATATCTTATCGAAGAGGTGTCAAACTTCTGCTCCATTTATTTCGATACAGATGAAATCGACGATGAAGATAAGGATGAGGATGAGGAGGATGATGATGATGAAGACGAGGCGGAGGATGAGAACGAAGACGATGATTAGGTTAAATATTGTTGTATATTAAAAATACTTCCAATTACGTGAATTGTGTTTGACCTCATAAAAGCAATTACGTGAATTCATGTTTTTTTTTCATTCGATTATTTACTTATTGCAGATGGCACTCCTAGTCTTTTTCGTCACGGCGGCACTCGTCTCCCTACTGGTGGTATGTATATTTTAGTTTAGTTTTTTATATCCATTTATACTTTTATATTGTTAATTATGTTTATGTGTTCTATTTACAGGTCATGATGGCTGGCCGTGGTCGTGGTGCTGGTGGTGGTCGTGGTGCTGGTGGTGCGGGTCGTGGTCGTGGTCGTAGTGGTGCTGGTGGTCGTGGTCGCATTCAAAGGTCCCGGGATGTGACCCCATCGAGCGAGCCCGACCCGGAGAGTACCCCGGGCACAGACGCATCCCGCCCTCGATCGACCACTTCATCGAGGCATGAGTCCGGATCTGCTAGCAGATCCGTTCCGCTATCGGAACCACCAGCAGCGGATCCACCAGGAGATGCCCCAGTTACTGCACAGTGGGCCCCGGACCCCATACTCGGTTCCATCCGGTTACTGGGGAGTACATACGCGGACCCGCGGATCCTCCGACGGCACCAGAGAGGCCGAGAGGCGAGTTCCGACGAGAGCTATGGCCCGCGGGGATCTCGTAAGTAAATTTAAGATAATTTATTAAATTTCTTTCATTTATTCAAGTTAATAATCCAGTCGTTTCTTCTTTGTAGGTTTTTTTTCGTTTAATGTTGGCAGGGCTCTTGGAGAAATTATCAGGGCTAACTTCCACGGTCCCTACCTCAACTTTTCGTCGGTACCCCCAAACGTGTAATATGTCTGGCTCGACGAGTTGAGGGTATATATCTATATCTTCTGGTTAATTATTAGTTACTCTTTAATCAACCATTTTTTTAAATTACGTGATAATTGATTTTCTGTGTTAGACAACGTACTGGTGGCCCCCCCATCACGAGGAGGGGATCCGCAGGACCTACAGAAGCGCTGCCTCGAAGAAGATACGGGATATGATTCATGACCTAAAAATAGGGCATACGAGGCCGAATTGGATCCGGCAGGAGTATTATGAGGACCTCTTAGGTATGATGGATACCCCTGCGTACAAGAAGAAATCGGAGAAAGCGAAGGTGAACCGACAGGCCGCGGGCCTTCATACGGGGGGATCAAGGTCCCACGTAGCGACACTTGCAGATCTGGTGAGCAATCGTAAATTTATTTCACTATCGAATTAGGTATATTAATTAAAGGAGTTAATTAGTTTCTACGAAAATTTCGTATGCAGGCCCAACGGGCGGTGAAGGAAGGGAGGGCGCCAGAATCGGTCACCATGCACGACGTGTTCCAGCATACGCACAAAAGACGGAAGGACGGGAGCTTCGTCGACGAGAGGGCCAAGGAGACTGATGTAAGTACTTATGTTTATGAGATTAGCGTTAGAATTAAAAGTATTCGGACTATAACTTAGGTAAACTTACGATTCACACTTAACTTAGTGAAACATAGGATTTAGATTACAACTTAGATAAATCTTATAATATAAACACATTCATTTGATAGGTTGCGTATCGTGAGGCCCTTAGTCGGGCTCAGTTAACTGACACCGAGGATGTCGGTGAAACGACGCCCTTCCGGACGCCCTCTTCTTTGGCCGCTCGGAACGACTTGTTCGTAGATACCGTCGGCGGCTTTAAGAAAGGGTTCCTGTACAGAGTCGGCTCCCTAGGGCCGTTGCACATGGCGACGCAGAGATTTCTACCGACACCGCCTCCTCCCGTGGCCTCGGCAGACGATGATGTTAGGTCGCAGCTTACGCAACTGCACGAGGCGGTGTCGTCCTTGCGGGAGCAATTTGCCACGTACTTTTCGCCTCCGTCTGCTACTGCCGGTCCGTCTGCTGCTGCTGGTACGTCTGCTGATGGTATTCGTCCGTCTTCTACTGGTCCGTCGACTGCAGGTGTCGGTCCGTCTTCCGTGGGTCATCTTTCTTTCAACCCTGATGCCCCTGTGGTACCGCCTACGACTGTGACGTAACTCCTAGATCTCATGTTCGCAGAGCAGCTACGCCGACTTCCGAGCAGTGTCTACGATGGCTTGCCTTCGTACCTTATGGAGGAGTATATTCGTCGGTCGCATATGGGATTACCACCACCGGATAATCGACCTCCTCCTTCTTCTTAAAATATTATATTAAGAAAATTTGGATTATTTGTGAGAGCTTTGGATTAATTATGCTATAATCGGATTATAGCACCGGATATTATGTTACACTTCAGGATAATTGATGTTTACTTTCTATTAATTTGGTTTGGTCTGTGATTCTTGGATAATTGGTGTGCATTAAATTCGTATGTGTATTTTCGGTCTATGTGATTCTTGGATAATTGGTGTGCATTATATATTTGGTCTGTGTGATTGTTGGATAATTGGTGTGCATTATATATTGGTTTGGTTTATGCATATATTTGTGAACAGGGAAAGTGCTGCAATTTTTTTCCCAAAAAACTCAGTTAGTGACGGACTAGTGACCGTGTAGCGACGGATATTCCCAGTTGCCGACAATTTTTCGACGGAAACGCCGTCGCTATCTGGAGATTTTAAACTGTTTCTAGGTAGCGACGGATGATCGACGGAATATCCGTCGACAAGGTTCTGGTGGTATATACTTCGACGGAGTAGCGACGGCCTATCCGTCGCCACGGCGACTGATAATCAGCCACTACTCAGTCGCTCGATCTAGCGACTGCTTAGCGATGGACAATCTGTCGACAAGGTTCTGGAAATGCTTGACATTTCCAGAACCATGGCGACGAATAATCAGACACTAATCCGTCGCTGTGTCGACGGTGTAGCGACGGATTAGTGACTACTCTTCCGTCGCCATGGAGCTGGAAATGCCAAGCATTTTCAGAACCTGATCGACGGATATTCCGTCAGCATACCGTCGCTTATCCGTCGTCTGTTACCGACGACTACTGACGGATTAGCGACGGAAGGATACGCACTGATACGCTATTACCACGGGTTACCGACGGCATTTTACGTCGCTAATGTCTGCACAGTTCAGTACTTAATACTTGAAATGGACGACAGTCCGTCGGAAATACGTCGCTAATGCTTCGTATTGTGACATCGAAAAGTCGTCGCTATTCCGTCGACTAATGACTACATAGCGACGGACCCTTATTAGCGACGAGCTGATTGCTGACGGATTGTTTTGGCCAAAATCCGTCAGTTATCGGTCGCTAATAGGAATTCCCGTCGGACTGGCGACGGATCCGGCCGTCGCTAAATCGATAGATTTTGGTAGTGTTCAAAGCTAACGGAGAATGATATTCTCCGTTCTACGCAAGACGGAGAATGGTCATTCTTCATGTGATGGAAACGAAGAATGAACATTATCCGTACTATGCAAGACGGATAATAGTCATTCTCCGTTCAAAGCTAACGGAGAATGATATTCTCCGTTCTATGCAAGACGGAGAATGGTCATTCTCTGTGTGATGGAAACGGAGAATGAACATTATCTATACTATGCAAGACGGATAATACCATTCTCCGTTCAAAGCTAACGGAGAATGATATTCTCCGTTCTATGCAGGACGGAGAATTCCGTGTAATACGTACGGAGAATGACTATTCTCCGTCTTATTGACACGGAGAATGGTCATTCTCCTTGTTAAATTAATAGTAAATGCATAAAAATGTGCATATATCTATCTCATTAACACACCTGTAGTTAGAGCATATACTGCTTGCCTCCAAGCTTCAAGTACATGCGGATACACTCTTTCATTTCCTTTCTCTTTCAACGGTATGTTATTCTTCATGTGATAATAGCAATAGCTATGGTAATCATTAGGAAACACTTTAGGGACTTCAGAAACTAGACCGGTGCCTTGATCCGAAAGAAAAACAATACGCCTACTACATCCAACAACATTCTTTAGATTTCTAAGGAACCATTCCCAATTGTCGCCATCTTCGCCTGAGACTATACCGTATGCAAGAGGGTAGAACTGTTGGTTACCATTCTTCGCTGTAGCAGACATCAAACATCCTCTAAACCTCCTTGTAAGGAAATTAGCATCCAAATATAGCATCGGACGACAATATTGAAAGCCTTCTACGCAAGCCCGATATGAAAGAAAAAGCCGCTCAAACCTCATTGATGAATCATCTTTCTGGAAGTCGATAACGCAACCATTATTGGTTTCCATTACCTTGTTGACATACCAACACAAGTCACTGTAAGATCTAACATCATCTCCGTACATTTTCTGGTGCACCAGCCTAATTTCGTGGTATGCCTGCCCATATGTAACAGATAACCCGTAGTCAACCTTGAAATCATCGACAACAGATTTTGCAGACTTTTTAGGATGCATCCGAACAATGTCACTAACCAAACTTTTCACAAACTTTGCTGGAACAACCAGATTACCTTTATCCATATAGCCAGCTCCACAATTATGTTCTCCCACATACCTCTTCACCTCAAAAATTTGATTATCTTTCGAAATAGATATAGCATGGAAGCTCCACAAACAAGCATGTGTCTTATAATTCTTGCAGCAAACAGTATACCTCCCCGGCTCAGATTTTAAAATGTGGAATGGATGACGAGATTCAAAACATACCTTTCTAACAGCATTCCTAACTTCTTCAACACCATTTAGAAAAATCTGACCAACACCAGTAATTGATCCAGGCCACATATCCGATTTCCTCTTCTTCACTGTCTCAGTTGAGCCTTCATAAAATTGTACTACTCGTTTGTCCTTTACAGTAGGAGAACATCTACTCAAAGAACTAGAAAATAAAGACGAAGGTCCCATGTGAAAGCTTTGACAAGGAAAAGATGTTGATGAAGAATATGGAGAGTGTATTTGCTCCACAAATAGATCAAAACTCACATCATGAGTACCGTTAAAATCACCAACCAATGAGCGAAGCCAAAAATCACTTTCAACATACAGTTCAGTCCCATCAGAGTGCAAAAACCTGAAACGGAAGGAAAGTGGATCCAAAGAAGTCCATCGATCGCACACTTTATTCTTTAAAAAATCTACGGTACTTTCATGTGTGACACGGCAGGAAACTATGTCTCCCTTGAAACAAATGTTAACTAAACAACTTGATTCCCTACCTTCCCCCCTGATAACATAAAAACATAAAAGATCACAAATAGAACAATAAAATTCTAGTCTAATAATAATTATTCTCCGTCTAAAAATAACGGAGAATAAATATTCTCCGTTCGGAACTAACTTATAATGATCATTCTCCGTCTAAAGAAAACGGAGAATGACATTCTCCGTCTAAAGCACACGGAGAATAGTCATTCTCCGTCTAAATATAACGGAGAATGATTATTATCTGTCTGTAACTTATGAATAATGCTCATTCTCCGTCTAAAAACACACGGAATGATAACTATCTGTCTATAACATACGGAGAATGATCTTTCTCCGTCTATAACATACGGAGAATGATCTTTCTCATAAGTAATTGTCATTCTCCGTGAAAATATAACGGAGAATGCTATTTCTCTATGACAAATGACAATTCTCCGTCATATTAGGCGACATATTCGCACAAAATAACAAGATTAAATGTCTCTCTAACATTTTCTCAGTTAATAATCTTCATAACAAATTCAAATTCAGCATAAATTTCGAGATATACGAAGCTGGTGGATGAATTTCTACAGATCTGAACTCTCACCTTGTTTTAAGATCTATAAAAAGAAAAGAAGAAGATCTTCTCTCCACAATTGACCTAATCGCCGAAAACCACGAAGATGATGATGATGATGATGATGATCGATGATGATGAAGGATGATCGACGTTCGACTGACGAAAACCACAGTGAACTACGAACGATTTTGCGATCTCTGATAAAGATGATATCGATGGATTTCAAATTTCTCGTGAAGAAGAAGAAGAATACGAATTTCTCAATCCAAATCTGAGTTTGCGAATTCAAAATTATATATATATATGACCAAATTTGCGCGAAGGGATATTTTTGGAACTATGAAAATGGCAAATTTTGTAAATACAGAGCATCTAAAGAGAATCTTGGAATATTTAACGTGAAAATACTTAATTCTGGGTATTTCATAAAACTCATCCCGCGGGTGGGCATTTCATAAAAGCCCACCCCGAAATTGGGTTTCTCAGTAATTTCCAGTATAAAACTGTTAGAATAAATTTTATGGTTCATTAAAAGACTACAATAGAAAAATCAATACAAATACTAGTGATGTTCGCGTAGCACAAAAAAATATATTCTATTATTATTAAAAATTAGATAGGATATTAATTTATATTAAAATAGTTTAGTATATTTTAATTAAAATTTGTTATAGATATTTTTTTAGAATTATGAATATATTTTAGTTTAGATGTCAAGAAAAGTCATTTATTTTCTATGTTTGGATATCAAAGGAAAGTGTGAGAAAAGGAAAATTATTTCCATATAAAGGAAAATGGGAGGAAAAAGTGATTCCCTCAATCCAACCAAGGATTCACTTTCCCACTATAGAAAATTTATTTTTTCTTCTAATTTTCTTGTTCTCTCTAAACACCGAAAAAAATTGATAGAAATTACAATTTTTCAAAGAAAGGAAAAAAAAACGAGGAATTGATTTACTTTTCTTTCCTTTCCGCGAACCAAACGAGGCCATAGATATGTTTGTAAGATTTTAGATGTATATTAGGTAGTTAAGAAGGATTTTACAACAATTTTTGTAATTTTTGTGCGTGAAGGAGATATATATGGTGGTAGTAGTTATTAGAAGATTTAAAAAAAAAAAACTAATTACTCAAAGATTTCTTTAAAAAAATTTAATTATGTGAGAATATACATACTGTTTAGATGGCTTATTTTTAACTGTTTTCAAATCTCTTTTTAATAATGAAGATCTAGAATCCAACGAGAGTGTAATTGTACCACTGTGTAATTGTACCACTGTTAAGTACTCTAGCTACCAGCTTTTACAATATGCATATCATCATGAAGCCTCTAATTTTAGCTAATTTCATCACAATTTTAGGTTAAACTCAATATCTATACATATGTGTGTATCCGGTTTCGAAGTCCCGTCATCCTCGACCGTGGGATCGAACGGACACATGCATGATCCCCACACAGATCTTCCGATCCGATGATACAGGAAAGCGACACTTTGGTGGACCATATATATATATATATATATATATATATATATATATATATTTTTTTTTTTTTTTTTTTTTTTTGAAGAAAGGGTGTTTTATTGAAAGAAAAAAGAGACAAGAAATATATACATCAATCTGACCAGGAGCAGCTCACAATTAACCTTCCATAATTTGGACATCAGACTCAATATTACGAAGGATCGCCTGAGGCGAGGAGATCGATCCTTCGAAGATTCGCTTGTTCCTCTCTCGCCAGACGTGCCATACTGCGGATAATAATCGTAGCCGAGCCTTATTATACTTATCTGGCTCGCGAGTCTTCATGTCCATGATCCCTGCCACAGTCTCCGTGAAACCATACCTGTGAGTACCAGCAATGCCAATCTTCGCCAAGCTTTTTCGCCAGATATAACTAGTGTTGTGGCACTGGAAGAAAAGGTGGTCCCTCGTCTCTAATTCCCCAGAGCAGAACACACACGCAGTATTGTCGATGTTAATTCCAAACCGGCTCAATCTATCCTTAGTGAGAAGTCTATCCTTCATAGCTTTGTAAGCGCATATGTTCATCTTTGTCGCTCCTCTCTTATACCAAATAACATCCGCCCAGATGACACTCGGATGTTGTGGGCGGCACTCCTCGTAGCAATCTCTGACCGCAAACTCTCCCGAGGCCGTCCCATCCCAACTCCACCGGTCTCTGCCCTCCTCCGGACACACCTGGATACGCCGGATCTCCTCAGCATGCCACCGACCCACTTGACGGGCTTCGACATGCCACCGCCCCTCTACCAGAAGAACTGCCAGCGGCTCATCCCGTCCGCTGATTTCGTAAACCGGCCATCCCCACCTCTCGACCAAGCTCTTGTGCTCCATATATATATATATATATATATATATATATATATATATATATATATATATATATATATATATATATATATATATATATATATATATTTGAAGAAAGGGTAATTAATTTCTGGAATCGCTTCCAGAGGAATTCGAACTCCGCCCACAAGGACCACATGTCTGCACACTAACCACTTGGGCTAGCGGTCATTGGCATATATATATATATATATATATATATATATATATATATATATATAGAGAGAGAGAGAGAGAGAGAGAGAGAGAGAGAGAGAGAGAGAGGGGGGGGAGAGGATCGGAATTTGTTCTTAAGTATTAAATTCAATATATAATAGAGAGAAAGGGGGGGGGGGGCGGCGGGGCGGAGGGGAATGATATAATTTTTGAAATTACAATATTTTGATCTAATTATCTAATTTAAATATATATATATATATATATATATATATATATATATATATATATATATATATATATATATATATATATATATATATAGCTTCCACTAGAATTATATATATATATATATATATATATATAATTCTAGTGGAAGCTATATATATATATATATATATATATATATATATATATATATATATATATTTTTATATATATATATATATATATATATATATATATATATATAGCTTCCACTATATATATATATATATATATATATATATATATATATATATATATATATATATATATATATATATATATATATATATATATAGCTTCCACTAGAATTCGAAATATATATATATATATGTATATATATATATATATATATATATATATATATATATATATATATATTTTGTATATATTTTGTAATCAAATGACTAGAGTAGAAACATTGTCATCAAAGCTAAACTATTAATTTTTATTAAAGTGCGACTGAAATTATATATGTTTTTTGATGTCAAAATATATGTATCACCTTAGACCATCTCCAATGGTGATTTCTAAAATCGAGTTCTTATCCTACTTAACATTCTACTTTAAGAAAAATTTTATCCTAATTGGAAGAGTTTCTACATAGAAATTGTAGACATACAATAATGCTCTCCAATTGTTCTCCATTTCTATCCTATGTGTCATATAGTAAAAGGATCAATTTAATGCTGTGGTGCCCAATAATAATAGTCATAAGAGAGGAAAATTTCTAAGAGAGTTTCTACATGTAAAAAACTCTCCTAAAAAGTTTCTATCCTACATCATTACCATCTAGGATAGAAATGGTGATAGAAATTACCGTTGGGAGAAATTTTTTCTAAGAGCATCTCCAACCCTATTGTGACTTTAGAAAAAAGTTAATGCCACATAGGAATGACAAAATTTTATTCGAAAGTTCTTCTTCAATGCAATTGTCAAGTCAATTGTGAAGCTTATGTGACAAAAATTAAAGAAGATATTGTGAAGTTGATTGTCTTGTTCTAGACAATGCACTTGACAATGTCTTCTCTTCCATGTCATCAATTATGAATAAAAAATATTAGAAAAAAAAGAAAGAAGATGAGTAGTTGTCTTAAAAGTTGTCTTGGAAGTTGGAAAAAATACTTTTTATTGTCTTCTCAATACTTTTGCATTGGAGAGAGTTTTTCTATCTTATTGTCTTTTGAGATATAATTTTGTCTCATAAATAAGATATTGTCTTGTGACTTATGCCACATAGGAGCCACCTACGACTCACAACACTTAACAAGACAATAGAGTTGGAGATGCTCTAAAATGGACTTTTTCCGTAGAAATATGGAAGTTACAAACCCATTGGAGATGGTCTTATGCTCTGTGATCCAGTAGCCTGGAAGATGACCGCCACGTGTTTCAGAAGGAGGTTATGCGGACGTATGTGGGACTCGCACAGATTACTGACTGTTCCTTGTCAATCCCAGACAGGACATTACTTTGCCGACAAGGCTATGCCCGCCTAGTATTTCTATGCGGCTGTATGTATCTAACGGGCCTTCTAGCACATTCACGCTTCAATGATAAAATATTGATAATTATTTACTTTCAACCCTTATTAATATAAATTTATAATGACATTTCACTTTTATGTTTATTAGATTTATATTTTAATTTTTATCAAGAAAATATTCATTTGTCACAAAAAATATATATATTGATAAAAAAATTAATATAGTTTAATAAACACAAAAATATAAAAGTAAATAAAAATTCATATGAATAAGTGTGACAAAAGTTAAAACCCTTAAAATATTTCCATGTAATCTTCTCTAGAAATTCATATTTACTTCTATCCAGAAAGAGGGTAAGAAAACTTTACAAAAAAATACAAGAAACTATATATGTATGTATACAAAATACCTCAAGCTCTAAAAAAAAAAAAAAAAACACTTTTATGTTTAAGGATGGACCAAGGATTCCTACTTAAAAAAGTGATAAAACGAAATACATTATGTCATATTTTTATACATAGAAGTCCAATTTTAAGAGACATGCCATATGTTTCTATATTCAGAAGCTCGGTACTATTAGAATTTTGTTCAAATTCTGTTATTATTATTAGAATTACTAATAATTAATTAAAGTCAAATTCTAACAAAGAAGAAGCTAACAACTCATAACTTATGTTCTCTTGGAGAGAGGAATTTCTATTGTAATATTTTCAAAAAAGTTCTTAATTAATGTTATATTTGTGTGAAAGTTTTACAAAAATATATTAAATTATCTAAATATAACTTAAATTTTTATTTATTTTTAATAATATCAGTTTTGTTTGTACGTTGCCCAATAATATTTAAATGGGGATCCCTTTTATCTCAATAAAATAAGATAAAATGAGATTTGGGGGACTTGTATGCGAGATATGATCGATTTGAGGGGCTTAAACATTGTAGTAGAATTTTAAATGTAGTATATATGGATGACTGTACACTAAAAACTTGTACAAGTTGTTTTGCTTCCTTGCCCAACCTGTCCTGAACATGCTGCTGCATGCTTGCTTGCTTGACATGACCTTCCCTCGTATATAGGAAGTAGCTATTTGTAGCAGAAATAGTGACGAATATATATGTACGTATATACATATAGTGGGAAAGAGAGGAACCGTAACGAAGTGAACCAATCATCTCACACTCCTCCATCCCATCCACCAATACATGCTCCCTCCTACACCTTTCCCTGTTTCACATAAATACTATACATAGAGAAAAGATATAAATCTGGCTACCATTTAGACCTGTCAATGGATAGTCGAAAATTCGAATCCGATCTGATTTCGTATTCGAACTTTCGGATATTTTTCGAAATTTCGGATATCAGATTCGGATATCCGAATATTTTTCGGATATTATCCATTTTCGAATACGAATTCGGATATTAAGGTATTCGAATCCGTTAATATCCGATCCGACTTTAAATTGCAAATTTCGGATATCGAATTCGGATATCGGATTCGGATATCCAAAATTTTATATATATTATAGTATAATGTATATGTAATATATATTAATTAATAGAGAAGATTAAAGTATTTTATTCTCAACTAACTTTTACATAAAATAATTATAATATAATTTATATATAATAGTAATATATATATTAATTACAATTTACAACATAAGAAGAAAGGACTCAAATATGTAGAGAAATTGAATTTGATTTTCGGATATTCGGATAATAACTAAATTTTTAATATTTCGGATTTCGGATATTAGAATACTAGCATTCGAATTTTTTAGCTAATCGGATCGGATATTATCCGATATCCGTTAAACTAGACGGATACGAATTCGGAGTGTCAAAAGAGATATCCGTTCGGATATCGGATTGGATTCGGATATTATAAAAAAAATTTGGATACGAATACGGATATTGTCCTGTCCATACCAATAAGCATCCGTTGACACCCCTACTACCATTAACGTAACCAATGTTAATATTATGTGTGAGATTCGGTTTATTCAGTTTTAATCGAATTTTAATAGATCGAATAAATCAAATTTACAAAAATTTAAAAACCAAAATCGAACCGGAATTACTCATAGTCAAAACCGAATCAAATCAAACCGATAATCGAATTGGTTTACTCGATTTGTTCGCTTAGGTTATTTTTATTTTTTTAATGGGCCGGTCCAAAGTTCGAATTATGATAAATTATATTAAACCTATAATTTTTAACATATGTTTATTGCATTTTAAAGTTGGACCCAAAGTTTATTAAATTATCAAGATTTGACTTTAAAACACAAGTATATAATTATCTTTTTCAAAATATAAAAAAATTTAATAAGAAAATTATATGCATAAAAATGAGGGTATTTATATACGTAAGTCTTATTCACTTTGGGACCGAAACTGAAACACAAAATCGAATAAGAAATTTTAGTATTTCTTAAATCGAATCAAACCAAATTTTTTCAAACAAAATTGAATATCTTATTCAGTTCGGTCGGCTTGTTCGGTTCTCGGTCCAAAACTGAATGTTACTCAATGTAGTGCTCCACTTCCCATTCGAAGCACTTTGTTGGCTATCATGTCAGTATCGGTTGATCAGGACATATTAAATTAAGATTCTTCCTCATTTTGGATTGGCTATTCGGAATCAAGTACCAAATGTAATGGATCGTGTCTTAGATTAAGAACTCTATATAAGAGTCGCTTCCTGTCAAACATTTTCACTATTCGTTTTCGATGTTGGTTTTGTTATTGCTTTCATTGTTGGTTTTATGAATGCGTTTTGATGGGTTTTTTTTTTTGTTTTCGTTCACCCGTCTTCATCGATTTCTGCATTTATATCGAATTGGGAGAAAGAGAGAAGAAGATTATTGATCCTATGTTGGTACAAATGTAGGTAATCGCGTTGGTGAAGCTTGAGCGCATTGTGTAAGACCTCTTTTTCTCAACAATTCTCCAACAGCGAGTGACGTTGATTCTTCTTTTCTTTGACCATCTTGTTTTGTATATCGGATCAATGATACCGTTGGTAGAAGAACTATACAAAGAAAGTAACCATATATTGTTGCATGATTGTCTTATAGAAATATGAAATCGTAATAATACTGCATGCTTGTCATATTAAATCCTGCTTGTAATATTGTGCTCAAATTGATATGAATCCATAGATGAATGTTGCAATAGTAGTATGAAGAATTTTATATGATTGTCCGAAGAATCAAGTCTTCTGTTGTCCTACATGCTATACTTGAATAACTAAGTTTTATTAGGCATGCATTGTCACGCCCCAGAACCAGAATACTGGAGAGCGGGGGCGTACATAGCCAGCTACGTATATTGAAGTGCAACCCACCTCGCTATACGGTCACGGCTGTCTAGATACATGAGGGTTTAACTACAAGCCAACAGTCTTCTATGGTCATGAACAAGCCTATTGTCTCAATCACAAGCAAGTAATAGTAGTTACAAGATGTCAGAGCACCAAATATATAATAGCAAGGCGTCCCATACATTACATATTGGATGATCATGAAGCTAGTCGTACAAAATGTCAGGACTAGCAAGAGTTCAGTCATACATGATCAACCCTAGGATCTGTCAATCATGTTACAGCCCGTAGGCAGACAGTAAATAAAGGGCAATCGAGCTAACACGTGCTCGTCGGCTAAACGCCTCAAAAGAATAATTTTACAATAAAGTGGGAGGACAAAAAGAAACCCACTCGTTGCCAGGGTTACACCTGGTGGTCACCATCTGGCTGGATAGTAGGTAGATCCTCTGGTGCTGCTCCGATATCTGGCCACACAAAACCAGCTGGGTCAGACCCCAGAAAGAGCAAGTGCCACAAAGGAGGCTTCACTTAGGAACTAAAACCAGCATATCACAATTAAGTAGTAAAGGTAATCAAAAGATAGTGATAATAGCTAAGATAACAATAATATATTGAACACGGAGAAACCATTCAAGTAGCCAGACTGCAACCCTTAAACCAAACAAGGACCGGGGTTGCAATCCTTCGCCTGAATAGAAACCCGCCTCAATTACTATTGATAAGGTAACAAGACAATAAACGAAGAGAGGACACAGAACTGCTCCGGAAGCCAGGTTACAACCCTTAAACCAAACAAGGACCGAGGTTGTAACCCTTCGCCTGAACAGAACTGGACCCCTGATCTTTATTGTTAAGGCCAGTATAAATAATCATGGTATTGAAGTAAAGGTAAAACATGACGAGCATGACAGGGGGTTGCAATAAGACAATAAACGAAGAGAGGACACAGAACTGCTCCGGGAGCCAGGTTACAATCCTTAAACCAAACAAGGACCGGGGTTGTAACCCTTCGCCTGAACAGAACTGGACCCCTGATCTTTATTGTTAAGGCGGGCACAATAAGCAGGACGATATATGATAAGATAGCCATGGAACTATTCAGATAGCCAAGTTACAACCCTTAAACCAAACAAGGACCGGGGTTGTAACCCTTCATCTGAACAGAACTTGGTATCCCATCATTTATCGATACAAGAATCATGTCCTGATACAATCTTGTACAGGATCAGGATAAGACTAAGCTGGAATAAACTTCATCCAATCAATCACGGCCAATCAAGAGTACGGCTTGATACTTTTAACTAACTAGGGTTATCACAGGCCTAGTTACTAGCAAGATGCAATGAGATTATCCCAACAGCCACAAGCCCTGCAGACCATCCGGTTATCCGGGTCGAATGTCCGTTATGAAGAATGCAACACGTGACTGTGTGCTGGAAATGTGCCCTACTCGTCGGTAGGCTACAAGTCCACTTAATGCGCCCAGATAACGGGATTGGCTGTAGCTGGAAATCTCTTCATGACTACTGAATTATTCTAGTTAATTAGCCTTAGTCAATTTTAGTAGGTACCCCTGACCGTGGTACTCAGGGATCCCCATCCTAGACATGATGCAATTCAGTACTGGTTTATTTGTACAAACACAATCGCCTACGGTGTCCAGACCCTTCATACTTGTCATATCAGTTTACTTGTCAAGAGTGCGCCACCGCGGGCCACTATCGTGTTCTATTCTTACATTATCATGAATGAGAAAGATTGTATAAAATAACTAATAACATATTCTTGAAGCCAAGGAAAAGATCTACAACTTTCATGTTTTGAGTTTTTCAAGATTCTAGCTACAAAACAACTTAAACAGGCAAAAACAGTAAATTCCTGCACGAATCGGCGCATGAGATTCCTGCACGAATCGGCGCATGAGATTCCTGCACGAATCGGCGCATGGGATTCCTGCACGAATCGGCGCATGGGATTCCTGCACAAATCGGCGCATGAGATTCCTGCACGAATCGGCACATGAGATTCCTGCACGAATCGGCGCATGAGATTCCTGTACCAATTGGCGCATGAGATTCCTGCACGAATCGGCGCATGAGATTCCTGCACCAATCGGCGCATGGGATTCCTGCACAAATCGGCGCATGGGATTCCTGCACAAATCGGCGCATGGGATTCCTGCGCCAATTGGCGCATGAGAAACTCACGTTGCGTCTTCAATACATGCGCGTAAGAAACCTACGCGTATGACACGCTCGGAGTTAAGGAATGCGTTGCCGGAACTTCACGGCGCATGGCCTCCCGGCGCATGGCCTCCCGGGCGCATGAGGTTCCCGGCGCATGGGATTCATCGTCCCCAAACAGCAAGTTCAGCCATGAAAGTTCCGAAAACTTGTAATGGCCATAACTTACTCATCCGGAGTCGAAATCAAGCGAAACAAAAGCCAAAACTGAATGAAATTGAATTCTCTACAACATAGAACCATTAGTTTTCAAAAATAACCAAGTTTTAGAGATCAAAACCAAGAAAACTAAACAAGAAGGAACTTAAAACTTAGATCTACAAAAATATAACCATCAAAACCGAAAACTTCCAGTTCTAAAGAGGCTTAGAATCTAGTAAGGAAGAGAATGGAACAATAAAACATGAGATCCATCATGAAGCAAGTTTGCACTTGTCTAAGCTCTCTCTCTCTCTCTCTCTCTCTCTCCTGGTAGGTGTAGAAGTAAATGTGGAGAAGAAGAAGAATAATGAAAAGAGAGAAAGAGGAGGGGTTAATAAATGGGGATTGTGGTGGTAGGTAGGGGTTCTATCCTTGGTTCATGATGAACCAAGGCATCCCAAGCCTAGCCGAACCAACCCAAAACAAACCGAGCCAAGCCAAGAGATATGCAATACAAAATATGAACCAAGGCATTCCAAGCCTAGCCGAACCAACCCAAAACAAACCGAGCCAAGCCAAGAGATATGCAATACAAAATAAAATACGTACACGTATTCCAAGATACGTAATACGAACTACAGGCATTACAACTCTACCCTCCTTAAAAGAATTTCGTCCTCGGAATTTAATCAAGAGGCTAGAATTGCAAGGACAAGCTATAATAATCGTAAGCTATAACAAGCAGTCTATCATGCAGTCATTTATTCAAGCAAGGAATTGAAAGCATAAGGCATAAGGAAGACATTATACCTTACGAGTCAAACAGGTCGGGATACCGCGATCGGATATCATCCTCACGCTCCCACGTTGACTCACCCAAAGAGTGATGACCCCAAGCAACACGGACTAAACTAATAGTCTTGTTCTTAAGTATCTTCTCTCTCCGGTCCAATATAGACACGGGCCTCTCCTCATACGAAAGGTTGGTACCAACAACCAATTCCGAATGATCCAGGATGTGGCTCGGGTCCGAGATATACCGTCGTAGTTGAGATACATGGAATACGTCATGCACCTCACGTAGCGACGGTGGAAGAGCGAGACGATAGGATACATCTCCTACTCGCTCCAGAATGTCGAATGGCCCTATATACCTAGGACTAAGCTTTCCTCGTACGCCGAAACGAATGACGCCACGGTTAGGCGAAATCCTCAGGAATACATGGTCGCCGACCGAGAATTCAAGGGGTCGCCGATGGGAATCGGCCCAATGACGCTGGCGATCTTGGGCAACTCGAAGATGATCTCTGACTCTCCTGACCACTTCAACGGTCTGAGCAATCATTTCTGGACCGAGCATCTGCCTCTCCCCGACATCATCCCATGCTAGCGGGGATCGGCACTTCCTGCCATACAATGCCTCGAACGGAGCCATCTGGATACTGGCTTGGAAACTGTTGTTGTACGAGAACTCCACTAGGTGCAGGTGATCTTCCCACGAACCACCAAAGTCGAGTGTACAAGATCTTAACATATCCTCGAGAGTCTGGATCGTGCGTTCTGACTGGCCATCAGTCTGCGGATGATAAGCGGAGCTGAACTGGAGGCGAGTTCCCAAACTCTCTTGCAGGCTACGCCAAAAGTACGACGTAAATCTGGAATCTCTGTCCGAGGTGATACTGACTGGTACTCCGTGAAGCCTGACGATCTGCCTGAGGTACATCTCTGCTAGCTGAGCCGTCGACTGACCAACTCTGAACGGGAGAAAGTGAGCCACCTTCGTGAGCCTGTCTATGACAACCCAAATAGCGTCTCTGCCAGCCGGGGATCTAGGCAATCCAGTCACAAAATCCATGGTTACATGCTCCCATTTCCACTCGGGAATCGACAATGGTTGAAGTAGTCCAGCTGGTCTCTGATGTTCAGCCTTAACTTGTTGGCAGACTAAACAACGAGAGACAAACCGGGCTATCTCCCTCTTCATGCCATTCCACCAAAAGTGCTGACGAATATCACGGTACATCTTCGTGCCACCAGGATGAATGGAATACTGCGAACTGTGGGACTCTGCCAGGATCTCCTGTCTGATATCTCCACTGGGTACACAAAGACGCTTACCATGTCGAAGTGTACCGTCTTAATGGATACATAACTCTGGTCTTCGTCCTGCCTCACACTCTGCTCTGAGTCGCTGAAGCTTGGAATTTGCTGACTGCGCCATCCGGATCCTCTCGACTATAGTGGACTGGACTTGCATGCTGGCCATCAATGCCACACTGGAAGGGAGGACAATTTCTATACCCATCTTCTGAAGATCGGCCAATAGCTCTGGTTGCACTGCCAGGAAATAAACTCCGGCTCTCCTGCTCAATGCATCTGCAACAACGTTGGCCTTTCCTGGGTGATACTGCAAGTTGACATCATAATCCACAAGCAGCTCTAGCCATCTCCTCGGACGCATGTTAAGATCCTTCTGGGTAAAAACATACTTCAGGCGCTTGTGGTCGGTGAAGATCTCCACCCTATCTCCGTACAAGTAGTACCTCCACAACTTAAGTGCAAACACTACTGCTGCCAGCTCCAAGTCATGGATTGGGTAATTTCTCTCATGATCACGAAGTTGTCGCGACGCATAGGCTATTACCTTCCCATGCTGCATCAGAACACATCCTAAACCTCTGCCCGAAGTATCACAATATACTGAGAATCCTCCAGTTCCATCTGGAAGCGTGAGAATAGGAGCCGTCATCAAGCCTCGCTTCAACTTCTCAAAAGAATCCTGACATTCTGCTGTCCAAGCAAACTGCACATCCTTGCGGGTCAACTGGGTCAATGGCGCTGAAATCCGAGCAAAGTCTGAAACAAATCGCCGGTAGTAGCCGGCCAATCCAAGAAAACTGCGAACTTCTGAAACTGTGCTGGGCACTGGCCACGACTCAATAGCCACGATCTTCTGGGGATCCACTTCTACTCCTCCTCGGGTGATGATATGGCCCAAGTACGAAATGCGATCGAGCCAGAACTCGCATTTACTAAACTTGGCATACAACTGGTGCTCTCTGAGAATCTGGAGGACAATTCTGAGATGATGCTCATGCTCCGCCTCACTCTTACTGTAGACCAGGATGTCGTCTAGGAACACAATCACGAACTTATCCAAATAAGGCATGAAGATACGATTCATGAGATCCATGAATACTGCCGGCGCATTGGTTGCTCCAAATGGCATCACAAGGAACTCCCAATACCCATATCTCGATCTGAACGCTGTCTTCGGGATGTCCTGCTCTCTGACTCTAATCTGATGGTATCTGACCGCAAGTCGATCTTCGAAAATACTGACGCCCCTCTGAGTTGATCAAACAAGTCATCTATCCTCGGGAGAGGGTATCTGTTCTTGATTGTCACTGAGTTTAAGGTACGATAATCTACACATAATCTGGACGTACCATCCTTCTTTTTCACAAGAAGCATCGGGGCTCCCCAAGGTGATCCACTAGCACGAATGAATCCCTTGGTTCTAAGTTCTTCAATCATCATGTACAATATCTCTAGCTCTGATGGCGCCATCCTGTAGACTCTCTCTGACACTGGGGCTGTCCCGGGAATCAAATCGATGGTAAACTCGATCTCTCGCTCTGGCGGCATCCCTGGAAGCTCTTCGGGGAAAACATCTGGAAACTCTTCGACTATCCGAAGCAACTGCACTGCTGCTACTTGCCATCCGCAACACTGGAGGAGAAGGTTCAACTTCGCCTCGGGAGAAGGAAAACTCTGGCTCGCCTGGAATGCTAAAAACAACCCTGCCAATGTGGCAGTCTATCCTAGCATACTGGTCCCTCAACCAATCCATCCCTAAGACCACATCATAATCGGCCATCGGAAACTCTATCAATCTAGCGGAGAATTCTCTACCGCTAACTACGATCCGACACGAGAAAAATACTCTATCTACTCCCACAAGTCCGTTACCAGTAAGTATATTGAGCCTTACTGATAATGACTCGGGCTCCAGTCCTACCCGTGTCGCAAATCGTGCAGACATAAATGAATGCGAGGCACCAGAATCAAATAATACTGAAGCTGGAAAGGTGTTGACGAGAATAGTACCTGCCACCACCTCACCTGGTGCTATTCCTTCTTCTCCCATGGTCAAAGCCAGCACTTGACCATGTCCCCTGGGTGCGGGTCCCCTCTGCTGAAAATTCCTTTGCCTGCTCTGGATCAGGGCTTGGGCTTGGGCATACTGCTGCGGCCTCTGCTGGTGGAACGCCTGGACCTGCATCGGCAATGGCCTCGAAAACGGGTACTGCAGCTGCAGCTGCTGCTGGACTGGTGCTGGTCCTCTAACTGAAGGACTAGAGAAGGCGGATGAACTCTCCATGTTCGGGCAGTTCCCAACCCTGTGGTCCGGGGCACCACAAACCAAGCACAAACCTTGTGCTCTGCGACACTCTGATACCACATGCCCTGGCTTCCCGCAGTGTGAACATCCCACTGCGGAAGACTGCTTCTGCTTCTGCTGCTGAGGGTACGTCGGGGTGAAATGTTGAACCGACGTCACTGAGGCCGCCCGCCTCGGAGCTCCAATGGTCAAAGCCCTGGCGGCCGGGGTTGGTGCTGATGACTGATTCATCTGGCCGTGAGATCGCTTCCGACCTCCGATCCTATCCACGATCCTCTGGGAGGTATACTCATACCTCCGGGCTGTCCTCAGTACTGCATCGAAGGTCTGATGCTCAAACTGCTCCACCGCCAATAGAATCTCCAGATGAAGCCCCTGCTGGAACCGCTGGGCTCTATCGAACTCGGTCGCCACCAAGGTGGGAGCAAACCGACTAAGCCTGGAGAACTCGGCCGCATATCCATCGACCGTCCTGCCCATCTGCTTCAGATTGGTAAACCTCGTCTGTAGATCATACCGAGCTACAGCATCAAAATACTTGGTCTGGAATCTCTCCCTGAATACTGCCCATAAAATAGGGGCCACTAATCCATCGGCCTGCGCTGCCCACCAGCTGCGGGCAAGATCTAGTAACTGCAGGCGCACTACGGCCACCTTCTCGTTCTCTGGAGTCTTGGCTGCTTCTAGAATCACCTCTGTGTCCTGAAGCCATGCATCTGCAGCGATCGCATCTTCACTGCCGTCGAAGAAGGGAGGGTTCAAGCGCTTGAAGCTGTTGGCCGCGCTATTACCCTGATGACCTCCTCTGGTCAAAGCGTCTGCCACCGCCTGGTGCAAGGCATCTCCTCGTCGATCCTGGGAAGCTAATAAGGATCTGATGAGACCCACCAAAGTGCCATCATCAGGCTCTGCAGGCGGGACGGGCTGAACTGGTGGTTCTCCTTCGGTAGGCATAACTCTGGAGGCTACTCCTGAATGCTGGGCTTGATCTCCAGGTTATTGCTGGTCCGCGGGAGGTGCTCCGCCTTGCTGATCGGCAGGTCCAAGAACAATATCGCTGAAGAAGACGATATAGGGAACAATAAGGAAGGACCAGGATAGATCAACGATACAAGCATGTGATCAGGTCATGATTACAGGGATTCAGAAGATACGAGCAGAGATCAAGGGCGAATACTGATTGAGACATCTATTCGGTAAACCCTCACATATCTTGATTTACAAGACCTGCATGGGCCACCACTAAAACCATGTCACGCCCCAGAACCAGAATACTGGAGAGCGGGGGCGTACATAGCCAGCTACGTATATTGAAGTGCAACCCACCTCGCTATACGGTCACGGCTGTCTAGATACATGAGGGTTTAACTACAAGCCAACAGTCTTCTATGGTCATGAACAAGCCTATTGTCTTAATCACAAGCAAGTAATAGTAGTTACAAGATGTCAGAGCACCAAATATATAATAGCAAGGCGTCCCATACATTACATATTGGATGATCATGAAGCTAGTCGTACAAAATGTCAGGACTAGCAAGAGTTCAGTCATACATGATCAACCCTAGGATCTGTCAATCATGTTACAAGCCCGTAGGCAGACAGTAAATAAAGGGCAATCGAGCTAACACGTGCTCGTCGGCTAAACGTCTCAAAAGAATAATTTTACAATAAAGTGGGAGGACAAAAAGAAACCCACTCGTTGCCAGGGTTACGCCTGGTGGTCACCATCTGGCTGGATAGTAGGTAAATCCTCTGGTGCTGCTCCGATATCTGGCCACACAAAACCAGCTGGGTCAGACCCCAGAAAGAGCAAGTGCCACAAAGGAGGCTTCACTTAGGAACTAAAACCAGCATATCATAATTAAGTAGTAAAGGTAATCAAAAGATAGTGATAATAGCTAAGATAACAATAATATATTGAACACGGAGAAACCATTCAAGTAGCCAGACTGCAACCCTTAAACCAAACAAGGACCGGGGTTGCAATCCTTCGCCTGAATAGAAACCCGCCTCAATTACTATTGATAAGGTAACAAGACAATAAACGAAGAGAGGACACAGAACTGCTCCGGAAGCCAGGTTACAACCCTTAAACCAAATAAGGACCGGGGTTGTAACCCTTCGCCTGAACAGAACTGGACCCCTGATCTTTATTGTTAAGGCCAGTATAAATAATCATGGTATTGAAGTAAAGGTAAAACATGACGAGCATGACAGGGGGTTGCAATAAGACAATAAACGAAGAGAGGACACAGAACTGCTCCGGGAGCCAGGTTACAACCCTTAAACCAAACAAGGACCGGGGTTGTAACCCTTCGCCTGAACAGAACTGGACCCCTGATCTTTATTGTTAAGGCGGGCACAATAAGCAGGACGATATATGATAAGATAGCCATGGAACTATTCAGATAGCCAAGTTACAACCCTTAAACCAAACAAGGACCGGGGTTGTAACCCTTCATCTGAACAGAACTTGGTATCCCATCATTTATCGATACAAGAATCATGTCCTGATACAATCTTGTACAGGATCAGGATAAGACTAAGCTGGAATAAACTTCATCCAATCAATCACGGCCAATCAAGAGTACGGCTTGATACTTTTAACTAACTAGGGTTATCACAGGCCTAGTTACTAGCAAGATGCAATGAGATTATCCCAACAGCCACAAGCCCTGCAGACCATCCGGTTATCCGGGTCGAATGTCCGTTATGAAGAATGCAACACGTGACTGTGTGCTGGAAATGTGCCCTACTCGTCGGTAGGCTACAAGTCCACTTAATGCGCCCAGATAACGGGATTGCCTGTAGCTGGGAATCTCTTCATGACTACTGAATTATTCTAGTTAATTAGCCTTAGTCAATTTCAGTAGGTACCCCTGACCGTAGTACTCAGGGATCCCCATCCTAGACATGATGCAATTCAGTACTGGTTTATTTGTACAAACACAATCGCCCACGGTGTCCAGACCCTTCATACTTGTCATATCAGTTTACTTGTCAAGAGTGCGCCACCGCGGGCCACTATCGTGTTCTATTCTTACATTATCATGAATGAGAAAGATTGTATAAAATAACTAATAACATATTCTTGAAGCCAAGGAAAAGATCTACAACTTTCATGTTTTGAGTTTTTCAAGATTCTAGCTACAAAACAACTTAAACAGGCAAAAACAGTAAATTCCTGCACGAATCGGCGCATGGGATTCCTGCACGAATCGGCGCATGAGAATCCTGCACGAATCGGCGCATGAGATTCCTGCACGAATCGGCGCATGGGATTCCTGCACGAATCGGCGCATGGGATTCCTGCACAAATCGGCGCATGAGATTCCTGCACGAATCGGCGCATGAGATTCCTGCACGAATCGGCGCATGAGATTCCTGTACCAATCGGCGCATGAGATTCCTGCACGAATCGGCGCATGAGATTCCTGCACCAATCGGAGCATGGGATTCCTGCACAAATCGGCGCATGGGATTCCTGCACAAATCGGCGCATGGGATCCTGCGCCAATTGGCGCATGAGAAACTCACGTTGCGTCTTCAATACATGCGCGTAAGAAACCTACGCGCATGACACGCTTGGAGTTAAGGAATGCGTTGCCGGAACTTCACGGCGCATGGCCTCCCGGGCGCATGAGGTTCCCGGCGCATGGGATTCATCGTCCCCAAACAACAAGTTCAGCCATGAAAGTTCCGAAAACTTGTAATGGCCATAACTTACTCATCCGGAGTCGAAATCAAGCGAAACAAAAGCCAAAACTGAATGAAATTGAATTCTCTACAACATAGAACCATTAGTTTTCAAAAATAACCAAGTTTTAGAGATCAAAACCAAGAAAACTAAACAAGAAGGAACTTAAAACTTAGATCTATAAAAATATAACCATCAAACCGAAAACTTCCAGTTCTAAAGAGGCTTAGAATCTAGTAAGGAAGAAAATGGAACAATAAAACATGAGATCCATCATGAAGCAAGTTTGCACTTGCCTAAGCTCTCTCTCTCTCCTCTCTCTCTCTCTCCTGGTAGGTGTAGAAGTAAATGTGAAGAAGAAGAAGAATAATGAAGAGAGAGAAAGAGGAGGGGTTAATAAATGGGGATGGTGGTGGTAGGTAGGGGTTCTACCCTTGGTTCATGATGAACCAAGGCATCCCAAGCCTAGCCGAACCAACCCAAAACAAACCGAGCCAAGCCAAGAGATATGCAATACAAAATATGAACCAAGGCATCCCAAGCCTAGCCGAACCAACCCAAAACAAACCGAGCCAAGCCAAGAGATATGCAATACAAAATAAAATACGTACACGTATTCCAAGATACATAATACGAACTACAGGCATTACATGCATGGTCATGGAC
This sequence comes from Iris pallida, assembly GCA_029216955.1. Taxonomy (NCBI): domain Eukaryota; kingdom Viridiplantae; phylum Streptophyta; class Magnoliopsida; order Asparagales; family Iridaceae; genus Iris; species Iris pallida. Next base: position 678,163 of record JANAVB010035219.1, read on the forward strand.
AACTTGTGCACAAGATTTTGGTTCCTCGAAAGGTTATTGTGGCCATGGGACCGATTCATCCTCGGACGAACATTGATAGCTGTGTGTCACGACCCGCACCCGGATATACGGGTACGAATACGTGGGCCACGCCCAGCCTACGCCGCGGTATCGGCGGTAGAACGCTGTCAAGTATACTATACTAACTACAACTTCTATGAATCTATATCTAGAAATGTACTCATGTCACATCACGAAAACTAAGGAAGATAAGACAAGAAATAATAACAATATCACTAGAACAACTAGAATCTACAATGATCATAAGACATGAAAGATAAAGAAGGAACAATAAGACTAACTAAGAATAACTACCAGGCAACTCACATAGAAGAATAGTGAGATCCACCTCAGCTAGCAACATCATGAAGTCCAATAATGAGGGCACAACTACTCCTAAAATTTCATAACGTATCCAGTCAGGAGCGGAACGAGTACATATATCTCATAACAGATCTCAAGATAGAATAAAAGCTATAAGACTGTAAATAGAGCATATACAATGAAATCATGGAGTGTACATATATGTATCATGGCATGGTAAGCTGTAAAGCTAGAGCTAGAACAAGAAAATAGAACGGGATCATGGCATGTACACGAATCAAGGTAAGCTATATATATCCAATGTGTGTGAGTAGTAGTTTCAGCTTGTGATCGGCTTGGGTACCTGTCAAGAATCGGCCTGGCAAGTCATAAGTGCGGTATATGACTCACACTGTTCGGGAATCGGGATGGATCTGATCACAGGCATACGCTACTACTCTCCCTACCCCAACTGGTAGAATGGATCCAAACAGGACACGTCACTGCACGGGATTCTACTGAGAAGGTCGCGAACCTGCTCTAGAATCAGTGACCATATATCGAGCAAGAGCTACAAGGGTGCTTGCACAATACATCCCAACCTAAGAAGGAGAGACATCTCTCGTCGGGATCCAAGAATACCAATCCGTGAGAACCATGTGTCGGGAATAAGCATATCAACACTAAGTACATGAATCATAACAATTATCATAAATTGTGAATAAGTTATCAGAGAATGTACTCGTCTGGGGTCCTGCTGTCAATATGAATCAGGGTTCAGAGTAAAGCCACAGACCTAAAGATGAAATAATACAAGAGCTGATCAGGGTCAAAAGGCGTATTAACATCTAGGTCAAACTAAGTCAAACTAAGACAAACTGGGTCAAAGTTGACGTACAGTTGACTTTGGTCAACTGGTCAACTATGGTCAACTCTAAGTCTAATCTAGGTCAATGGTTGACTTACAGTTGACTTTGGTCAAAAAATCAACGTTGGTCAAGTCTGATCAAACCTAGGTCAACTGTTGACTCTACTTCGACTCTAGTCAAAGTAGTCAACCATGGTCAAGCTAGTCTCTATAAACATCTACAAGATCAACTTATGAATTTCAATGATTTAGAAATCACTGAAATCGACGGGTCTCTAAAACAACCAAAAGGAGAAAATATTATAATAATAGGATGACACAAAAAGAGAAGAAATCTACAGATGTTGTCGGATGATGAAACTAACATCACCAACGTGTCCAGAATGGTCAAATCAGCTAGGATAGCCTGTCCAAAAGTCCAATTTGGACACAGGGGCAAAACGGTAATTTCGGGCCAAAATGATGTCCGCCGTTGGACACACTTTGCACCGAAAAAACGTGCCGAAATAAAAGTGCACAAAATCTAACAAATTATATGTCCACGAATCCAGAATGAAGATACGAACCCAACGATATATCCAGAATTGGATTCCGTTGACCCGATCTCAAATTGGTCCGTTGACCGGGACATTGAAATTCCGATTTACACGAAAAAGCGTGTCGGAGCTAATGTCCTCAAAACTCAGTAAATTATACGTCAACGAGTTCAGAATGACGATACGAACTCAACGGTATATCCGGAATTGGATTCCGATGAGCCGAACTCAAAATGACCCGTTGACCCGGATGTTGGTATCCGACTTGCACCGAAATGCGTGTCCGGGCCCACGTTCTCCAAATCAGGCAAACTTTATATGAAAACAGGCCAGAACGACGCCACGAGTCTACTGGTGGTGTCAGAATTTGAATCCGGAGTCCCGGGTTCAAAAATGGAATTTTACAAGTGCAACACTAAGAATTCGAACGGCCAACTTTGGCGTCGAATTCGACCGACCTAACAAGCTCAAACTGAAATGAAATCTAAAGGGGGCAGGAAGAGGGTTATACCAGCTATGCACCGGAACTTGTGGCGCGCAAAACGAAGCTGCGATGGAGAAGATACGAACCCGCGAAGTTGGCGTCGCAAAACTGTCCAAAAACAGTACAAATTAAAACGTCAACTTGGTGGCCGGTTTTGATGTATCAAACGACAAAATTAACGGGTAAAATTTGACAGAGGTGAAGAGGGATATACCGAGATTGAGACGAAGCAAAGAGATCGCCGATCCAACGGTCGGATTGTCCAGAAAACCGGCACGAAGTTGCTGCCCCGAGACGCGAATTCTGGACTTCGCGCGCGCGCGTCACGGCGGAATCTCGTGCAAAACGCACGGATCGACTGTTTCCCGCGTCGGGGAGGACGACGACGCACCCAGGGGGTCGCCCGGAGGTGCGCCCGGCCCGCACGCGGCCGTGGGGGGCTCGCCGGCGCCGGCGACGGCCGGAACGGCGCGCGGCTGCTGCTCGCGCCCTCCGCAGCTGCTGCCGCTGCAGCTAGCTGCTGCTGCTGGTGCGACGCTGCTCGCTGCTGCTGCTGCCACGCGCGGTGGCGTGCGACGTGGCGGCGACGGCGGTGGGCTTGGCCGGAGCACGGCGCAGTCCCGGCGAGGGCGGCGCGCGGCTAAATGGATGATGGAGGTGGTGGTGAATGATGAGGATGATGATGATGACAATAATGGTGGTGATGGTGTTGTTGTGTTAGGGAGGAGGAGGAGTCGGGAGGAGGCTCGGCCTAGGGTGGTGGGGCTTGGCCGTCGGCCAAGGGCTCGGCCATGGGTCGGCTGGGCTGGTGATGGGGTGTGTAGGTGATGGAGTTGGTGAAGAATGAGAAAAGAAATAAGAGAGAGAGTGTGTGATATTTTGAAAGAGGGAGAGAGAGAGAATGAGATATTATGAGGGGAAGAGAGAGAAAGAGAAAGTAGGGAGAGGGGGCTGCTCGTACAGCAAGTGGGGGGGGCTTGTGTGCTGGAGGGGGGGAGATGGGTTGTTTGTGTGAAGAGAGAGAGAGAGTGATGTATGTAGAGAGAATGAGAGATATATATATATGTATATATAATATATATGGGTGTGTATATATTATATAGTGAAAGAGAGAGAGGGAGATATTTATTTAGAGAGGGGGGGGATGAGGTCGGCTGCACATAGGAGAAGTTAGGAGTGAGAGTGAGGGGAGGATGAGAGAGACAATATTATATATATATATATATATGTATATATATATGTGTGTGTATATACATATACAAAGAGAGAGAAATAGATATTTTTGAGTAGGGAAAAAAATGAGAAAATATCAGTGGGGTGTATGGACAGTCATGACAGGGCCCACACTAAACTGGGTTGGGCGTTGGGCCAAGTTTGGACAAGGTCGAGGCCAAGATTAAATTAATTTAATAATTTAAACTAAATTAAATCATGGATGAAATAGGAGCACAAAGGAGATCGAAATTGTGGGACGCAAGTGGCACGTGCATAATAGGCTCAAAACAGGCTAGGGCCATATTTTGGGTCGACTGGATTGGACCGATGTCGGGCCCGAAAATTAAATTGGAAGTTAAATCAGATTTTACGGTAGATAATTAATTGGCCTAAATTGACCCGAAAGTTGTGCGAAGAAAATGAAGCACAAGATGGTGTGTCTGAGTGGGACACGAAGGTCATGGGTGAAGAGCGTCTCGAGTAGATCAAACATGACAAGTTGGTTCTGAGAAAACGACTAGTCGGGTGCTCCTAAATTAAAAGTCACGGCAACGCGCATACAAAGATCAAAAATAAAAGTGGGAATAATTAATCAATGATTAATTGGTCTAATTTGACCCGAAGTTGCGCGATACAAAAGGAGCACAAGGGAACGAGTTTGGATGGGACACCATATATCAACATGAAGGTAATCTCGTCTACTACAAACTTCAAGAAGGAAGTTTCCAGAGACTGGCATCCCTGATGCTCTAGAATTCCAAGTCACGGTAAAGAGCATTAAATGATAATAACTAATTAAATCAAAATTAATTATCGAGAATAAATCATTTAGGAAATTCGAAAAAAATTCCAGAAATTCAGGGGGCTTACACTGTGTTGGCGTACTAGCACGAGTGATTCGAAAACTTTCAGTGGAACTCGCTACCCGTGCTGAAAGGATCGCCGTCTAACCAAGTTATGGTCCAGAGTGGCTTGTGGTGCTAGTACGTGATCGTTGTGTATTTAAATTGTTATCCAATGATGTCTGGTTCATGGAACAACATGATAAGTTATGTTGTAGTGAAAGAGACTTTGTTGTGGGTAAGAATATATTACCGTATATTATATCATTTTATTTTCTCTCCCATGATCTGTAATTGAACTAAGAAATGACAGAAAGACAACTATTCATATTGTATGCTTTCACTTGACTTTTGTTCTTATTTTGGTGATGTGAGTTTTCTCGCTGCACACCAGTACATGACAATGTACTGAACCACATCTCCACAAGTGCTGCGAACCAAGGAGCCGTACCGAGGAACGGAAGGCACGCTTAGCTGCAACGAAGCCATCTTCCACTTTTGAAGCTTTGTTTCATAGTCTTTTGCTCCCAAGTAGTGTTTGAAGACATCTAGCCAAATGTGTATACATCCTTTATTTCTAGAAAAGGGATGTACGTACTGATGTATGGAACGATGTATCTTATTTTGCTATTCAAGTTATAAGCCACTACGGCACGCTTCACTCAGTTGTTTCAAAACAATTTAATGATGTGAATTATCAATGGAAAGAGATTAAAATCTATGCATTGTTGTTATTCAATTTTTCTGCTTAAGTTTTGTTGCAAATCTCTACAAAAATCTCGATGTTTCAAAATGTACACGGACACGTCTTGTACAAGCACAACTTAGACTTGTACGATGTCACTATGAATATTGTATATTTTTTTAACAACTAATTCCATGTACATGACATATAAATTACTAAACACACCTTGTGTTAAATAAGAAAATCTTTAATTATTCATTTAAAAGTGTAGGTTTATTTAGTAATAGAGTCTCATATTGGACATTAAATTTGTGTCTCGAAAATGATCGAAGTTAAAGTTTAGGTCTCTAAATCACTATTCACATAGGCAAATAAACAATAATTTAGAGACCGAAATTCTAATATAGATTATTTTCGAGAACCAAGTTATAAATTTAACTATTATACAAGACCTTATTACTAAATACCCCAAAAATATAAGTTCCATTAGATATAAATCTAAAAATCTTCATGGTAGTAAAGTTTAAGTAATTCAGTTTACTTTGCTTTCATACCAGGTTAAAAAGAGACTTTTTTATACCAGGTTAAAAAACACTACATAACATTTGAGATGCTGCGCAGCAAAGTAGTATTTTAATACCAACCATCTATACCAACCATCTACACCCTTCCTTACTTTTAGAAGTCATATCTATCACCTAGTCACGAGAGAGAGAGAGAGAGAGAGAGAGTTGGCGTATTATTTCTCTTTTTGTTCTTACTGAAAGAAGAAAGAAGAAGAAAGAAGAAAGAAATATTAATAACAAAAGAAAGATCGATGCAGTCTGGCTATGGAGGTGTCTCAGAGATCCAGCAGTTCATGGTCGATGGCTGCAGCCCACCTTCCCTCTTCTCCATCACCACTCCCACACCCCCTCCCCCCAACCCCAATGCCGCAGAAATCCACCACCACCAACAGAACTTGTACCACTTCCACCACCACCACCAGCAGCAACAGCAACAGCAGCAGCAGCAGCAGCACCACTTCTCGCACCTCATCCACCCCACACCGATAACACAGCAGCTCTTCCACCACCCCCACCAGTTCCAGCTCTTCCTCCAGCACCACCACCACCACCAGCTCGGCCTGCAGGACCACCACGACGCCTCCCCGGAGCCGTCCGACCCCCCCGCCTCCGCGCCCGGGCCTTCCTTCCTCGCCCCCGCGATGGGCTTCAAGCTTGGAGCAGCCGACGAGAGCAGCGCCGGCGGCATCCTCCGCGGGGACGTCGACGACGGGTCCGAGAGCAGGCTCCATTCCTGGCACAGGGAGGAGGAAGAATCAGCCGCCACCATCAAGCAACCCTTTTGGTAAATGATTTCTGCATGAGACATACATGATTCATTCCTAGGACTTTTTTATTTTTTTGCTTTTTACGAAGCAGATCACGGGAGAAGAACTAAAAAGTTAAAGCTTTCCTAAAGAAGAAGTTTATTTTATTTATTTATTGAGAGTCGAGTTCTTTGTTGCAGGAGGCCTTTGGACATAGACTACATCAACAGAAACAACAAGAGGCCCAAGTCACCACCAGACGAGAGTGGCAACTACTCCAAGAAGAGCAAGGAAGCTCTGCTGTTGATAGAGCACGCCGCTGCCGCTGCTGTCCCTGACAATGCCGCCGCCACCGGCGGCAACTACAAGCTCTTCAGCGAGCTCGAGGCCATCTGCAAACCCGGAAGCGGCGGCGGGGGCGGCACCGCGCCGAACATCAACCAGACCGGCTCCGGCTCCGCGCTCACCGGCGACGACGACGACAACCCCCTCCTGCCCGAATGCGCACCGTGCCCCGCCGCGATCGACTGCGGGCCCGACCACGGCTCCGATTCCTCCCGCGGCGGAGACGCGCAGCCGGCTCCTCCGTCGTCGACCAACAGGTCCCAGAAGGGGAGCAGCGGCAGCAGCAGCCGGAGGAAGCAGAGGGCGAAGCGGAGGCAGCAGGAGCAGATGGGCGTCGTCACCGCCTTCTTCGAGAGCCTGGTGAAGCAGGTGATGGACCACCAGGAGAGCCTCCACTGCAAGTTCCTCCAGGTCATGGAGAGGAGGGACCAGGAGAGGGCCGGCCGAGAGGAGGCGTGGCGGAGGCAGGAGGCGGCGAGGAACGCCGGCAAGGCCGCCTCCAGGGCGCAGGAGCGGGCCCTGGCCGCCTCCCGCGAGGCCGCCATCGTCTCCTTCCTCGAGAAGGTCACCGGGGAGGCCCTCAACCTCCCCCAATTCCCCGTCGACGAGCCCCGCAGGGATCAAGAGTGCAATGCGCTGGAACTCTACAACAACGCCGACGGCGGCGGCAAGCTCAACAGTAGCCGGTGGCCCAAGGCGGAAGTCCAGGCCCTCATCCGCGTCCGGAGCGGGCTCGAGACGAAATTCCAGGAGCCGGGGCTGAAGGGGCCCCTGTGGGAGGAGGTGAGCTCGACGATGGCGGCGATGGGGTACCGCCGGAGCGCGAAAAGGTGCAAGGAGAAGTGGGAGAACATCAACAAGTACTTCCGGAAGACGAAGGACAGCGGCAAGAAGCGGCCGCAGCACTCCAAGACCTGCCCTTACTTCCACCAGCTCGACCAGCTCTACGCCAAGTCGTCGAGCCCTCCTCCCTCCTCCTCCAATGTCGGCGTCAACAACGACGACGACGACGACGAGAGGAAGGACAACTCCGAGCTGTTGGATGCGATCGTCGTCTCCAACGACCACCAGAGCTACAAATTCCCCGATATCGGCAACGAGGACAACGACAACGAAGACGGTGTAGATGGAGAAGAAGAAGGGGAAGGGGATAGCCAAGAACAAGGTCACGACCACCGCCGCCATGTTCACCAAGGTGGTCAGGAGGAGGATCCACAGCACGACTCCACTTTCTTCTTCCAACGACTGCGTTCTTAGTCGATCGATCGACCACGACATGGCAATATGCAAATGTGCTAGCTAGCTAGGTGAAGTTGTAGTAAGTAGCTTAATAAGTTCCTCCAAGTTGTTCTTTTCAAACTATATATTACTGTGTTCTTGCAAGCTTGAACTTCTACTTCGTCTCAAATTTCACTTTTTTTCCCTTCGATCTTCTTCCTACTATATATATCCATTATTTCTTGTTAATTATTCTTCGATCTCCATGGAAAGTGGAAGAAATTAGCCATGTATAGTATCAACTATCAACACAGCAGTGAATGATCATAATTAAGCAGAAGAAACAAAAAAAGTGTTTATTGTATGGAACAAGCCTGCTCGTCACCATGAAAGAAAGGTGTGGGTCTTACTTGTTATATATGTAGTCACGCACACCAGATGATAATGTGGTGGCACAAGAAAAATAATTCCTAAAAGAGTTTGGTCCTCTCTCTCCCTACACACACGCTAACACACTTTCCGGACATTTGCATGGACTAGAGAATAATCAAGTACACTCTCGTGTTCTATTTACCATGCATATTAATAGATTATAACAGGATAGTTACATGAATTATATATGTCTTCCATTATGATCATTCCATCTTTTCCATGGAGATCCAACAAAGTTTCTGGCCATATTGGCTTAATTTTCTAGTTAAATTTAATGAATTTTTGTGTTATGTGCCGTCCTATATTCCAAATACACATGGCCGTTTCTGACACTACAAAAATCTTGTACAAATATTAAAAAAGTATTTTTTTTTAATTATTCTAAAAAGATATCGTTTTCTAACATTCTACTGACACTTCTTTTGTAATTTCTAAGAAATAAGAAGACCTAAGTTTAAAAATAGAGATTTTACGTTATAAATATATGGAGGATAATAAATTTTTGACTTTTCGATTTTTGGGATCGTATACAATCGTATTACTTATATACGCTCAGAAAGGATCATGCAAATACTCTATATATATATAACTGCCACATGTTTGTTACTAAACGTCATTTATGTACATTGAGACAAATGTATAACCGGACTATATATATATATATATATATATATATATATATATATATATATATATATATATATATATTTTAAACAATGGGTACTTGTGGCGAACTCTTATGGCGAACTCGCCTCCACTGAGGCTCGAACTCCCGACCACTTGGACCGCATGCATCTCTTTTAACCACTAGGCTAGAGGTCATATATATATATATATATATATATATATATATATATATATATAGTATTTGTGACTAAGTGTCATGTATGTAAATTTTGGATTTAGTGAGACAAATGCTAAAATTCTACCCGGGAAACAGATTCTGCCAATCAGTCTAAATGAATATATTGTAGGTCTAATTTTTTTTAACAAAAAATAGCCTATTTTACTAAGTATTATTTAGTTCAATCAAATTTTCCAGAGAATAGTATGTAGATTTATTCTCGATATTTCTGCGCATATGCATTTATATTAGACAAATAGTTTTATTGGAGTTCACAACATGCATAATCCGAGAGTAGGAAGAGAAACTAATAGTTAATAAGAAGAATGGTATCAAAAGTGCCTCTCCTTGTAGGCATGCATGGATTAGAGAGTATTTATACTATTATATAATGTGAAAAGTATATTTTATCGTAAAAAAAATTTATTTCAAAAATAGTTTTACAGCCGCCTACGTGACATCCTTTGATTGGGGAAGAGGAAGGCCGGGTGGGAATGGTGGGACCGGATGGGACTATGTTAGCGAGAGGTGGGTGTGGAGGTGGGTGTGGATTGTAAAAAAATTATAAATTTTTATAGTAAACTTAGTATTTTTCTAATTAAAATTGTTCATCTATAAAATATATACTATTATTGATGTGAAAAGTAGGTATGTCGTGAAAACAAACTTTTGTTTCAAAAATATTCTTATTTATGTTTACTCATTAAAATTGTTCATTAAATGAATATAGGTTGTTATGTAACTATCTATAGAAAATAATTAGAAAAAAAAAATTAAGGAGGCTGTTAGTTCTATTTAAATATTATAAATACGTGGAAAATATGGACATATATACTAAGTATAATTAATCCAGCTAGTTAATACTATACTATGTGTCAATCACATTGTACTGAATATGGTTGTTGAAGTGATGATCATGCACAAGTACTCCTCTCTAGCTACTATAGGGGAGAGAGAGAGAGAGAGAGAGAGAGAGAGAGAGAGAGTAAGTAGTACTTGTGGATTGTTTGATTTGTGTGGGTTTGCGTTGCGTGACGTCAGTGATTGAAACCCGTACGACGCTGCTCATGCACGAGGTCTCTTCTCTGGAATCCGGATCCAAATTGAATACTCACAACATTTACATACATACGTACATCACTCACACTCCTCTCTCTCTCTCTCTCTCTCTCTCTCTCTCCTCTCTTCAGTAGGAGACTTAAATAAATATATTTATCTCGTGGCCTGGTCTGGACTGTACAAATGTTGTGTTGTGTAGTGTAGTGTAGTAGTGTCCCAAGAAGGAAGAAGAGTCCATAGCAAGTTGGCAGCTGGTCCATGCATGACGTAGAAGAAAAGTTTGTAAGAAGGCTGGCGACTCCAACAACCTGACCAGCACTGGCGCCCTTTGTCAAATTCTGCCAAATTTCTCACAGCTTTTTTTTTTTTTCTTAATTTGGCTCGATGTGAACGAGCGAGCTCGAGTCACGGGCAGGTTCATTTGTTGCTGGCCACCTTCTTCTGTGCGTTTCTTTCTTGGGCAATGATGGTCGAGCCAGCCAGGAGTTGCATGCATGCGATGCATTGAGGAGAGAGAGAGAGATGTGGTTGGTGTGTGTGGTACTTGTTTGTTAGACTCGGGAACGAAGAATCGGTTCCTGGATCCAAATATCCGGTTCTATTCGAATCGGACCGGAATCGGATTTTTTAGGTCCACAGGAAAGTATATTATTTTGGTTTACTGTAATTTGATATTTTTAACTATTTCTGTTTTTCAACTGGTATCCTAAGCTTTGATATGCATCAAGTGATATCCTAAAAAAATGAGACAAAATTGTCCGGCTCGTCCCTTCTCCTCCTCCTCATCTACCCCCACTGACCCCCCCCCCCCCCCCCCCCCCCCCCCCCCCGGCCCCTCCTCACGTGGCTCCCACACCCCTACCGGTGCACCACCTTTTCCCTCGGCTGCCGCCCTCCCCCGCTTGAGGCACCTCGTCCCCGCGGGCTGCACCCACGCCGCCTCTCCCTCCGCTGACTACACCACCTCGACACCCCCCTTCGCCATTGCCATAGGCGGATCTACTGGTGGGCTGGAGTGGGCTCCAGCCACAGCCAATCCAAATTTCTTTAATATATATATATATATATATATATATCTATATATATCTATATATATATATATCAATATATATATATACGGGTACAAAACTACAGACCTGTGCATAATTAGGCCACACATAGAAAAGGAAATATTAGCTATACACAGCCACTACTACTCCCATCCTACAGATTACTCCATCTCCTCTCACCCCAGCCAAGACAGCCAGCTAGGGCCAGCTGCAGCAACTCCATAACGTGTACGAACACTCACTCCCCAGATAGCTACATCACCAAATATAAATATCATCATTCTTCTTCTTCAAGAAGAGAGGCAACTGGTGAAGAAACAAAGAATTTCCACCATTTCCATTCTATGGCAGCAACTCCATTAAAGTGTACGAACACTTCTTGAGCTATTTTTCTTCTTGCTATTATATTGTTATTTGGTTCTTTTATATCAACCATATTTCGTTTCATACTAGTAATTATTCTTATACAACATTTGGATTCATTTTTCAGTCCTAATATTTTTCTAGACCAATTTTATTCTGGTAGATTTTTTTTTTTTGAAATTTTTTTTTTATTCTGACCTCCCACACCTTAGGCAAGTTTTGTCATGGGTGAAAAAGGATATTAAAGGTATTTAGTGTTCAAATTTGTGACGAAAAGAAAAACTAGTAAACTAAAAAAAATTTGTCAGGTTCTCTTATTTTTTTATGTTAGTGACGGTTCTACATTGGCTCAGACATGCTACGCGATATGGAGACAATGAGACATGTAGATGGCGATATCGACACAACATTCATTTGTTAAAAAAAATTATAAGACGCTTTAAATTTAGCCCGGGGGTAAACTAAATTTCTGGCTCCGCCCTTGGCCATTGCTGCCACACGCGGAGAGAGAAAGAGGGGGGGAAGGGGGCGGGGTGGCCGGAGAGAGGCCGGGGGCGAACGGTGGTCGGAGTGGGGGTGGAGAGGACGAGGGTGGCCCAAGGGGGGGATGAAAAAGGGGGGTAGTTATGTCCTTTTTAAAGTTCGGGTATCGAATTGAAAATATTAAATAGTTGATGATATGAAGCTGTCAAGTAAAAAAAGTTTAGGATATCAAGTTGAAAAACTGGTATAGTTGAGGATATCAAATTGCAATTAAGCCTTATTTTTATTTATTTGGTGAGAGTTAGGAAGCAGTTGACCCAACTGACATGCAATGCAGCATGCAAAAAGTTCTATGCGTATCCCCGGACATATAAAAAAAAAGACTAGATCCGGTCCATATTCAAAAAATTAAGAGAGGCAATGTTTGAATCAAGGACGGAACCAGAAATTCAAGTTAGGGTGGACTAAAGTTGATTAGAGTAGTCTAAATATGAATTGACTCATAGAAAACATATATATATATATATATATATATATATATATATATATATATATATATATATTGAAAGAAGGTAACTGTGGTGAACGTTCCCACTGAGAATCAATCTCCTGACTACTCGGGCCGCATGCCTCACCACTACTACTAGACTAGAGGGTCATTGGAGATATATATATATATATATATATATATATATATATATATATACACAGAAGAAAAAAAAATATATATATACAGAAGAAAAAAAGATTTTTTTTTTTTTTTTTCTGAATGGGCTGGAGCCTACCCAGCCCACATAGTTGGTACGCCCTTGGTTTGAATAAGGAAATTGTTGAAAAATATTTAGATCACCCTCTGTATGAGAGCCGAACTGTAGGAATTCGAGTAGGATATGGTCTTTGTATAGACGATGTGTAATCCGCAAAAGCTTGTAATATAGTTAGGATCAAGGACGGAATCAGAAATTCGAAATCGAATAGATTGGAGTAGACTATGATGGATCTAGGCGAGCGTAGACTGATATATATCAAAATAAAATTAAAAAAATGCTAAAAAAAAGATATTTTTTGAGCCAACTTAGGCAACTACATGCATTCCGAGAGTAGGGTATAGTCTTTGTGTGGGGTTGCCCTTTCTTTGACATTGGGGATTGAGTCATGATGGAGGATTGATGAAAGGTGGTTGAGTCACCAACAAATGCCAAGTGGGGAAAGGCCTAATTTGATGCAGGGCCTGCCTGAGGTAAATCGCACAAGTCCTAGAACTTGGACAATCGTTTCGTGCTAGGACAAACCTTCAAGCTCAACATGATTATATCAAAGATCAAGATCACGGATAACCACCAAGACCAGCAGACAATAAGTTCAAGCGACAACCAAAATTGATTTCAGGATAGGACAACCCAACCCTTCGGACCGGCCCTGATTAGATGGCCATAATGATCATTTCTTTCCAGGGTGTATTCGTTGATGACAAATGTCGAGTGTCTAGTCCACGACCTTGATAGATTTGATTTACAAGTCACTACGACATGACCCTAATTAATTAACATTACCTTGTTGGAATCTGCTGCTATAATCTTTTATCGTGTTATCATAGTAAAATATACTTTATTGACACTTGTTTGCTCTAATGAGAACTCTAGGCCCTTGTTAGCAATCATCCGAATAAAATTCGTACTATATACGTATTTTTTGTATCTTTCATAAACGTATAATATTTGCATATTTTTAAAAGATTTGGATTAATATATATAAATTTTAAGCATATAAAGTTTTAAACATGCATGTTTGTACGAATAATGGACAAAATTGGCTCAAAAACGTAGTAGCAACCCATTTAATAAATCAAATTTGACAATATGTTTAAGCATGTGAAGTTTCTAATCGAAAATTTTTCATTTGACGAATATTTGACCGTATTTATTAAACTATTTTTTTTTAATATTGTGCCGATTTATATTCGTATTTTTGTTGTCTCAATTTTTTTTTTTTTCCTGTTTGCCGAATTTCTAACAAGCTCTAGACGAATTAATTCCTATTTTCTATTAAAAAGTTAAATAAATGTTAAGGGATTTCAATGTGAGAGTGCAAGAATCAAACACGTGGCATAAGAATAAACTTTGAATTAAAAACATTTGTAAGTTCTTCGAGTTTTATCTAAGAATTTGGTTCCCTTTTGTTGGTTAATAGTGATGGGTACATTGGTAGGTTTTTCTGATCAGGGCATTTTCAAGTTACTCTGAAAATTGTCCGAGCTAGCGAAGTCAATATGGATTGGAACAACACAACATACCTAAGTATCAAACGAAATGTTCATTACTCTAACAACTATATATTGTTTAACAAACTACAAAGTTCACTAAAAATGCAGTATTTTAGCGAAATAATTCGTCGCCGAATTGTCGCTAAAAAACATTAACGTACGGTTGCTTTCTTGTTTTTTTTTTTTTTGAGTGTCCGTAGTCCGCCTCTTATTTCTTTATTTCTTCCTCTTGTCAAATTTGTGATTAATTTTTAAATGATTTTTTTATATGTTTCATAAAAAGAGTTGTTTAGTAATATAATAAATGGTGTTACACTAAACGTTTCAAAGTATGAAAACTCATAGAGAACAATTGTGAGATCACTGAGATGTAATGCTCTATTGTACGAAGAAACTTGTAGAGAGCAATTTTTACCTTTTGTACTAAGAATTAGGCATTTGTTTGGAGTTGTTTGGAATGGTCTGTATGTTCAATTTTCAATTCTGTACTTTGTTTCTATATATTCAATTTTCGGAAACGACGTCCCCGAACCCCCTTATAATTGTGCCCCCAGTAAGATGTCATCCTGGATCCGCCACTATAATATATATATATATATATATATATATATATATATATATATATATATATATATATATATATATATATATATATATATATATATATATATATATATATATACTAGTAATTGCACGTTTGATAACGTATAATAAAAATATTATCCAATTATAGTCAAATATTATTTATAGCTCATGTGGTTAAGGTGGAAGGTTTTCTTCTTGTTTGATTGAGTTTGATTCCCTATTTTGCATATATATAACAAATTTAAACTTTTTTAACAATTTTTTACATAATTTAATTTTTTTGAAAAAAAATGGTTGATGATATACACGACTTAGACGGCTCATTCTTGAGCCGTTTTGAAGCTCCTTTATATATAATTTAATTTTTTTAAAAAAAGGTTGATATACACGGCTTAGACGTACGGCTCAATCTTGAGCTGTTTTGAAGCTCCTATATATATATATATATATATATATATATATATATATATATATATATATATATATATATATATATATATATATATATATATATATATTTTTTTTTTTTTTTTTTTTTTTTTGAACCAGGTAAATTATTTCTGGAATCGCTCCCACTGAAATTCGAACTCCTTATATATATATATATATATATATATATATATATATATATATATATATATATATATATATATATATATATATATATATATATATATATATTTTTTTTTTTTTTTTTTTTTTTTTTTTTTTTTTTTTTTTTTGCATCTCTCTTAACCACTAGGCTAGAGGTCATTTGCATATATATATATATATATATATATATATATATATATATATATATATATATATATATATATATATATATATATATATATATCCCATCTTTCACCAGAAATATATGGTTTCTATATATTTATGCATCACATCTCCTTGCTTGTTGCCACTTATCTAAATTAATTACCCTTGATCCTTATTGTAGATCGATATACAACCTCCATCTCTTGAGGGTCATGCTGAATTTGTAGTGTTGCCCTAAGCATAAGCACAAGAGAGGGTTGTCCAAAAGTCCAAAGTATTGTCTGAATTATCCTTAGGTCAGTGAGTCCATGTTAGGGGTTGTGCATTTGGTCTGTTCGGATTTACCAAACTAGCTTTTTTAAAACCTTACTTAATCGTAAATCGCATAGCACTAAAATGGACTGCACCATAACCTCAAAATTGTATTTTGCATTGACCTTATAATAATTCATTAAATTCGGTATAATCCACAAAGTTCATATATATGGCATTCAAGAAGAAGAATAAAATACTTAAATCATGACTCAAAACATACTAATAAATGAGTTACGAGATATGGAGGACTCACATATCAGTAGAATAGAGAATGGAGACTCGAGATAAGCGTTGTGAATCTCTAGTATTGTGCAGCTTGGAAACGGGGATGTATATCCTTCATTAATTAATAAATAAATATCAAAAAAATTCTAATTTTCACATATGTATCTTCTAACGCAGTTTAAAAAAAATATTATAAATTCCTTCAAACTACCTAAACGCCTAATAATTCTAAAATGGGAGCGGATCAAAAGCCCCCCTTAGAAAACCCCCTAAAAACTCCCCTCACTCTAATTCGTAATATTAATGTTAATATTAATGTTAATATTAATGTTAATGTTAATATTAATGTTAATGTTAATATTAATTTTTTTAATATTTTTTTATATTAATGTTAATGTTAATGTTAATGTTAATGTTAATGTTAATGTTAATATTAATATTAATGTTAATGTTAATGTTAATGTTAATGTTAATATTAATTTTAATGTTAATTTTAATGTTAATTTTAGTATTTAATGTTAATATTAACATTAATATTAACATTAATATTAATATTAATATTAATATTAACATTAAATTACGGATTAGAGTGAGGGAGTTTTTAGGGAGTTTTCTAAGGAGGACTTTTGATTCGCTTCCTTCTAAAATATATTAAATATTTAAATTAATTTAAACTAAGTATATGATATTATCTAACTAAACTTATATCCAAAATTCTAAAACTATATCCATAACAAATCCTAATTAAAATATATTCAAATCATATTTAAAATATTTTAATATAATTAAAATTATTATCTAATTTTTCAATAATCTCAGATTTTTTTCGGTCACTACAACTTACATGAATGCAACTAGTATATATCGTAGTCCTTATCCCACGAACAAACAAATTTTATTCTTTCTTTTTCTTCCTTTATTTTTTGGTCTTCCAAATAACACGTAAAAAAAAACCCTTCATTTTAATCCCTTTCATTTTTATTTTTTTTCAAATTTTTCTTCTCCTCTCGAAAAGAAAAGTTCTCAAATACGCTATTATAAGAGAGCTAAGCCTGGAAACGCGCAATGTTAGTACAAGTACTGATTGTTATAATTGCAAACAAACAAAAGCCACTAGCCAAGATATATAGTTAATCTCTCTGTTCTTCGAGCAAAGTTAATTGATTATCAAGAGAGCAAAGTAGAGATTTCGTGAGTATAGCAATATATATGAGAAATTATTTCCGAGTTCATCGTACATCTTGATTCTTCTTCACTTGATAGCATGAAAATGAGTGCATGTAGTGGCAGCTCCTCATTTCCATGCCGCCGACTCACTAAATAATTTCTCAATATATATAGATCAGATTAGTGACAATTCCATTCTTGAGCAGTTGGGTTGCGTTACTGATCCTGTCAATCTCTCCCTTGGGCGGCATATAAGAGCTTCTAATTAGGGGTGAGCATCGGTTCGGTTCGGTCCGAACCGAACCGAAAAAATTAAAACCGAACTCAAAACCGAACCGACCAAATCAAAACCGAACCGAACCGAATTGGTTCAGAACCGAACCTGAACCGAACCGAATTGGTTCGGTTCGGTTCATCGGTTTTTCGGTTTTATATATATATATATATATATATATATATATATATATATATATATATATATATATATAAAATAAAAAAAATAAAAAAAAATATATATATATATATATATATAAACCGGTTTTAAAGTTCGGTTTTCGGTTCGGTTCGAAAACCGAACCCAAAAACCGAAAACCGAACCGAAAATCCAAAAAAATCGAACCTCTAAACCGACAAACGAACCGTTTAAAAAAAAACCGAACCGAAACCTTATTTCGGTTCGGTTCGGATCGGTTTTCGGTTTTAAACCGAATTTTGCTCACCCCTACTTCTAATTATAACTAAAACGCAAGCGGAATTAATTAGTTCGCAACAAGAATGAAAGCGAAAGAACGTGCATATATGGATTTTGAAGCTACACTATAGGCTCCGACTGTAGGCAGCCAATTAAGTAGCATTAATAGTCGGTGCCATATATGGAGCAACGTCAACATCCGTTGCGTACGCAGATCTCGTTTGATTTGGATTATGCGAGAAAGAGAGGGAAAAAGAAAAAAAAGTAGGACATGTGAACGCAATCATGCATGACACCACCAATGAGTGGTCCTATATATCTATCAGAAATTAATTAAATCTGATTTTGCTCGTTTAGGTTCCGATATTGAGTACGAGTACTGCACTTGTCAGCTAGCTGCCTACACACATGTCGATAGAGGCCAGCATTATTCGATTTTGGACCGAGATCCAAACTGACATGAATCGGTTCGGTTCGATTTGAGAAAAATTCAGTTCAGTTTCGACTTTGAAAATGCTAATCATTCTTGTCACGTTTCGGTTTTAGGCTTCGATTTCGATCCAAAACCGAAAATCGGATGAAATTTACACGATTATGTAAATAAAATCTGCCATGTTTGATTTCGGTTATGGCTGATTTCAGTTCGGTTTTAGATTTTTAAAAGTTCGACAGTTCGGTTGAAATCGAATAAACCCGAATGTTCACCCCTACAATATGTTGTTCCCTACCATATTGTTGCTGGGCGGCCATTGATCTTGAGGTGGATCTTAGTGCCATCGCTCCGCAGTGAGGAAAAATATTTTCAAACATATGGATGGATCTAATATATGTGGAGATGCTACCATTTGGTGAAACCTTGTAGCTAGCACAAACTCATTTGAAGCCATATAAACATTTTAGACGACGGATTTAAAGAGTAAAAGGTTACCTATACAGACGTATCTAGAATAAAACCAGAATGTACTATGGACCTTTCTTAACTTAAAAGAGTTGTGGTATAGTTGTTATCATGTTAGATTAGCACACTATAGGTCATCTAGTTCAAATTAACGTTCCAAGCAAAAAAAAAAAATTATATTTGCTTTTATTTTAGATTTTTTTTTTATATATATTATGTATGGGAATCTATTTTTAAAGTTTATGTCGACCTCCCATGAGCTCAAGGCCAGCTCTAATCATGCATGCATGTCCCTCCATAATTCGAAACCAAGTTTTCAGGAAAGGTACACTTCTGGCTGCCTCTTTCATGAGATAGCTCAGTTATTGTCCTTCACAAGACAACTCAACCTCTTCTCTCTCCTTTGTTCAGAATTTAGATCCAAATTCAAAATCAATTTCTCTGGTTCTATCTGTTATATTAAGATCCACATATGACTAAGAAGTAAGAACAATCACGTGTGGACACGGTCTTTTCTGATATTTTAGAAAACTATACAAATATTAAAAAATTAATGTTTTTTAAGTACTATTTGTTGGTGTTTTTTGCCTTTGGACTAGAAAAGATAGTCCCACATCGGCTACACCAAATTGTGAGTATCTCAATATAATGCATTGCTTGTGTTGAGGTGTGCACATGAGGTGTAGTGGGGCACAAGTTTGTGCCATGTGGGAGTATTTTCCTAGAAGGAAAAAGGATTAAATCCAACAAGGATGCAAGTTGATTTTTGTTGTGCGGGCTCGGACTCGGACACGGACTCCAGGATGTCTCGTGCATGCACGGAAGTGTTCGGGGGGTAGGCGTGGACTGGCACACTTCTATGCTGATTGTGGGATGATCTAAAATATCAAACTCTATTTTTGAGTATTGGTATTTTAGTCCCACATCGGATAGGAGAAGAGGTGAAGTCTCAACTCCACTCTATAAATAGAGCCCCTTGGCCTCCTTTGAAAGATGCACCAAGAAGAGAATTAAGGGAGTCTGTAAAGTCCAGGAAGCCCGTTCAAGTCTCAAATATTGACTTACGAGCGTTCCAGAAGTTCTTCGTGAACTTGCTGGCACTACAACAAATATGGCCTACAATAGCATGCGCAGAACGCTATAGAAAGCCTTCTATAGCATATTCTGTCTGCTATGATCGCCCACGCTATAGTATGTCTAGACATGTGAACGCTATAACATTATAGCGTTCATGAATGCTGTAGAAGGTTTATAGCGTTCTTTTATGCTGTTGATGGTTTATAGCGTTTATGAATGCTGTAAATACTTTATAGCATTCTAGAACGCTGTAGATTGTTTATAGCGTTCATGAGTGCTATGGATTACTTATAGCGTTTATTAATGTTGTGGATTATTTATAGCGTTTGTGAATGCTGTGGATGATTTATAGCATTTGATGAATTGATTGTCATGAACGCTATAGATGGTTTGATTTATTATAGCGTTCATCATATGCTATCGTGGTAGCAGCAATTTAGACGTTTTGAGTGCTATAAACCTGCTACAGAAATTCATATTATTTCATATCTGCTACAAAATTTCATATTTCATAACCTGTTTTGTATCACATATAAATAACAATAATCGCAAACAAATTCAATCGTAACTTGCATTTCGATCAATCAAGAAGGAAAGATTTGCCAAAATATGAAATGTTTTGTTAGAACATTCAAGATGTACAAAAAGTAGTAGTCATTAAAACATTCAAGATGTAGAAAAAGTAGTTGTACGCCAAAATAAACCATTCCATTTACAAAGTATATGTAGTCCAAAATAAACCATTCCATTTACAAATATCTGTAGGCCAAAAACAGCTCGATCGCCTCTTTCCTTCTAGCAGCTATCCACAACCATCAAAAATATATACGCCAACCTACACAAAATTGAGAAGAAAACACATTATGATATAAAAAATAAGATAGAAATATTTGACACCATGAAATGAACTAAGAGATATCTAGCAGATACCTAGCAGTTTTTATAATAGAGTGATCACAATATTCCTAGCACAAATTGACAATCCAACTTAAGGGATTATGATTAGAACTTTTAAGAAAAAGGTGAGATAAGTTCGATTTTTTACACAAATCAACAGACAACTCTTAATCTATTAGACTTAAATATCGTAAACATAAAGCGCTTCTTTAGGAATCCTCCAACTACAAATATAAAGCTTCCTTAGGACTATGTATTCTCTTCAAAGTACATATAGCACATATCCACCAGACAACAGGTAAACTAACCAGATAAATACTACATAACTTCCAAGTTCCAACACGAACAACTCTTGCTTAAGAAGCAAAGAATAGTCCTTCAAAACTCCATGATGTCAAATTATGAGGTTCTTACTCAAAATAAATGTATATACAGTTACATACAATTGTATCACCTATTCTTCTCAAGCTAGAACCTTAACATTATTTATCTAGTTCCCCTCATCATAGAAAAAGTAAGCATCAATAATGTTACATAAAATCAAATCAAAGTTACTCTAATTCTATTAGCCCATCTAACACTACTTGGTAGAAGAAAACAAGCATTAGTTTGTAATGTCAAAATATAAAACACTAAGCTATTTACCCCCCTTGAGCTTAGAAATTTGATTAGTCAATATCCAGGTTTATGTTTAACCACTGAAACTAGTCATAAACCATGACTTCTCAAGCTATAGATGCAAGATAACATTTGCAAGAACTCAATGACAGATTACATAACAGACTGCTTGAAGGGAGATTTTAAAATTTTCTTCTTCTTCTATTTGTTGGACATGTGAACTAAGATGTAAGAAGATATAGTGATCAAGTTGTCTACTAGTCAATGGGACAAGTATCAGCCAAATAAAATTATTACAGACACGAAAATATGCCATTATATTTCAATCAAGAAACTAAAGAATCAATGACAGCCGGGATTTTTTAGGACTTTCAGCCAAGTTCTCCAACCATTGGGTAAAGGTCAGAACAAGACAATTTATGAAAACAAGAAACTAAAGAATCAATGGTTGTATCACCTATTTTTCAGTCAAGGTAATATAGCTTTGGGTAAAGAATCAATCAAGAAACTAAAGAATCAATGGTTGTATCACCTATTTTTCAGTCAAGGTAGCATCAACTCATAAAAACCACTGGTTAAGTTTTAAGCTATATGAAATAATTGTTAATTTGCTCGTGCAATGACAGCCGGGATAAAACACACAAACAAGACAATTTATGAAAACAAACAAACCTACCAACCAATTCCCCAGCTCAAGACATATGCAGGAGGAGTGGCTATTGCTAGACGGGCAATAGCCTTGTATGCAGCAATCGACTGCAGCATGCAAACAATTCCTGTAAAAATGCAATATCGAAGGCGCCAAAATTATCAAAAAGAGAGTACCTCCTGGAAAGCGTTCGAAGATGGGAATATCCCTGAATGGTTTGTAATGCTTCAAATATTGCAGGTATCAAGAAAAATGTATCATATTCTGGTAAATAACAACATAATAGAAAAAACTAAGTAAAATTCAACTTTCAAACCGAAATACATGTGACAAACCAATGACCAATAAGAGCATTAATCCATATGTATAACATTGAAAAACAAATACCTTGAAATAACATATCTGCCTCGTATCGTGTCGGTGCAACATAGTATCAGTCTAGGTTGACATTATGCTCACCTTTTTGTTGCTTCTTACCCTGGCTTCCTACAACCAACATATCTGCCTCGTATTTTTCTACTTGTTCCTCACAAGTACATTCCTCGGATCCTCTTCCACTGTCTCACACACAAAATTAGTCTCCTGTAAATTCAAAAAAAGAAGAAGAAATGAACTCATGTTAGTGGTAAATTCATCTTTCTTCATTCAATTTTGTATGCTTATTTGATACATATTGAAGCCATAAAAAGGAGGTTTATGTTGACTAGGAAGAACCTTGAAAGCATGGACAAAAAAAACTAGCTAATGTTGTGTAGAAGAAGAAGAAGAAGGAGCAAAACTAATATGTGATACAAAATATGTGATACACTGTATACTGCTTCATCAATTAGCTAGAAAAAGTACAAAATATGTGATACAAAGGATTATTTCAATCACAAGCAAAACTAGTCCTGGTTGGGCATAGATTATAAACAGATATTATAAGTAGCAAAGACTAAAATGAGAAGAGTAAAAATATCTAAAATAAGAACTTACCAAGATATCTTTTAATTATAAGGAACCAACTTTCATTTTCCCAAAAATTAGTAGGACACATGGGAAAAGCATCAACATAAAGAACTTAACATATTTAAATGATTAACAGAAAATAGTTGCTTAGCTTCTAGGCGTTGTGTGTGAGGTGTGTGCATCTGTGTGTGTGTATGCGTGTAGACCAAACATGTATGCCTGTATGTGTGACGGTAAACATGTATGCATGTAAACAAGACCAAACATGAACTTATACAGAATCCAAGAGAATAAGGTGAATATAATAATATATTATCTCTGTTGTAAATATGGTTACTTTAAGCAATCAGTACAGAAATTTCATATATAAGCCTCATATATGTGCTCGTGCTCGGAATTCACCATTTCAACAATAATTTGGCAGCAGGCTCATCCTTAACATTAACATATCCAGTTAGCCAACCTCTCTTGAATTGCTCTCTCCTTTGTGAAACAAGTATTAGAATTAAGCCGAGAATGTCCACCCATTTCTATGCTATATCTTACATCAATCCACGTGTTTCCTGTCTTGGTTTGACAATACGCATTTGTTTGTCTTTTTCCTATGTTGCATCTTATCGGTATTCGTTTAACATAGGTGATTAAACTGGAGGTATTTGAAAATTGCCAACTATCTTGTATACTATTATGTCCTTATTTGTATCGTATCTATACAATGTAGGTTAGTTCAGAACAGTTAAAAGTTTTCACTTAATCTTAAGCCAAAATGTTTATCGAACCATTTTTCGATTAAATAGTTCACGGTAAGACTGATAGAGAGGAAAAAAGATACTCATTAGGATAATGTAGTAATTACTAGAGAAGGGCTAATACCTTGGCAGCAAGAACCTGAACTCCAGCATACTTGACATCCCAACTAAACTAGATATGACCAACCCGGTCCTACAGGAGCACGCGTTCTCCGTCGCGAACTCCAAGTTCATGCCGCTTCCCATAGAGCCAAAGGGTCACCCACAGCAGCTCATCCCCGTATCTGCTAATGTACGGGTAGTGGCCCTTGGTCACCTCCATGCTCATGTCATACCTCTCCCTGTACTTGTCCCCAAACTTGAATAACTACAATGCCAACCAACCATTTGAAATAAAGTATATGTATAGTATTGACTCTGATTGCTTTATCTATGCATATTGGAATCAGTACCTCTCCGACATGGCACAACAGGAGGCGAGAGTAGTACATGTTTGATTTTTTATGTACCATCGATGCGGCAGCCAAGGCCGCAGCAATCTTCCCTGCAGCCTCCGATCCGGGATTGTGCTTGTCAATCTTGTAAGCTCTATTTGATGTTTTCATGTCCTTTGGCCTCTACCAGCAGTAATGTTCAAAGGATCCATCCCCAACCTGCTACCAATTCAAACAATGTTATAGGAGTCCCTAGGAAACACGAATACTCCACAAGTGTGGGTTGTGTCATGTTGGATGCGTATCTGACACATATCGAACAATAACCCAGACACTCCAAAATAAACTCTGACAGACCACTGTGAAGCAATAACCACCAGGAAAAATAAAAACCTTGGCATGTGCATCTCGGCACAATGGTTGGAAATCCCCCCAAAAAATAGACCTAGAGAACGTATCTCTCTTGAAAAAGTAATAATGCTAATAAATCGTGGACAAAATCGATATAGCATGAAAGCTCCCCCAAAAATAGAAAAAAACCTAATTCAAAATCTACCACGAAATCAAAATCCATGGATCAGAACGGAGAAAAAAAAGAGAGGTCTCCCCTTGGGTCCATCTGGTCCTCCTCTCCAGGGAGGGGTCTGGCGAGCTCTTCAAGGTACCGCCCCGTTGCTCGAGTCAGAGTCAGACGCCATGTCCGAACTCTTCCGACTTGTCGAATCTAGAGATCCCGACTCCTAAAACCCATAGCTCCAAGATCGATCGATGCTCCGGTCTCCTTATTCTTTTTAGACTGTTTAATTTAATGGTAGAGAAGGAAAGAGGGTTTTAGAAAAATAGAGAGAGAGAGAGAGAGAGAGAGAGAGAGAGAGATGATAGGAGGGAAAGGAAAATTTATGGAGGGAGAGGATTCTGAAGCCAAGCCCTAACCCTAACCCTAATTTAATGAAGAATAAGATGAAGGGGAGATAAAAAGAGGAACGAAGAAGAGAGAGTTGGGGAAAATTAATTTGGGGAAGTGACTACGCACATATCCCTTATCGCGCGGGCTGGAATGCAGCTCCAAATTTTTTGCAAAACTTTAAGCAGTAAAATGAAAAAAAGATTCTACAGCATTCAAAAAATGCTATAGATAGATATTTTTATACCACTACAGAAAGAACGCTATTATTGATAACATTCTATAGCGGGGACACTTGAACGCTATAGAAAAACTGCTATTGTAGGTCCTTTTTGTTGTAGTGTGGTTCCTGGAAGCAGATCGTGTTGGGGCGAATCTTGCTTTGAGCAACGGTGATTTTAATCACCCCAGCAAGAACCTTTCCTCTTCTTCTTTCTTCTTTCTTCTCCTTCATCTAAGTTGTAACTCAGTTCTGTCCATCTGCAACTGCGATTGCAAGGAAGAATGTGAGATTTATTTTCTGAACTCAGTTCTGTCCGTCAGCAACTGCGATTGCGAGGAAGAACGTGAGATTTACTTTCTGATTATTGTTGCTTTTGTAATCAGATTTATATTATAGTGTTCCTCTTGGATCTCGAGAATAATCAGAAGGTGAACGTTTGTTGAACCTCTGATCTCGACATCGAGTCTACCATCTTTGATCAAGCCCCGGGACTAACAATCTCAAAGCAAGATCCTTGTAGATGGAGAACTCTCGTGCTTCTCTCATCGATACCAGCTTTAACGAGTTGGAGAAATTCGACGGAAAACATTTTCAAATCTGGAAGAGGAAGGTCACCCTTAATCTTCAACTCATGGACGTAGACCATGTGTTGATTGAGGATGAACCGACAATTCCAGAAGGAGGAACTGTCGATGCTATTGCTGCTGCACTCGTCAAGCAGAGCAAATGGAAGAGAAAAAAAAACAGCATATGTAAACTGCTGATTCTCAATTCTATGGAAGACTCTCTGGCAGAGTCATATTCCAAGAAGGAGAATGCCAAAGAGATCTGGGATTCTTTGGGTAAGCTATATGAAGATGATGAGAACAGGTCCAAAATCTTCATCATCGAGAAGTACCACAAGTGGCTCTTCGAAGACGAAATGGCGATGCTACCTCAAGTAAAGGAATTCCTGAAGTTGTGCCAGAAGTTAGATCGATGACGAGAAGATGTCCCTCGTCGACAAGTTTGTCGTTGGAGGGATAGTCTCGAAACTTCCTGCTGGTTGGAGCAACTTCTATGCTAGAATGCATCGAAAGAAGCTGGGCATTAGCTTGGAAGATCTTCTACAAGAGATCCACGTTGAGGACGAAATTCGATCTCAACAGAAGATGGACTCTCTGTCCAAACAACTGGCTAAGGCCAACTTGGTACAGACAAGAGAGTTCAAGGGGAAGCAGGTGGCTTCTCATCACAAGAAGAAGGACTCCACTAATCTAAAAGTGAACGGTCCTTCGTTTAAGCAACAGAAGTCCAAGTCCCACGTGACTTGCTTCAACTGTGACAAGAATGGCCACTACATGAGTGAATGCCAATCCAAGCCCAAACTAAAATAGCAGGTATAGCTAAACTTGGTTATTTTGATTACTTAACTTGGTTGCTATTGTTGCACAGGTTGAGTTATCTAGCGTGGTAGCTAACTAGTGGTCTGACACTAGTGCATCTGACCACGTGTGCTCTCAAATGAGCTAGCTGTTCACCAAGGACGTGTCATGTTATGACGAAGGTCTCGATGGCGAACATATATCTAGCAGAAGTTCTGAAGATCGAGACAGTGATTATTAACCACCGACAAGGACACTGGAATGCGTGTTGCACGTACCAGAGATTTTTCGGCGATCTGATCTCAGAAAGTCTGTTATCTGATACAGACTTGAAATATGGACATTCGTACTAGCCAGATGTAATTTTTTGGCGAGGAACATGCTTCGAAAAGATGTTCGGTGCTGAAGGAATGTTCGAACTTCTGCTGATGGCGATGAAGTTACTTCATTGAGTAGACTGAGAGTTGTTCTATGACAGAAGCAGACTCAAGCTGTCCTACCGGGACCTTATCTTCGGAATGTGGGGGTAAGGAGGTGGAGGAGTTTAAGGTCTGTGCAGATACAAGACTGTTGGGAAGCTGCTCAGACGATTGAACTAAAGTACTGATCATCTGGAGTTAGTACACTCAGATATCTGTGACTTTTATCAATTCTCCACAGAGGCCGATTCGAAGTGTTCAGGGCTGAAGCTGAACGTTAAACCGATCTACAACTACTCAGAAGTGATCGAGATGTAGAGTAGAGGTTTCATGAATTTGCATCGTTCTGCAAAGAACATGGAATCATCAATGAGACTACTGCTCCATATTCTCCTCAATCTAACGGGATAGCGGAGAGGAAGAACAGAACGTTGACAGAAATGATGAACTCAATACTGTTAACTATGGGTCTTCCTAAATGCTAATGGGGAGAAGCTGCATGGACGACCACTTTTATTCTAAATAGAGTGCCGTATGCAACTTCGGACGTAACTCCGCATGAACACTGGTTCAAAGTCAGACCTAACTTGAATGTCACTCGAGTGTGGGGGTCTCTGACTTATGTGAAGCTCCCAGATCTGAAGATTCAGAAGCTGGGGACTTGGACTACGAAGATAATCTTTTTGGGGTATGCCGAGAAGAGTGATGCTCGGAGATTTTTTGATATTGAGTCTAATCATATCATCGAATCTCGTGATGACAAAAACATTGTTCTTTCGGACATTCTGAAAAATGATGTAGGTGCAAATGAGACTGAAATCTCATATGGGCCAGTAGTCCAAGAAAAAGCTGTTGTTGAAGAAACAACTCTTGTACCAGAACTCGCAGAGCCGTCAGCTAAGCGAGCGAGGAGACCGAAAGATTTCGGAGATGACTTTGTCACCTATCATGTGGAAGCAGATCCGCTTACCTATGATGAGACGATGAAGACCAGAGATGCTATCTTCTGGAAGGAGGTAGTGAATGACGAGTTTGACTCTATCACCTCCAATAACACATGGGTGTTGGTAGATCTACCTGAAGGAGAAAAGCCTATCGGATGTAAATGGATCTTCAAGAAGAAGATGAAGGCAGATGGAACTATTGACAAGTTCAAGGCCAGGCTGGTAGCCAAGGGATTTTCTCAGAAACAGGGGATAGACTACTTTGACACGTACGCTGCAGTAGCTCGGATGACCACCATCAGGATGTTGATAGCTCTAGCAGCTATACATAAGTTGGTGATACATCAGATGGATGTAAAGACCGCATTCCTGAATGGAGAGCTGATCGAAGAGATTTACATGCAACAGCCAGATGGATTTGTCGTCAAAGGTCTTGAAGACAAAGTCTGCAAGTTGGTAAAATCATTGTATGGTTTGAAGCAAGCTCCCAAGATGTTGCATGAGAAGTTTGACAAAGTTATTAGGTCAAATAGCTACAGAGTCAGCGAGACGGACAAATGTGTTTACACAAAGTTCGCTGATGGAAGAGGAGTCATCGTTAGTCTGTACGTGGACGACATGCTAATCCTAGGTACGGATATAGGCTGTGTCACAGAGACAAAGAAGTTCCTCTCAACCAAGTTCAGTATGAAGGACTTGGGGGATGCAGATGTCATCTTGAGACTCAAGATCATCCGGACAGACACTGGACTAGCGCTGTCACAGTCTCATTATGTTGAGAAGATGATCACTCGTTACGGGTATCAGGATCTTCCAGGGATCGATATGCCGTACAAGTGTGATCTGAAACTGAAGCCTAATTCAAGGGAAAGCGTCAGACAGCTGGAGTATGCAAGCGTAATTGGAAGTTTGATGTATGCTACTACTGCCACAAGGCCTGACATAGCTTTCGCTGTGAGAATGTTGAGTCGTTTCACGAGAAACCCAAGCATTGAGCACTGGAAAGCTGTGAAACGGGTTATAAGAGATCTCAAGAAGACTCAGACATATGCACTGCACTACAACGGGTATCCGACAGTAGTAGAAGGCTTCAGTGATGCTAGCTGGTGTTCAGATGTGGAAAGCGAGAGATCCACAGGTGGATATGTCTTTTCCTTGGGTGGAGCTGCTATATCGTGGAAGTCGAAGAAGAAGACTATACTCTCTCGTTCCTCCATGGAATCTGAATTCTATGCACTTGAAGCTGCAGCAGATGAAGCAGAATGGCTTCGGGAGCTCATGTATGATCTTCCAGTGGTTGGGGCTCAGATACCGGCAATACCGATATACTGTGACAACCAGGCGACTGCGGCGGTGGCATCAAATGACCTCTTCAACGGGAAGAAGAGGACTGTGCGGTTGAAGCACAGGGCAGTACACGATCTTATCAAAAGAGGTGTAATTGCAGTGATTGATGTTCGGAGTCAGGAGAACCTGGCAGATCCGTTCACAAAGGGCCTCAAGCGCCAGTTGGTCGATGACACAGCTTGTAAAATGGGCTTGAAGGCATTCTGATAGTGTGTCTTTGTAATCCTACCATAAAGTTTTATGCTATTAGTTCAAAGAGAAATCTACTAGGCATCTCACTTTTGGTTCAAAGGAGGATCACTGACTGGGAAACTATCAGGTAACAGTGGGTACTTGTTCTCTGAAACATGGAAGGGATACGGACCCATAACTACTGTTGTCTACTATGTATTTTTCTGTGAAAAAAACAAATCCTGTGGAAGGTTGGCTTAAACGCCTTAACGAGTTCTCAGGCAGAGTGAATGCCTGGTGTGCTTTACAGGAAGCACGGTAGAGCAGCACTACAAGGAGTGAAACTCCATGCTACAGTGGGATGACTCCACCATGAGGTTCCCAGGTAGGGGTAATGCCTCGGCTTTGCAAGCCAAGTCATAGCGGCGTAGCACCGCAAATAGGCAGGTAGCCTAATGCTGTATGACGTAATTAAAGAGTTGTAGACAGCACTACAAAGGGGAGGATGGCCCCATGTTACAGTGGCACGACACCACGATGAGGTACCCAGGTAGGGGTAAAGCCTCGGCATTGCAAGCCATGTCGTTGCGGCGTAACACCGCAAGGAAGCCTTAGGCTTCATGCTGCGTAGTTTGGCACTACAAAGAGGCTTGTGACCTCATGCTACAGTAGTATGACACTACGATGAGGTTCCCAGGTAGGGGTAATGCCTCGGCTTCAGGCCATGTCATAGCGGCGTAGCACCGCAAGGAAGCGCAAGGCTTCATGCCATATCTCTTTAATAAAGAACTCACCTATAGTGTATGGAAAGAGATATCAGGCCGTCTCTTGAGGGTAAACTTGTAGACGCCCAAAATTATACACTGAAACCAGGCTGGCACAAGGCCTTCAATGTGCAGCCAGAAGCACAGTTGATGTCATTATGTGAGTAGGAAGAATTACAGTTATGGTGCAGAATTCAAGGCTTAGTCCATTCTTGTATCAATCTGTTATTTAACCTATGCGGGAAGATTCAAGTCGTAGCGACATCTCTCCTAATGCATGATGGACAATCACTGTGGGGAACGCTCAACCCATATATTGAGATATGTGGGGGATTGTTGGTATTTTTTGCCTTTGGACTAGAAAAGATAGTCCCACATCGGCTACACCAAATTGTGAGTATCTCAATATAATGCATTGCTTGTGTTGAGGTGTGCACATGAGGTGTAGTGGGGCACAAGTTTGTGCCATGTGGGAGTATTTTCCTAGAAGGAAAAAGGATTAAATCCAACAAGGATGCAAGTTGATTTTTGTTGTGCGGGCTCGGACTCGGACACGGACTCCAGGATGTCTCGTGCATGCACGGAAGTGTTCGGGGGGTAGGCGTGGACTGGCACACTTCTATGCTGATTGTGGGATGATCTAAAATATCAAACTCTATTTTTGAGTATTGGTATTTTAGTCCCACATCGGATAGGAGAAGAGGTGAAGTCTCAACTCCACTCTATAAATAGAGCCCCTTGGCCTCCTTTGAAAGATGCACCAAGAAGAGAATTAAGGGAGTCTGTAAAGTCCAGGAAGCCCGTTCAAGTCTCAAATATTGACTTACGAGCGTTCCAGAAGTTCTTCGTGAACTTGCTGGTTCCTGGAAGCAGATCGTGTTGGGGCGAATCTTGCTTTGAGCAACGGTGATCTTAATCACCCCAGCAAGAACCTTTCCTCTTCTTCTTTCTTCTTTCTTCTCCTTCATCTAAGTTGTAACTCAGTTCTGTCCATCTGCAACTGCGATTGCAAGGAAGAATGTGAGATTTATTTTCTGAACTCAGTTCTGTCCGTCAGCAACTGCGATTGCGAGGAAGAACGTGAGATTTACTTTCTGATTATTGTTGCTTTTGTAATCAGATTTATATTATAGTGTTCCTCTTGGATCTCGAGAATAATCAGAAGGTGAACGTTTGTTGAACCTCTGATCTCGACATCGAGTCTACCATCTTTGATCAAGCCCCGGGACTAACACTATTCATAAATATTTTTATTTTGACATTGTAATGATCATATTACTGCTGTTTATAAAAAATAGAAAAGTCTAAATCTCAAAATAGAAATTTTACACTAATAATATATATTATCAATTGTACGAAGGTTAAAATTTTTAGAGCATTTCAATTTTGGAGATCGAGTAAGATCACGCAACTTGTACATACTAAAAAACAGTCTTGCACCTACGATATATAATTCTCGTCTCAAAAATATCAACCAAGACATTGTCAAAGAGGAGTAGAATCAAACTCATCTTGGTCGGAGTTATGGCAATTTGTATTTACAAGAGTTAAAAAAAAAAAAAAAACTCTTGCTCAAAGACATTTTTAACATCACAGTTGAAGTTCAAAACTTGTATGATTCTAGCTATACCCATAGGTGATCCACAAATATCCAAATTCTCGACAAAAGATCAAAGATCATATCGTGTCGAACACGTATCGGACACGAATCTCTTGCCTCCGAGGCCAGAGTCTTGCTTGCCCCCCACCCCAACTCATGTACCTTGTCCGTTTCTGAAAATAAGAAATGGGGACCGATGCAATAATCATGAATGTGTCATATGGTGTCCGAATGGACACTTGGTTTTTTGGCTGTTTCTTTGTTACGGGAGCTGGATTTGTCTGAGCCGTTAGTGATGGGCAGTGGCGTGGCCCTATCGATCGGCACATGATGGGACCAGACCATGAACGCACGTTGTTGTTTCGGAGTCGGAGCAAATAATTTGGTCCGAAAAGGAAATGTCATGAAACAGAACATGGGAGGGGACGGGACGAACATGTCAAAGACAAAATGCAATGTTATATATATCGCCTTAACGTTCATTCGGCAACATCGATCCATCCTTAGCGCTTAGAATCTTCAGATATTGTGTTTGTCGCAGGTGATACCAAACTTCTTATTGTTACTATCGCGAATTTGGGTTTATTCCTAGGGTTATATAGTTTGAGGATCTCGTATAATGTTAAAATTTTAAGTTTCAGAATTCTATATTATTCGAAAAAATATTTGGGTCTCGTCCTAACTGTTGACCTAGACTGGCATGGGGATCTAAATAAAAAATTTGAATGCAAATTTTGAATATTATACTAGACCCTAAAACGAAAGGAAAAAAAAAATATGTGAGGGTTATGTGACTTGATTATTTAGCTTTGCATCGTGAGGATTATGTGACTTGAATTATTTTAAAAAAAATCATAATCAATCGAAAATGAGACTTATGATTGGGGACATAGATGGTCATTCCACTTCGTGGGGACAAAAATTCTATAACATAAATTTGGGTGTAGTCCTCTTCTTTTTATGGGACTGTTGAGGCAGATGTATGGAACAAATAAAGTATTGCTAGCTAAAGATTTAAGAAAGACTATAAATTTAAGAAAATAGATGCAAATATAAGGAACAAATTAATAAGAGTAAATTTAAAAAATTGTATACAAAATCCTTGGGAACGACGAACCCTAATATTGCCTATGTGACTCCGTCCATACTTGGGACGCGATTGGGACGAAAGACATCTAACGATACACAATATCTATGGAGACTCCATCAAAAATGTCATCAAGAGGTTTGTGTGGTTGCTGAGATCATGATAGAGACAGAAAAATAGTGTCTAAAAAGTCTCATTATCGATTGGTCATGACAAAACTACATAACCCAAGTCTCACAACTTTTACTATAGACAATTAAAAAAAAAATCAAAGTCACACAACCCTTACATATCTTTGTTTACTTTTATGGTATCTATATAATATTCTAAATTTAGGGTAGTGAGCCCAAAAGCATGCAACACAACGTGTACATAGTCCCGTACTTCAAGGTGTCTATCGGGCCGGGTCGGATCCGATTTGATCGAATCCGGGCCGAGTTGGGCCCAATTTAACCGGGTTTGATCGAATTCGGGCCAAGCCGGACTTAACATGGGAGAGGAAGCGGGCCTGCCCGGCCCGAAAGCAAGAATAGAAAACTAACTCGGACCCAGATCTGAGTAGCTTCGGGCCGGGCCGGGTGGACCGGGAGGGGCCAGACCGGTTTTTAAATCGGGCCGGACTATTGGGCCGATTTTTTGGACCTAGCCCGGACCCGTATAAGCTGTGGGTCGTGCTGGCCCGTTGAATCTCTGGTCGATCCAGATCGATCTTGTTCGAGCCGGTTCCGAGCTGTGTTCCGGACCACCCAACCCATTAAACACCTCGGCCCATTCGTCGAACATTGCAAATAATAATAGTAATAATAATAATATAAATTTACTTTTAGATTTTTATTTTGAAGGATGAGTCAAGTCAACCTTTGGTAAAAGGTCCAAATTTTATTCCGAACATTATGTAGATTTAAATTTGGGTTATTTAGTTTTAGGTTCTCACATATATATATATGAATATTAAAATTTGGGTCTCGAAATTGACCGCATCTCGAAATTACTGTTCATTAGCCTACGTGAAAAGTGATTTCGAAACCCAAGTTATAATATCGGTCCATCTGAAAACCCAAACTCTACCCCCTGGTAATAGTATCCATGTATACTTGACACCCTAAAACGAAATCTCCCTCTAAATTTCTAATGGCATAAACTTTTAGTTTGCTAAACTTTGTTAGTTAGCAGCATATGTGGCTGAAGTTGCACAACGTACAGTGGTGCAAGTACATGATTTATAAAGTGTAGGGTCCCTGCTGAAACAGTGTGTTTGCGTCCGACAAACGTCAATGACCAGTATGAGGCAGCCCCCACCAACCCACCCCACCCCACCCCACCCCCCTCCCATGAGGCGCCACGGCTGCCTGCCTGCCGGCAGCTCCGTCCGCCGTGGTACGGACTCCGAATCAGCAGCTAGCTAGCCAGCCAGCCCGGCCCAGCCCAGCTGTACCGCTGCTGCTGCTGCTGCTGCAGCTGCTGAGGTCCCCTCCTCCCTCCCGCGTGTACCGAAGAAATTAGCAATCCTTTATTTGTGCATTGAACGTCTCTTTCTTTCGCTAGGGGTGGGGTGGGGTGGCGGTGGTGGTTCTGTCCGTTTCCCCTCTGCTGACTCTGAAATATTGATTGCGCAGCGCCCACCAAGTCAGAGATCTAGCAGCTGGTGCAGCAGCCTGCCTGGCGCGCAGGACAACTTTTTCTTGTTCTCCTGCCTGCAGGTGCAGGGTCTATCGCTTCCTTTCACACTGTTTTTATTGGATTGCTTGTAGGTAGGGGTGTCCATTCGGTTAATTCGGTTCAATCGAATAACCAAAAATCGAACTTCACCGAAAAGTGAATAAGCAAAATTGAACCAAAATGATCCATAACCGAATCAAACCGAGCCGAATTAAGTCGGTTCGATTTTCGGTTTTATTCGATTTTTCGGTTTATTTGTACTTTATATATACTAGTCACGTTCACGTACATTGCACGTATAAAACAAATCAATGATAATATTAATAAATATATAAAAATTTAAATTATATTACAATATTTTAAATATAATTTGAATATATTTGAATATGATTTGTTATGATTATTATTATTTTAATTCTGGACGTGTTTAATTAGATAATGTTTTGTAGTTAGTTTAAACATAATTTTAATTTTAAATATATTATAGTATCGGCTGGTTTTTAAATTTTTAGGTGAGAAAAGAGGGTTCGGTTACCAACACAAAAATAAAAAAAGTAGTTAATTTTAAAATCTTATTTTTTTTTAAAGAAAATGGTTGATGATATACACGACTTAGACGGCTTAATCTTGAGCCATTTTGAAGCCCATTTATATATACTAGTCACCTTCACGTGCGTTGTACGTATAAAAAAAATCAATAATAGTATTAATAAAATATGTAAAAATTTAAATTATATTAGAATATTTTAAATATAATTTCAATATATTTCAATATGATTTGTTATGGTTATTTTTTTAATAATGGATATATATTTAGTTTAAACATAATTTTAATTTTAAATATATTCAGTATTGGGTGGTTTTTAATTTTTTATGTGAGGAAAGGGGGTTCGATTATCCACATAGAAGTAAGAAAGTTAGTTAATTTTAAAATTATATTTTATTTTTAAAAAAGTAAAATGGTTGATGATATACACGGCTTAGACGGCTTAAGATTGAGCCGTTTTGAAGGCCCTTTATATATATATATATATATATATATATATATATATATATATATATATATATATATATATATATATATATATATATTTTATTCGATTTTTGGTTTTGGACCAAAATCCCAAATCTAAACCGAATAAGAAAATTTAGTATTTTTAAAATCGAAATTGAACCTTTTTTTTAAAATCGAACCAAATCTCTTATTCGGTTCGGTTCGATTTTCGGTTCAAAACCGATTAAGGCTCACCCCTACTTGTAGCTTCTCGAAAGTTGAAAATATCACTTCTAATATTCTAATATGTTATAATATAATGCGCTTGTAATGAAAGTGTAAATATATTAATTTTCAAATTATGTTTGCATACATATTTTTTTTTCTTTTTTGTAAGTGAGTAGTTTCAGACCATTTTGTTTGGATTACAATATAAAAGCGTGTGTGGGAATTTAAAAA
The DNA here is from genome assembly GCA_029216955.1 of Iris pallida. NCBI lineage: Eukaryota > Viridiplantae > Streptophyta > Magnoliopsida > Asparagales > Iridaceae > Iris > Iris pallida. The sequence continues at coordinate 714,450 of JANAVB010035219.1, forward strand.
GTAGAGAGCATAGCCACTTGTAATGGAGTTGCGATCAATTTCTACTGTAACTGAGAAATGAAGAAATGATACTTTCAGTTACAATAAAATATTTTATTACAACCACTTGCAATAAAGTTGCAAGAGATATCCAAACACTGAAATCGACTACACTAACAACCAGTTATAATTAAAATGATAGCTTCAAATCGTTTTCAATGCACTCTCAGCTATTCAAATAGTCTTTTACGAACGTAGAAGTCTGTGATGGCTGGAGCTTGGGCTGCTCTACTACCATTCGTCCATGTGGGGACTGGGGAGTGGGGGGAGGTTTTAAATCACCTTGTGCACGTGTGTTTTGTAACCCCTACGTATAGTTACTAGTCGGGTTCAAAGCACCCCGGTAGTCGTGAATGGAAAGTTCTGCTAGGTATAAAATTCCTGACCTAGAGTCCAAGGTTAGTCAAAACTGGATTGTGATTTCAAAATCACAATCACATAAATTTTATGCAAAAGTATGGTGCTTTCACAATAACCATGGTTGTGGTGGTATTATGATTCTGAAATCACATCAATATCGTGTTTCCAAAATATAATTAAAGATAAAATAATTCATTTTTTGGATTTTTATTTCACACATGCATGTGGAGTCAAACTCCAGTTACAATGATTCTCATGGTTTGATATTATTCATGGAAATTATGGACTTGGTAGTCAATGATACAGGTCCGCCATCCACATGGAGTTTCTGAATATATTCTTCAAATATTGTTTGTACTATTATAAAGACACATGAGTCGTCTAAATCGTATATATGCGCTTGTCTGTACTATTTTTCAAAGTTACTATGAATCGTCTAAACTGTATATATATTTTCATGTCATTAAAATTTTAAGAAAATAAATAAATAAGTCTCGAGTAAGAGCTTAACTATCCGATATTATTATAGATGTATACTAATATAAGAGGGTTTTTTTTACATGAAAGAAAAAAAAAAAAAAAAACACTATACAATTGAATGTCACTGCTTTTAGCAGACCAAAGCCCATAGCCCAGAGCTTGTTTTCTGAAGATGAGAAGGAAAAAGAAAAATGTCGGGCTAGTCGGTTCTCTTGAAGGCCCTTGTCAAAATAAGAGCCAGGGCTATGAATATGTGACTTTCTCTGGTCTTGGTCCTTGGATCATTGGATGACCCAAAGCACCAACTGACTGGTTTTTGTGCAACACAGAATAATTCGATATTTATTTATGAAAATATAAAATTTAAAAATCTTCTTCTATTCATCCCTTGGGCCTTGGATTAGTATATAAGAGCATCATACTAGAATATGGAACTCGAAAATGTGTACAATTTTCTGCATGAGGGTTCGCGGCAGGGGTGGTCCAGCGGGTTGGGTTGTCCTAGTTGAAGCTAAATATGATTGTCCCTTATCCCTTAGACTCCAGAAAAAATATACAAAAAAAGTTACAAAAGGTATAAATATTGTGGCTAAGAAAAATAAGACCAATAATTTTTTACAAACGTTAAGAAACCAGTTGTCACCAGTTCTGACAACAGTGTGTTGCTCGTATTTCGAGTTACTCTTCTTACTCCTGAGCTACTGGAGATCTTTCCAGTGAAATCTCAAAATATGGACACGAGGGATTATTTTTGTTTTTTTCAGCTAATTTATAAACTTAACAATTCAACCTTCCACTTTTAAAATAGATTTTATTAAGTTACAATCCGAACTTCTAATCTTTCGTTTGTTTGAAGGTACTGCTACAAATGCAATTGTCAAAGGCTGCCCAACCACCAAACGAGTGCAACACGTCTAGAGGTGGGCAACATTTCGGTTCAAACCAAATATAATATATAAAAATCAAAATAATCGTAAATTATATTTCTCAAAACCGATCCGTTTTTATAAAAATCGAACTGAGTTAATTCGGTTCAATTTTTGTTTGGTTCGGTTTCATGGGTTAATGGATCGGACCTTTACATTTTAGCAAATGAGCAAATTAAAATAACAAATTTAATTTTTTTTTTTTACTATCGCTGTATTTATGAATTATTATAACTACAGAGGATGAAAATATATTAGTATATATAGATTGAGGGTAGAAGGAGAGTGCTCAAAGAAGCGGCGACAAGTGCCGACGGAGAATATATTTAGATAGTGTTAGCGAAAACATCAGTCTATACAAATTGAGAGTAGTTTCGTAAATTATCGAATATAAATCGGTTTTCGATTCAGTTCAGTTATTCGGACCAAGAATCAAAAACCGAACCGATATTTTAAATTTTAAAACTCCAAACCGAAAATCGAACCTATAACAAAAAAAATCGAACCGATTATCGGATTTTGGTTTCAAACCATTACATGCTCACTCCTAAACTGGTGGGACTCTTGCAACCTGCCAAAGTTCTTGTTCATATACACAAAGGAAAAACACTTGCAGCAACTCGACGCTTCTCACTTCTTCCAGGGATTCTACTACAATCACCAACGAGTAGTATGCTACGGTGACGTACGAGTTACGGTGTATCAGTAACTTCCTAGTGTAGAAAATCAAATCATGTTACTATATAGTATCAATTTATAGGTAATTTGTAGGTGTTCCATATGTTAGGAATTTAATCTTGTAACTGATTAATGGATCTTTGGTCCAACAAGGTCCATTGTAAAGAAACACTATACTTTCAATCGATCCGAGTAAGTTGCACGTAAAATTATTTTTATTTTTTTAATCTTTAAAAAAATTAAATATTTTAATTTAAATTATTTTATTTCAATTTTAGTTAAGATTTGTAAAAATTAATTAGATTTTAATTTTAATGTTATGGATATATGTGGATAAAAAGCGATGCTATTCGGTTATGCCGAAGAAAATGACATAAATTTTAAAATTATAATCTTCTGTAATTTTTTTGGATAAAAAAGAGGCTTAGAAAAAAACAAAGAAATAAAGTTTTATAATTATATTATTTCGTCATTTTTAAAATAAAATGATTGATGATATACATACGGATTATACGGCTTAATCTTGAGCCGTTTTGAAACCCCCTTATAATAGTAGAGATGGACATGGTACTATATTTAAAACAAAAATCTTGTACATGAAACTGTATAAAAATATCACAATTCTTCATGGAAATAACATACACATAAAAGAACAAACTATGTGAATTTATGAGAGATTTTCTAACGGCGAATCCGAATGACGTTTGTGGTCAGCGGAAAGTGACATAAAAGTTCTGGATAGATGGCAAAAGATCAGTAGATCGAGTCAGAAGAATATATTATTACTTTTATTTATGTTGGAAGTTGGAAGACAAGGTCTCAAAATGCATACAATGCAAGCCCGAATCTCTCAAAGAGAGAGAGAGAGAGAGAGTGAGAGAGAGAGAGATTTTCTAACAGAAAAAAACCAATAAAAAGAAGGAAAAATTTGAGTGGCACCCCACATTTGTTACGCTTATTTAAGGTGCACCCCACATGATTACATTAATGCATAACACCCCCCACTTTGGACGGTTTCTGTCTAAAACTAACGGTCAACCCCGTTGACCAATTTTTTTTGACGAAAATACCCCCTTCACCATCATCATCATCATCAACTCATCACCACCACCATCCACCATCATCACCGCCCCCCCCCTCCCGCTCCGCCCCCCCCCCCCCCTCCCGCTCCGCCCCCTAGCCCCCACCGCCGCGCGCTGCTGCTGCCGCCGCCGCGCGCTGCTGCTGCCGACGCCGCCGCGCGCTGCTGCTGCCGCCGCCGCGCGCTGCTGCTAGGGGGCGGAGCGGGAGGGGGGGGCGGAGCGGGAGGGGGGGCGGTGATGATGGTTGATGGTGGTGGTGGTGATGATGATGATGTTGGTGATGGTGGTGGTGGTGATGGCCGGGGGGGTGGAGGGGGGCGGTGCGGCGAGGTCGGGGAGGGGGTGGGGGAGAGCGGCGACGCCGTGGAGGGGGCCGAGCACGGCGGAGGGCGGAGGACGGGCAGCCACGTGTGACGGGAAGGGGGGACACAAAGGGAGACAAGGGCATTTTCGTCAAAAAAAAATTTGATCGTTAGTTTTAGACAGAAACCGTCCAAAGTGGGGGGTGTTATGCATTAATGTAATCATGTGGGGTGCACCTTAAATAAGCGTAACAAATGTGGGGTGCCACTCAATTTTTCCTAAAAAGAAAAAGAAAATAGCATTCACACGTGCATCTCACGCGCTTATCGTGTTAAGCTCCCTCCAATCCATAGCTAAACTCTCTGTTCACTCTTGCCACTTCAATGGCGCTGCAACCCCTCCTCCTCTCCCCTTCATTCCCTCCCTCCCCTCTCCACAACAGCAAAACCCTAGCCCTAACCCTAACCCTAACCCCGACCAAATTCTCTTGCAGAGCCGCCCACCCATCCGCCGTCGACCCCGACGGCACCGGCGCCGCCGCCCCCACCCGCGGCGACATATTCCTCGACCGCCATCGCGCCGAGCTGGCAGCCAAGATCATACTCAAGGAGAACAGGAAGAAGATCAAGGACAATAGGAAGGCCAGCGCCGGAAAGAAGCCCTCTTCCGCCGTCGCCTCCTGCTACGGCTGTGGAGCGCCGCTCCAGACCGTCGAGTCCGACTCTCCCGGCTACGTCGATACGGAGACCTACGAGCTGGTGAGATTTTCATCCCTATTTCGGAAATTTAAGGGTTTGGACTGTGTGCGTTGGTGGCAAAAACTTGAAGTCTGTGGATGCCTAGGAAGCATGTACACAATAAAAAATAAATCTCGTATCAGTACTGTGTCGTATCGGACACCTATTGAACGCGACACTAACACACATACTAACACTCATACACATAAGACAATTGCACTCTTCCCAAGCCCCAAACCCTAAAGCCCTAACCATCATCATCTTCTCCTCCAAAACTAATACATTACCTGCCCTAACACCAAAAACCGTAACCCTAACACCTGGCCTGCTCAATCTTTCTCCTAATTGCCTCCCAGACCCGATGAGCTCCACCGTTGGCCAGATCCCATTATCGACTCCCTTTCAACCTCTCCTAGCCGCTCTAGCAACCCTCCCATAATCCGCATCCCACCTACTGCCTCCTGTCCCATAACCTGATCTCTGCTGCTCCACCTACGTCTGCCCCCATCCCAACCGCGATGCCGTGCCTCCGGTTCATGACCCCCGATATCCTCCCTAGTTCCAACCTCATAGCAACCAGCCCACCCGACCCCCTTCGCCATTAGTGTCCCTACCTACCCTAACCTAGTCGCTCTAATATTTTGGACTAACTCGGCCTTCTTCCATACCCTTAGCCGTACAAGCCTCCAAAACCCAACTCTCCCTAGCAAGGTTCGTAGTATCGGTATAGGAATCAGTCCCTTCCTATGAGTATCGGGATCGGCAGTATCGTTAATATCGGCGGTTTCAGTTCGGAGTATCGGATTTTTTGGTATTGGAAAGAAAATGATTATTAATAAATTTAGAGAAATATTTTAGACATTTAGGCATAATTTTAAGTAGTTTTTGTGTTGTTTCATAGTATTTTTGAAATTGAATCAAATAATAGTCACCATTGGTCCATTGCTGATTGGTTTACCTGCGATCATAAGTTTTCTTCATTTACATGCTTTTACAACCTTACTGTGCCTTTACATCATTTTTGACTTTTTCTTTTATCAATTTACTTTGCCGAATTGACTGGAAAAGAGACCCCTGATGTTGGTATAGGTCAATATCGATATTGGTCTGTATCGGATCGGGACATGCCAAACCGTATCGATATCAGACCTGTATCGGCCAATACTGCAAACTATGCTCCCAAGTCGAACCCTATATCTAGAAGAAAAGTAGATTCCAATCCCTACTCGCCCAAGTCGAACCCTTACATAGGAAAATGATGGGGACCATGGGAGGTGGAAACAAATGAGGTTGGTGGGTACTATTATTATCAACATGAGATCTCTGGGGAGTTCCTACCATCCTATTATTAAACCTAGGTTTTCTGAGAAAGAGAGTTGGCTGTGGTTTTTTGGAATCTAGTTTTCTTATAGATCTAGGGTTCGACTTGGATAAGTTGGGTGAGTTAGTCAAAAATATTAGAGCGACTAGGTTAGGGTAGGTAGGGACATTAATGACTACCTCTTCCTCGAAAGCAACCAAGCCAAACTGGCAGCCAAGATCATTCTCGAGGAGTACAATAAGCGAAGCCCACTTCAGCCGTCGCCTCCTGCTACAGCTGTGAAGCGCCGCTCCAGTTCGCCGAATCTGACTCTTTTGGCTACATTTATTCACAGACCTATGAGCTGGTGAGATTTCATCTCGAGTTGCGAATTTTAGGAGTTTGAATTGTTTGTCTGTGGATGCCTAGGAAGCACGGACACTAGAGAACTAGGTGCCTTGTGTCATCGGACATGAACCAGATGCGACGTTGGCGCTCCAAAAATACACCAGGTCAGTCCAAGATTGGTGTCATGTCTGTCTCCAATCTCCATGTCTTTTTTGTAGTATATCGTATTCGTGTGTGTCCAAAAAGTAGCTGGATGCTATATTATTCTCTCTAGCATTAGCCTTTGGCTTAAAAGAAACCCTAACACTTATAATTTGGAAATTTCATCAACTTTGTTGATTTGATGTTTGTTTCCATTCCAAAATTGTATGTGGTTGTAGAAGGAAACCCAACAAGTTGTATTTGGAAGATCATTTTATGTTTTCCTGTGTTTTAAATGGCGGTCGAGACGACTGCGAAGGCGAGGCCTAGGCGCGAGGCGCTCACTCTCCTTATCACTTCTGTTTTTGGCGGTGGAGTAGTCGGTCGACGGAGGTTTGGCGACGTAGGCGGAGCAATACTTGACTAGATATTTTTGCAAAACATTTTTCCAAGCATTATGGATCTATGAGTCAGTTTTAAAATCTTTGTTCTACAACTTAGTTATGTAAAAAATTCTTAAAATATGCATATTATGCAAAAAAGGGATAAAATAGTAAAAAAAGGGCCAAAATGTATCAGGTGCCTAGGCGATGCCTAGGTGTCGACGGACCCTTCCTGCCACGCACCCGCCTACCGCCGTTTTGAACCTTGATTTTTTCTGGTTTGATACGTGTTATTGTTGTGCTTAATTGGTATAAAAGTTGAGGCCTTAATTCATTGGTACTACTATGATATGCTCTCGAGTGCTTAGTTTTGGTCTAGAATTTGGGAAGTTGCATTATAAATTGTTGATTCAGTGCATATTTGAGAAATTTTATCTGATGTGTGTTGTTGTGATCAAATTGTATATAATCTGTGGAAAGATTGAAGCTTTTAATCCGTGGAAGCTATCTGATACATTTTGTGTAGTTCTGTTTAAGAGAACCACTAATTGTAATTCTGCTATCTGAAATAGGTGTTGGATTAGAAGACCCCCAAAAAAGAATTTTCGGGATCTTATCGTTTCTGGTCAGCCATTTCAAATTTCTTATTTTATATTTATACACATTTGCACGCACATTGTTCTTGATCAGCTAACATCCTCACCCATATAATACTACCGTTCTTGGTCATTGCGTACTTTTTAGTTTCAACTTCAAGGTTATTCTAGAACAACTACTTCAGCTAATATGCTATGATTTTATGCATAACATTTATCTCAATCTCATATCATGAGACTGACCGGTCTAGAGAAAGGAGATGGGAAGGTTTTCTATTTAACTTCAACAATAGTTTATGTTAACATTGAACTGCAGAAGCATTATCCATAATCTTGCTACGTTAATAGAGAACATGCTCCTTAGACTTGGTTTCATAATCAGCACTGATACTAAGAACATCATCGTCATCCAAGCCTTCTCCATCAGAAGAGGGTTGACTGAGCATAATAAAGCTCCATACAAGATTTGACAAAATTTTATGATGGGTTGTCGACCTAATGTCAACCCTCTATGTTGGTGCCAAATTCCTAACCACGGTAGCTATGAGCATGAGGACCATACCATAAAACATACGTGGCCAGTTGGTGGGTAGGTAGACATACCTTTTGTATTGCAATTTAAGCTTATGCAACCAAGCACAAGTTTCCCTAGACTATATAAAGAGTCTACGTGAAGAGGTAAGATGATACAATTTGCTAAATGGAACTGCATTCATCTCTATGACACATTATGTCAAAGAGTGAAGGAATGACAATCCCAATATTGATCCTAAAAACTTAAACAATATATTTTGTCTTCAATTTTAGGGGTATTGTTACAAGTTCCTCCACAAGCACTTCCCTATTTTAGCTATCCTGCTCCAACTTTAATTCTCTTTAGACCTGTAATCGTGAGAATGAAGTGTGTTTGGTTCCAAGTAACAATGGTGCCGTCCAATCTTAGGCATTTGCTGTTTATTTATCTATCTTCCTTTTCCATTACATTCTATATTTTTATTCTTTGTATTGCTAAGCGTAAAAAGCTTCAGATTCTAGTGCTTCTCCTCAAGTCTGTAAATTATGATGTGCTCATATTGGTCAAATGTTGTAATTCATTGGGAGCAGAAGAAGAGGCACCACCAGCTAAGGACTATCCTTTGTGGAAGGTGCAAACTGCTGTCACATGGCCACATGATAACTGCTGTTGGTGGACATGGTGGCTACGCTGGTGGTAAGCAGTTTGTTTCAGCAGAGGAGCTTCGTGAAAAGCTGTCTCATCTTCGCCATGAGAAAGTGCTGATAGTTAAGCTTGTAAGTCTACATATCAACCTATTATTTTCCCTATAATTTTGCAAGTAATTTCAGATTTGCGGTTCTTGATCATTTGTTTTAACTCTAAAGGTGTAAATTCATGTAACAAGCAAATTGTGCGATGCAGATTACTGCTTTCTTTAGCCTTTATTTTTCAGTTATAAAATTAGCAGGCTGGATATCTGGCAGCACCAAGCGCCATATTTGTTTTCCTCAAATTAGGTGATGCAGTTAAATATGGGAGTGAGCTAAGAATTAACCTATATCACCTACTACTTTAGAGACATACGGATATGTTGTATAATTCTTCTAACTATGGATTTACTAAGGTTAATTTTGGTTGACATATAGTCAGCTGTTCCTAGACTGGAATTCAATTAGTTATACCTTGGAATTATGCAATGCGGATGCGGTGCTTTAGACTAGTCATTTACCTATACCTCTAAAAATATTAGACTGGATCTACTAATGAACAGTACTTCAAGGTGCTCAGACCCTGTCATGTCTTCAAGATGTCTTTCAGTTTCAGATTGTTCATATTTTATCAGGTGCCCTGGTCAGTTTTTAGATACTACTGTAACTTTATGTTCTATCCTTTAGTACATACATGACACATAGCCGACACCTAACAACCTTCTTTCTTCTTGTCCTCTTTATATTGGAGCTTGAACCTTTCTCCCATGATACTACAAATATACGAATATACGCTCACTATTCACTAGCATTAGCTTCTTCCCTGAAGTAGTGTGGATAGATCAAGTATGGAAGCCAGTAGTGTGTGTAGGTGTGTGTGGTGGTGGGGGGGTGGGGAGGGGAGGTGTTTGAATTTGTTCTCTACATTTATAGATACTTGCATAGACCACCACTCACTTCTACGTGACCACATCCTTAAACATATTAAGGGAATTTTCTCTAATATCCACCTACTCTAAGCATTATGCTGGTGGCACTTAACCCCTCAATTTCAAGATGAGGCTTCAGGATATCCTTTTTTTTTAATATCTACATCCCATGGACGGACCTGGCCCAGGGCAAGCTGGACGACGGTCGAGGGCCCAAAGATTATAGGGGCACCAATATGGACATATCTAGAATAGAATAAGGAGTTACTATGGGCCTTTTTTAACTCAAAAGAGTTGTGGTGTAATGGTTATTATGTTCTTATATACTATATACTAGAGGTCCTTAGTTCAAATCTTGGTGGTAGCAATTTTTATATTATATTTTTATTTTAGTTAGTTAATTTTTTTCTTCACATTATGTATACGAGCCCCATTTCTGAAGTTTGGGCCTCCATGAGCTCAGGGCCGGCCCTGCTACATTCATTCTGCCCATTGTTCAATTCGGTCACATACTACTACATGACCTAAATTGTGCAGATATTCTCCATTGATCCCCTTATTCAGGACAAATAGTTAACATTCAGAGTTTAATCTTGAAAGATTTAGCTTGTCCAGTACTCACATCCAGATCTTCTTGTAGGCTCCTCTAATTGTGTTCTAGATTGAACATATACTCAAGAATACTGTATCTGGCTTCTACTCACACATGGTACTTCCTTGACACTGATACACATGTAGGACATTGGCTCGGCCATGCCTAGATTTGAATGTGATCCAAAACATGGTTGAAAGTGATTTGGAATGGTCGTGCTCGTGCTATAACCAAGATAAGTGTGAACTTTTTCTTTTTACAATGGGTCTCTTTTAAATTTTTTGGATACTAGTTACAATTAAAACATATATGAATATACATTAAATGAAATCTAATATATGTAATATGTATATAGGTATGTGCTCATGTGCATATATAGCCGTATCGCCGCATCTATATCCTAAAGTTTCTAAAAGGTTGTCATATTTGGAACCTATATACGTATTTATATCTATGCAACCAGCAACATTGATGCTATTAGCTCTTTCAGAACACCTCCCGACATACAGTATACCAGTGTGTCCTATTTTAGAAATGAGGGGGTTAAACATACAACCTTAAAGTTTTAGTAGTGGGGGTTTAGAGATGCTTTCCTTATATTTTACTAGCAATTTTGCTCCAGGGGCAAGATAAAAGCATTGTTGTGCTTCTTTCTCTGCCATGTTCACATGCTTTCATACCTTGCAAATGAAGCTGCTCAGGCCGGATATCTCTGATCTGCCCTTGGCGAATTTACCAACCACTGGCCAATTCTTTTCCTCTTTGCATCTTGAATAAAATTTCTTCCTATCCAATCAGTACAAGGTGTGCTAAATTTAATCTAGATGTATTGGTTACAATCTGTTCTAAGAAAATTGATCTCAATTCATTTCATAAATGCATGCATTTTGTTATTGATGAAGACAAATATGATTTTATTTATGCTGAAGCTCCGAATTGCTATTCATAGTCACATATGATACGATTAGTATGTTCCTCAGCGATGGCCATTTTGCTTATTGGTTTTTTTATGTATTCGACAATTTATGTAGGTTGATATTGTTGACTTCAATGGCAGTTTTTTGGCACGGATACGTGATCTTGCTGGTGCTAATCCAATTATACTTGTCGTGACAAAGGTGATATTCCTGATTTACCCTTCTTTTCCTTGATTTTTTTTAAATAAATATTTTGCCATATTAACACAGACATTCCATCCTCTGATCTGTTTTAAGGTTGATCTCCTCCCCAAAGGCACAGATCTAAATTGTATAGGTGATTGGGTTGTCGAGGCCACTCTGAAAAAGAAGCTCAAGTAATAGTTTACCTTCATTCATTTCCCCTTCCAATGTTTATTATTTGTATTTATGATCTAACCTATCTTGAATTCCTTATTTTATGTCTAGATTACACCTGTAAGACATGGGACCAATTCATTCTTTATACCATTGAAATTATAAGTTGCAGTACTTGAACTGCCATAAACTTATCTGTATTCATCTCATTTGCTGATGAAACCTGAGCAGGGTAACCTGTGGGTTGCTGGCTCCATTATTCCAACATTTGTTTGTCAAAATGCCTTGGCACTCTCATGTTAGCTTCATTATATGAACCTTTTATAGTTTTATACTTCACAATAGGTCATAATTCAAAAATCCTAAAATAAGGTAACATCTTAAAATGCACTCGTGATCACATCATATGCCTATATCAATTATAATTATATATATTCAACCTCTTTGGCCTGTTTCCTAGCTAGTGAGCACCTTCATGTTAATGCTAGTTTGTAACTGTGATTCCTGCTGAGCATGCCAGTTTTTCTTCCGTCTCAGGGTGAAATCTTCATTTTGTAAATTAAAAAGAAAGGATATCTTCACATGACATAATGTTCAAAATAGGCGTTCTAGGCACTTAAGCAGTCTGCCTAGGGGTCACGGACTATGCCCTTGTGTTTAATTGGGAAATTTTGGCCCGGTTAGCTGATATGGACTCTCTCCTTTGTGTAATTGGCACCATAGGCATGTTTTTTGGCGTTTGTTATTTTGTTTCTCAATTTAGTTATTTTTTAGGGCTTAGGGATGTATAGTAATATAAATCGGAATAATGAAGGTTGCATTTATCAAATGTTGAACTATATCCAAGGTTCTAAACGGCGGTAGGCGTGTGCGCGATGGAGAGAGTCCGCCTACAGCCTAGGCTGCCTAGGCACCGCTTAGGCGGTCGATACATTTTGATTTTTACTATTTTATCACTGTTTTTTGCATAATATGCATATTTTAAGGGTGTTCCTTGCATAACTAAGTTGTAAAACGAAGATTTATAAAGTTTTAGTTTTGTAAAAGTGAACCATAGGCCCATAATGCTTACAAAACATTTTTGGCCAAAATATCTTGTTAGGTATTGCTCCGTCTAGGCGCCCGCCTACGCTGTCTCACCTTCGCCTATGCCGCCAACCTCCGTTGGCCGCCTACTCCACTGCCTACCGAAAAACGGTGCTGAGAGAAACCGCCTACTGCCTAGGCGCCGCCTAGGCGGCTTAGGCGGCCACCAGTTAGAACAGTGACTATGTATAATAGATGACTCCAGTGCAGTCTAGTTCTTATCGGACAATTCTTCTTTCCTTGTCTCCCTTTAACAGCAACCACAAACTGGCAGAGGTCTGTTGATGTGCAATTAATGTCTGATATGTTTAAGATATTGTAAAGTTAAGCGACCTTGTTTTCTTTGTTCATTGATTTTTATTCTTTCTTCTTTGTCACTTCTAATTTCACTCTCCTTTTTCCTCTCTTTGCTCTTGTTCTTATCTTCCTCCTTTTGTGTTGTTTGGACTCTCCAATTAGGTGTTGTGGACTCTCTCCTTTGTGTAATTAGAATTAGGCATTCAGCACAGAAGCTCCTTCTTTTTCTCCATACTTGATGTTTACATTGTTAATTAGTATAACTAATTGACGTTGAGTTGCTATTAGGCAAATCCTGGCTAGTACTTACCCAGCTTAGTCTAAAAGAAGTATTAACTAATTGACTTTATCCCCTTGTTATTTATTATTTGTAACAATCCAATAGTTATTACTGTCACGTTATAGCTTGTAAATTATATTAAAAATACCTACCTGTGTGTCTATTACTACCTAGGAATTTGAATTTAGTTTTTATACTGTTCATAATTGTTGTAGATTCAGGTACGGTAAATATGCCTTGCTAAAGGCCTTGGTTTGTTATTTAGACAAGCTTTACCCTCAGTTGCAGCCCAAGTGTTTAGATGACTGGTTAAGCAGCCAGCGATACTAACCACTTCGCTATTCATCCTCTTTCATGCATGACGTGTGGACATGCTAATGTCTAACTCTGAAGATTGATCGCACATGATTGAAATTTGATTGTGTTGTAAATGATAGTTATAACATTCCGTCTTTTTTTCCTTGTCAGCGTTATCAGTGTCCATCTCACCAGTTCGAAGTCTTTGGTGGGGATTACTGGAGTTATATCAGAGATACAGAAGGAAAAGAAGGTCCATTCTTCTCCACTTTCTCATTGAGTTTATATTTGTCTACTGATTATATACCCGTCAACGGTTTTATTTCAGTTCTGAAAGTTAATATTTTGTCACTCTTAAACCAAATTTTATACACACACACACACACACACACACACACACACACATATATATATATATATTTGGAAAAAGGGTAAATTTTATTCCAAATGCAACGCAATAATCTTACAACATACAATCATGGTGGGGCTCCCACACTTCAGTTCTCCATAGCATGTACATCGAATTCAATGTTATGGAGGATGCCTACAGGAGAGGTGATTAACCCCTCGAAGATACGACGGTTTCGTTCCCTCCATACATGCCAAACGGCGGCAGCCAGTCGGACTCTGGCGGTCCGGAACCAGTCCTGCCCTATTCCTCTGCTATCTCGGAGCACAGAGATGATGTCCCCAACCCCCTTTCCGGAATCGTATCCACCCAACACCCTGCTTTGCTCAGACCAGATCTGCCATGATAGGTCACACTCAAAGAAAATGTGCCTTATAGATTCATTCTCCGTACTGTATAGCACACTTAGGGTCATGGACCTGAACCCTAAAAGCACTAAGTCGATCTCTTGTCAGAAGACGACCAAGCAATTGCATCTTCCTTGCAAGCCCCTTACACCATACGAACTCATAGTCAGTACTCAGCGGAAAAGTGCGCCTAACGAGATTATAGCAGCTTAACAAGAACACAGTAAGGATAGAAACATTGATTGAATTGTTTACTTGATTCTCTTTTGTTAATTTTGCTACTATATGAGTGGAAGAATTCCCATCTCAAGCTCGAAAGCGAACCCGGCAACTTGCCCCTTTGTCTCAGTTCGCTGAACCCACTTAAAGCTGGGGCCAGACATACTCTTGAAGACACTTGCTTGTTCGGAACAAATCCCTTGGCACACCAAATGGGAGAATGCAGTCAGGAAAGCCTACTTCTTGGGGAAGCCTACTCTTGAAGTCGGAGACGGGCCAGAACTGGAACTGTCCAGTCCCCGTGGAAACTCCAGGCGGGTCCCAGACCCATCGATCAGCCGCCAATACTGGGTCCAAGGTGACTGTCCTGATAATCTCACCAAGCTCCTCGGTGTAGCGGTAAGACTCAGGGCTCCACTCTCCATCTTGGATAATCCATTGGCAAGTCAGACCCCTTCTTTCCTCCTGATGCGATGGTGCTCCCCTGATCTCTAACAGAGATTGACGATCAAGCCAAGGATCCCGCCAGAGGTCTATGCCAGCCCCATCCTTCATGACCCTTCGGACTGCAGATTTTCAGGCCGAGTTTGGTAGGCTTTTGGGCCAGGAGTCTGTAACAAAAGTATCTGTTAAAAAAATAATATATATATATATATATATATATATATATATATATATATATTTGGAATAAGGGTAAATTTTATTCCACGCAAATCACAGTAAATGTATTACAATACACTATTCTCACATCTCCCTCCCCCCCAGTTAAGGGGACATTACAGTTACATCGAATTCTATATTATGTAGAATTTCTACTGGCGGGATAGCCAGTCCCTCAAAGATACGCTTGTTGCGCTCCCTCCAGACATGCCAAACGGATGCTGCAAGTCTAACTCTAGCCATCTTGGACCAACCAGGGTCCATGTCTCGGCGGTCTCTGATCCAGCTGAGGATCCCCCGGATATCTCTGGCACTGCCAACTCCATCCATCGATCGCATGCACTGCTCCTCCCAGATGTGCCAAGTTCACGAACACTCAAAGAATAGGTGGCCAATAGATTCTGCGTCCCCCGTACAGAGTACACACTTCGGGTCTGGAATCTGCATCCAAAACCTAATAAGTCTGTCCCGCGTCATCAACCTGCCTAGAAGGAGTCTGTATGAACAAAGCTGCATTTTGCGGACAATCCCTTTCGCCCAGATAAAGTCATACTCCGCAATCCTGTCATGTGGAGTCCGAACCAGATCATAGCAGCTTTTAAAACTGAATATCCCTGACCCTCCAACCGAACCAGGATCAACCCAACTCCAGGAGTCCGCAGTCTGGCTAGTATCGATAGTGATCCGACGAATCGTCTCTCCAAACTGAGCCGTGAATGGATACTCCTCAGGCCTCCAGCTTCCATCCTTGCTGATCCGACTACATTTCAACCCCCTGCTCGCCTCTCTGTCCATCTGTGCACCCAAGATCTGCAGAAGGGAGCCATTTTCCATCTACGGGTCTAGTCAGAGATCAGTATTCTCCCCATCTTTCATAATCCTGCATATAGCGGACTGTAGAACCGGTCTGCACCTAAGGATAGCCTTAAATGAGACCGAGAAATTGTTATCAATCCTACATGTCCAGAAATTCATCCGCCGCACATATCTGCTAGCCACTCTGCCCAAAGGGAACCTCCCTTGATGAACCGCCACGCCATCCGCACCCCAGATGCCTCCCTAACCGTCCGAAGAGGTCGCAACCCCACTCCTCCTTCCTCCCGGGTCCGGCAGAGTTGTTCCCAAGCGATCGCATGCATACCTCCTCTCCAGATGAAATTAGCACAAATGGACTCCACCTTCCTTATGGTAGCTACCAGAATCTGAATCGACTGCAACCAGAACATAGCGATGCCGGAGATAACAGACCTCACCAGCTCAATACGGCCACCAAAGGACAGTCCAGCTGCCTGCCAGCCTTCCACTCTCCTTTGGGCAAAATCTACCAGGCTGAGACAATCCTGATCCCTGGCATAATTGACCGTCAATGGAACCTCCAGATACTTCACCGGTAACTCTCCTTTCTCCACTCCCAGAGCAAGGGTCCGTTCCTCCTTGAGGGTGCACTGAGAGCTGAAATAGACCATGCTCTTCTCCCTATTAAGTTGCAGACCGGACAACCTCCCAAACTCCTCCATAATATCTGAAAGCGCGCTCATCCCCCTCATAGATGGATGCAGGAATACCAAGAGGTCGTCAGCATATATCAAGTGAGACACCACCGGCTTGACCTGCCTGAAAAGAGGAACAATATTCCTACTATGCACAGCCAGGTCCATCATACAAGTGAAGTACTCCATCACCAGAGTGAACAGGTACGGAGAGAGAGGATCCCCCTGCCGCAGTCCCCTGTTGCTCGAGAAGCATCCATATGGAGTACCCTGAATGAGGACCGAAAATGTGGGGGAGCATATGCACTCCCTCACCCTTGCCACCCATCTCTCATCAAATCCCATAGCAAGCATAAGGTGGCAGAGGAAGTCCCTGTTGACCGTGTCATAGGCTTTCCGCAAATCCAGCTTCACACATGCCTTCATCCCCCCCGGCTTGTTGAAATCTCTCACCATCTCATGTGCAAGAAGAATGTGCTCAGCAATCGAGCGCCCCTTGATTAAAGTTGCTTGATTCCGAGACACCAAGCCCTGCATAATTCCCTCCATACGACGACACATGAGGTGAGTAATTATCTTGTATAGATAATTACAACACGCAATAGGCCTGAAGTCGGCGAGGGAGGTCGCACCCTCCTTCTTCGGAACCAAGGTCAAGAATGTGTGATTCAGCTCCTTCAACAACTTTCCTTCCAAGAAAAACTCCTGCACCGCCTCAAGAACTGAGAACTTTAGCACACCCCAATGATGTCTAAAGAACCCACAAGAGAAGCCGTCAGGCCCCGGAGCCTTATTTGGATCTGCCTTCATCACAATATCCTCCACCTCCTCCAATCTCACAGGGGCCAACAACAAGCTATTCCCATGGTGCGTCACCAGCCTCTTCGTGACAAGGCCTGGGAACGTGATGGGATAATCAGTTTGCTGATATAAGTCAGAATAGAGCCTGACTGCCTCCTCCTGAATCTCCACTGGGTCGCCAACAAGCCTGCCCTCGCCGTTAAGCAACCTGGGGATGCTGTTCCGGTGCTGTCTGGCACGGATCACATCATAGAAGAACTTGGTGCACCGATCCCCATCCTTGAGCCATAAACACTTGGCCCTCTGGGCCGCACTAATCTCCTGCTGAAGCCTCATCATGTTGACCTCCGCAATCAGGTCCCGCTCCCTAGCCGCCAACTCCCCGCTCAACATGTCAGACTGCAAAGCTTCCTGAACCTCACGAAGCTCGGCCTCCTTATCCTCCAGGGAAGACCGCGACATCTTCTTCACCCAATCCCGAATAGCTCTCTTAACCTGTTTGAGTTTGTGAGCCATGCGAAACTGAGCCGTGCCCTCCCGAGTATACTGCAGCCCTCCCGTAACAACCTCCTCGTATCCAGCAGAAAGGTACCAGCCATTGTTGTACCGGAATGGCCGAGACTTCCAAGTGGGCCTCTCAGAGAGACCAACCCGGATAGGAGAGTGATCGCTGGTCCCTGCCGCTAGCCCTTCCGCCATGGAATTCAGAAAGTAGCGAAACCATTCGCT
The DNA here is from genome assembly GCA_029216955.1 of Iris pallida. Classification (NCBI taxonomy): domain Eukaryota; kingdom Viridiplantae; phylum Streptophyta; class Magnoliopsida; order Asparagales; family Iridaceae; genus Iris; species Iris pallida. Next base: position 732,436 of record JANAVB010035219.1, read on the forward strand.
ATTTTCCAACGTCCGATCCAGCTGACAGGCAATCCTGTTGTGAACCGCCTTATTGTGCCAGGTCCACATGTGTCCAGCTCTCTCCAGTCCCCTCAGCCCAGACAAGAGGAGACACATCTGGAAGTCGTATAAGATCGGATCCGGCACTGGACGACCTCCCACCTTCTCTTGTCGATGCAACATGGCATTGAAGTCTCCCATAAGCAGCAGGGGGAGATGCAGGTGCTCCGCCATACGACCTACTCGCACAATGTCCTCCCACAAGGTCTCCCGAAGCCGCCTATCATTGTGTCCATAAACTGCTCCAAGAATGAAGTAGAATCCTCCATTGTTTACAAAGGAAATGCCAATAAGCTGCTCTGTCATCAGAACCTGTTCTCCCTCCCAACTATCTCTGTTTCACCGAACCCAGATCCTAGCCATTTCACAAAGATCCAGGTTGTGGATATGCGTCCAGTTTGCAGGCGTCCTGCGAGATAGCATAGTCTCCCCTCTAATCTTCGTCTCAAGAAGAATAGAAATGTCACACTTCTCCCTCTTCAGAACTCCACTAATCTCTCTCCATCTCCCAATGGAACACCCACCACGAATGTTCCAGGCAAGGACCGACATTAATTAATTAATGTAGGGTCCCCCTGAACTCCATCTGGACTGACACCCGAGGGAAGTGTCCCGTCCGTCAGATCTGTATCCTCCCCCATCCCCGTCCTCGAGGAAGGTGCAAGATGGACCTGAATCCTGGAGAGTGTCAAGGTCCAATCTGGGTTGGCTATGGTCTGATCATCGAGCCACCTGGCTGGAGCTCCTCTTTCCGTGGGGACGGGGCATGCCTTTTTCTGCTATAGACCTTTTTCACCATAGAAGTCTCCATCCCATCCTGTCTGCTATCCAGGGAACTCATACCCCTTGTCACCATACTCCTCTGGGGCCTGAACGGGACTATCGCTCCCTGAGAACCCTCTTGTCTCTGCGGGGTGTCAGTCACGGACCTCCTGCCCCCTCCATCAGGGAGACCTCCTCCATCGGCCTGACTGTCACCGCCACTCCTGCGATGGGACTGGGTGCCACCTCTGGCTCAACTACCTCCATCTGTGCTACCGTGGACCTAGCTATCTCCGTCCCTCTAGTCAGGCAAGCACTAGATGAGTGACCAAAGCACTTACAGAAGGAACACATTGGGGGGACCCAATCATACTCCACAGCCTGAGTCAAAACCTCCCCGGATGCTACCTGATACTCGAGAATACTCGGAAGCTCCGTCCCGGCCTTTATCTCCACAAATACTCTGGCGTACATCAGTCTGGTACGGAAAGCCGTAGCCTCATCCGCCTTGATCGGCTTACCGACCAAGCTAGCTAATCTCATAAGCAGAGGGATGCTCCAGTATTTCACCGGGAACTCAGAAAAGCGAATCCAGACGAAAATCGCGTTCAGCACCTCCTTCTCACATCTCAACTCCGGTGTCCACTCCTTCAGGATAATAAGTCTCCCGTCAAAGGACCAGGGTCCTCCTTGAATAATCCTGGACACATCCTCCTCCAAGCCGAATTTCACATAGTAAATTCCATTCTCACGTGAGAAGAACTCCATACTCCCCTTGGGCCGCCATACCCTCTCTGCATAACCCCGTATCTGTCCATAGAACGGTTTACTTTCCAACACATACATCACCAACGTGTTCTTCCAGAAGTCCGTGACCTCCGCTATCTCTTCCGCCGGGAAATATGCGCGAAGGCCTCCTCCTACCTGCATCGGTGGCACATACTCCATCGACACCGGGCTCTTATTCCCACCCGTCATACACACATCCTTCCAGGATTTGGGCCGAGGCCCGTCTGTGCCCGTCTGTGCCCGTCCGGGGAGTGGCAGACGGAGGCCTCTGACTCCCGACATCTCCAGCAATACTCTTTTCTTTCTCCGCCGCCGTCACCTTTGGCCGCCATCCAGCCGCAGTGCGCCCCGGACCTCCTCCCTGTCGTCGTGTGCTACCAAGGCCAATGGTAGACCTACTCCCGCTCCTTCCAGGGCCCATCCGACTCATACCTTGATTTTGAGACCCTCGTCCCCCTCCCGGACGTCGTCTCACCACCGTCGTCCAACCATCATCATCAATCCGGCCATCCTCAGTCCCGGATCCCGATCCGAATTCGAAAATAGGTGCATCCAATCCGGAGCCCGCCACCGCCGGAGTATCCGCAGGTCCCCGGGCCGCCCTGCCTGCCGCCACCGCTTGGGAGGGGTCGGCCGCCCCCCCCGGCCGTCGTCGGACCCTCCCGAGACGCCGCCTGCATGTATGGGGGTCCGCCTGACCCCCTGCCGCCCTCGCCAGGCCCCCCCCCACACCCGGAGAGAGAGAGAGAGAGAGAGAGAGAGAGAGAGAGAGAGAGAGAGGAGGGATCAACATCCCCTCATTTTTGCATCCCCCAAGCATCCCCTCTTTCATATTCGTTGGATCTTGCTTAAGTCATCCAACCTTAACCGTTGATTTTCCAATGGTTAAGTTTACATGACTTAAACAAGATCCAACGGGTGTTATCATGGGGATGCTTGGGGGATGCAAAAGGGAGGGGATGCAGATCCTTCCTTATATATATATATATATATATATATATATATATATATATATATATGCTAGCGTCATGGCACACGCGATACGTGTACACACGTTTTACAAATATTGATACTATTTTATGTAGCCAAGACAACATGCCACCAAAATTATTAAAAATTATTATGTTTTAATAGGATACACATCCAAAGATTTTGAGAGCAACCCATGTCAACAGTAAACAACTGTCGATCAAATATATATGATTCTAAACTTGAGAATATTACAGTTTGCTAATCTTTTTTGCAAAACTAAAGAAACCCATCTCCAATTCCCACCCTAGATTGATACAGTTTGCAACCAATTCTTGGTAAATTACATAAATCCATCATCATTCCTAGCCAAACTAAAAAATAAATAAATTACGGAAGCCACATTAAAGGAACCAATCACTAATTTCCAACCCAACTTGACAATTTTCAACCATTTAGAAAGGCTCCGATTGAGTCCACAACTTGTTTGATGGAATGCCACAAAGTAAATACTACAGACTTACCAGCCTGGCTTGGGAGGGGAGTAAAAGCAGATCTTGCGGAAGCTGGAGTTGCACCGGAGACCTCCGCTCTTGAGCACGACCGTCGAAGAAGCAGCTGACGGTGAAGAAATCACTCTCTCTCCTCTCTTTCTGTTTGCTTGTGGTGTTCTGAGAAGAATAAGAGTATGTACCGGTGGATATGAGGGAGAGGAAAGTGCGTGGATGATAACTTCTTCCAACTGTAGACTTTAAAGTTTTATGTTAGTGGGGATGTGTGTAAATTACCTTAATATCCTTACATACATATGGTTTTACTTAAGAATCTATATAATCCAAATACCCCTGGTATTTGGATTATATATATATATATATATATATATATATATATATACACACACACACACACAGACACACACACAAACATGCCCTCAAGATAATGGTTAAAACCCATCTAGTTCTTTCGAAGAGCTGAGATTAACTGGATATATTGTACATACAGCTTTTGCCGATAAATGGGCATGCCACGGTTCTTGTTTAACCATCAAGTTTTCTGTCTGTTTTAACCGTCGACATCTGACAATCAAGTCATTAAAGTTTAATTTTGTATGTGATAGAGGAAATTGGTCATCCTGATACGTACTCTTTATTCGTTTCTAGTTACCTCCATATCTTTTCCTTTGTTTTCTACATGAACAGAACTTGCCTTAGTCTTCTGACCTGATTTTTTATAAACTAGTCTGAGGTTGGTAAGTATTGATTTCTGTGAGTAAACAAAAATAGTTCCAAAAGTACATCTGCTGATAAAAATATTTCCTTCTCTGTTGGTGCAGGGCAGGGATGTGTATATACTGGTTAGTATTTCTTTTCACATAAGTTAGACATATAAAATATCTGAAACTATTTTTCAATCATTAGTTGCTATCCGACTGGCTTTCAAAGTGAACAGTGTTTTTACTTTTCAAAATATTATCTTGCTGCCTCTGTTACTCCTAGTCTAGATTATGATTTCATATTAGAATTCATTATCAGACTTCCGAATACGAGGTTTGTCCAGAGTCTGTCTTCTCCTAATTCCTGTATTCCTTTAATGTTTAAAGGCTCGACCAAATCAAAGCATGTTTATTATATATCTGACGGCTGCTAGATACTAACAAGGACAGAGACATTCTATCCTTCGTTCTATGATTGCTCTCCCAGTGCTTGAATTCTTTATCCAACTAATGTTTCGGTGCACTTGGAATATGTCAATAGGCATTGTTCTTCTGCCTCTAGTAGTGTATGTATAAAATAGGTAATTGCTTATATGGATATTCATTTATGTTTCCCAGTTTGATTTGTTCCTTAATACAAGCACAGGTGGAATAGCAAACTGCTGCATGTACTCCTGAAAGTAACAGGAGTACATGGATGTAGTGTGAATACAGTTTCTTACTAAGGAAATATGAAAGTGGGATAGCTTTACCCCTAAAATTTCTGTCTAAAGACTGTAACCACCAGAATTCCCTTGACAGGTGACGTAATATGGTTTACCCTAAATCATATGGTTCTGGACAAAAGAGGATTTATCCTAATTTTACGCTCAAACAAGCAAAAGGCCACCATCAGTGGGAAGAATAACCAAAGGATAGGGTTAACATAACCTTGTTGAAGTTATTAAAAATAGGAGAGATGTATTGCCTGCAGCCACCATCTGTGGCAATCATTGCCTATTGGCGAAATACAAGGCATAAGGGAGAGAAAAATGATAAACTAGTGGGCAGGTTTGGGGCTTACTGGGTCCATATATCATTAATCATTTTTTACTTTCTCTCCCATAAGTCGAGTTCTTTCTACTCTCTTGTGTCAGTCTTCAGTTGATTAGTGTAGAATAGAAATAATGAGATAATTATTATTGATGAGAGACTACATATATATAGGAGAGGCTAGCCTCCTCTCCTATTATTCTAAGCAATGTGGTACTAAAGCCCATTAACTAATAACTCTAATATAACACTTAACACCCTCCCTCAAGCTGGAGCATAGATGTCAATCATGTCCAGCTTGTTACATAAAAATTGAACCCGAGGACCCAGAAGAGGCTTTGTGAAGATATCAGCTATCTGGTCGCCGGTCCTCACATGTTGAAACTTTATCACTCCCTTTGTATATTCATCACGAACAAAATGAATGTCAATTTCAATATGCTTCGTCCGTTCATGAAATACTGGGTTGGTGGCAATGTGAATAGCAGACTGGTTATCACATCATAGATCTGCCACTTGAGACCCTGCGTCTTCTCCCAGTTCGTGTAGGAGATGCTTCATATATAATATATCTGACGTGCCATGAGCAATAGCTCGATATTCTGCTTCTGAGCTTGAGCGTGCTATCACACTTTGGTTTTTGCTCTTCCATGACACTAGATTTCAGCCAATAAATACTGAGTAGCCAGATGTAGACCGTCTATTTGTCAGACTTGCTTCCCAGTCAGCATCAGTAAAACACTCAATGGAGTGTGTCCATTATTCTCCATTCGAATTCCTTTTCCTGGATTCTTTACTAGATAACACAGAATCCTGAGAACTGCCTGTCAGTGTGAAATTTTTGGAGAAGCCATAAATCTACTTGCAACACTCACTGCAAAAGAAATGTCCGGACGCGTCATAACCGTCAAGTAGTTGAGTTTTCCAACTACTCGACGATACTGATCTGGATTGGTCATCAGGACCCCTTCGTCTGGAAGTAACTTCGTCTCTGGATCCATTGGTGAGGTTGCTCCCTTTGCTTGCATTATGCCTGCATCATTTAGTATGTCCAGTCATACTTTCTTTGAGACATTACAATGTCCCGCTTACCCCGTGTGACCTCAATGTCCATGAAATAGTTCAATGATCCCATATCCTTGGTTTGAAATTGTTCTCCAAAAAACTTCTTGAGACTTGAAATACTCTGGCTGTCATCTCCCGTGATTATAATATCATCAACGTAGACACCAAGGAGTATTCTTCCAGCAGATGTGTGTCGATAGAAGATTGAATGGTCCTTCTTTGATTGACACATACCAAATTGAGTAACATGTGTAAATCGACCAAACCATGCACGAGGTGATTGTTTCAGACCATAGAGGGCCTTCCTCAGATGACACACTTTACCCTCCCTTGCAACGAACCCGGGAGGTTGCATCGCATATACCTCTTCATCAAGATCCCCGTGGAGAAAAGCATTCTTTATATCCAGCTGAAGTAACGGCCAGTCATATCGAATGGCCAAGGCCATGAGGACACGAACGGATGTCATTTTGGCCACATGAGAGAATGTTTTGAAGTAATCCTCACCATAGGTTTGAGAGTATCCTTTGGCCACCAGACGAGCCTTCAGTCGATCAAGAGTGCCATCCGGTTTCACCTTAATCGTGAACACCCATTTGCAGCCGACTAGGGGTGAGCATTATTCGATTTTGGACCGAAAACCGAATAAGAGATTCGGTTCGGGTTTAAAAAATTTCGGTTCGGTTTCGGTTTTAAAAATACTAAATTTTCTTATTCAGTTTCGGTTTCGATTTTAGGTTTCGGTTTCGGTCCAAAACCGAAAACCGAATAAGAAAATTTAGTTTATATATATATATATATATATAAATTATAGGTATATACTAAATATATATAGGTATATACTTAATATATCTAGGTATATTTAGTTATTATATATATTAACAAAAAAGCACAAATAAACCCAAAAATCGAATAAACCGAAAACTGAACCGATTTAATTCGGTTTGGTTCGGTTATTGACGAATTCGGTTCGGTTTTGCTTATTCGGTTTCGGTCCAATTCGGTTTTCGGTTATTCGGTTCGGTTGGAACCGAATAAACCGAATGCTCACCCCTACAGTCGACTGCCTGTTTACCAGTAGGTAAGTCGACTAAGTCCCAAGTATGATTTTTCTGGAGAGCTTTCATCTCCTCGTTCATACAGCATGCCAACCAGGATGTCGGAGACCTTCCTTAGCGGTCCTGGGAATCTGAATCTCATCAATAGTAGCCACCAGAGACTGAGTGTGACTGGTAAGTCCTTTGTAGCTGTCAACATACAAGGGATGATCACGACAGGCACGACGAGGACGTTCTGGAGGCGGAACCGCCGGAGATGCTGGCGGAACTGGTGGAGCTGCTGGTGGAACAGATGGAGGCAACTCATTGGAGCCGGAGCTGCTGGTAGAACCAGAGGAGGATGATTCTGTGGGTGATGTCGGCAATGGCTGAATCGGTGTATGTGGACCATCTGCCTGGAAGACTGGTTCGGTAAGGGAGGGCACCCGTACGGGAAGCTGTTGTGTTTGAGGAGGAAATAACAAAAACTTCTCTTCTGGATAGACCAGAGGAGCCGGACCCGTTGATTGTGAGAATGGTAGAAATTCTGTTTCTACAAAGGTAACATCCCGAGTGAAAAAATATCGCTTTAAAACAGAGGAGAAACACCGATACCCTTTCTGATCTTTAGGATACCCAAGAAAAATATATTGTATTGCCTTAGGATCTAATTTAGAAAGGATTGGTCGGGTATCCCGAATATAGCATAAGCAGCCAAAGATGCGGAGAGGCAGAGGAAATGGTTCTCGTCCAGGAAAAAGCCTAGAAAAGGGAGAGCTACCATTGAAAACAGACGATGGCATGCGGTTAATAAGATAACAACTAGTAAGAACCGCATCCGACCAAAATCGCTTGAGAGTACGTGCTTGAAACATAAGAGCACGTGTTGTTTCCAATAAATGGCGATTCTTGCGTTCGGCTACACCATTTTGTTGTAGTGTGTACGCACAAGAGGTTTGGTGGATGATGCCATTGAGGGCCAGATGTTTATCGAGATCACGAGATAAATACTCACGGCTATTGTCATTCCGAAAATTTTTGATTGGAAGACCAAATTGTGTTTTTATTTCAGCATGAAAGTTGCACCAGATGTTAAATAATTTATAGCGATTTTTCATCAAATAAACAAAAGTGACACGTGAGTAATCATCGACAAAAATAACAAAGTACTTAAAACCCATTACAGAGTCAGTCGGACAGGGTCTCCATATATCAGAATGCACCAACTCAAAAGGAGCGGAAGCAATTTTATTTGGACTCACCGGATAAGGAACCCGATGATGCTTAGCTAAACTACATGGCTCACAATGAAAAGAAGAGGAAATATCTAAAGATGGGTACATTTTCTTAAGAGTTTGGGACGATGAATGGCCTAACCGACAATGTAACTCGACAAGATTGAGTTTCATGTCGGCACAGGCAACAGAAGGAGTTGCGTCAAACAGGTACAAGCCTCCAGCCACATGCCCCTTACCGATAGTCTTCCCAGTTTTCAGGTTCTGAAAAATACAACCATCAGAAAAGGATGTTACCGAGCAATGTAGTTCACGAGTAATTTGACTAATAGAAATTAAACTGAACGGATTTTCAGGAGTAAGCAGTACAGAATTGAGTGACAGTCCGGAACAAAGATTGGCACTTCCACGGCCTCGGACTGTCAGGGAACCGCCATTGGCAACAGTAATGCCAGAAGCACGACATACAGGTACATAATCATGTATCATACCTGCGTCACCAGTCATGTGAGAGGATGCACCAGAGTCAATTATCCTTTGCTTGGATTTTACTATACACGCGGCTGAGTATCCGGCTGTGGAACCAAACGTGGATGCTTCACCATGACTTTGAGCCTGGAAATCAAGGAACTCTGTATATGAGTTCGAAGTCATCTGAATAGAGCGGACACCATCATCAGGGGCATCAGTGGTGATATTAGCAGCAGGTGATTTAGTGCATTGCCAATAGAAATGGCCAAGCTGACCACAATTAAAGCATGTGCGCGGTCTTCCTCCATCACGATCGTCATTGCCCCGTCCTCCACCACGACCAGCATTACGGCCACCCCGTCGGCTGCTACGACTACCACGAAATCCTGTACGAGCGGCCCCGAGAGCAGAACAATCAACATGAGTCACCCGGAGTGGTCTCAACGACTTTGGCAGCCCGAAGGACACGATAGTGTGCTTCCAACAGGGACGGTACATCAGATCCAGCAATAATCTGAAAACGAGCAGAGTCCGCATCAGGACGGAGAGAGGCGAGATAAGCCATGACATGAAGCTGCTCACGTTGAGTCTGTGCTTCATTAATATCCGACGTAAGGTAATACGCGGTCGATCTCATCCGTCATAGCCTTGAAGGTCCGAAAATGATCTTTATTAGATTTGTCTCCTCGATTTGCTCGGTACACACCAACGATCGAATCATATATACGAGACAAATCGCGTTTACCATCAAACGCCGCCGCCAGCATTTCCCATAACTCCTTCACGGAGTCCGTATTTTGAACCATATCTTCCACCGATGGTTCCATGGAATTCATCAACTGTGTAAACAGTCGGCTGTCATCTGTCTCCCATTGCTCAAAGATGGGATCATCGTCTGTTGGAGGGTTGTCAGTCAGATGTTTGGACAACCGTATTCCTCGAAGTGTCTTCACGACCTTCTTTTTTCATGTTGAGTAGTCCTCTGGTCCTTCCAACCGTCGATCGACAAGTCGAATAGAGAAAATCGTCGTGCTAATGCCTGCTAGTGTGTTGCCGACACTAGTATCTGTGGCACTGCTATTCGCCGTAGAGTCTCCCATTTGTCAGAGATTCGACTGTCGATGTGTTCTTTCCACTTGATAAACACAGCAACTCTGCCAATGCGCTAAAAACGGAGCCAGAACCGGCATAAGCGCATAGAAAGCAGGGAGTGTGGATCATAAGCCAGGACAGAGAGAGAATCCATGTTAACCTCTGATAGATCCTGGTGTGAAGATCAAGGAAAGAAACAAAGATTCATGCACAACAAACCATATGTGTGCTCTTTGTTAAATTTTCAGCATTGATGGGCAGAGGTTCCAATAAGTGTTTTTCCTCTGAGAATCCCAACAATGAATTTTTTTTTTAGAAACTAAACTAGGGTTTGGAGGGAGTGGGTGCCGGCTGATGGAAGGATAGGGTTAGGGTTAGGGATGGGAGGCATCCGGGGGGGAGGGCTGACAGGGGGCGGGGGGGCTGACGGGGGGGGGGGGGGGGGCTGACAGGGGGTGGGGGGGCTGATGGGGGGGGGCTGACAGGTGGTGGGGGGGGGGACGGACAAGGGGGGTCGGGGGGGGGGGCATCAGCAACATGGGTAGAGGGGGGCAGCAGCAGCGGGGGTAGGGGGCGGGGACGCTGACAAGGGGTGCAGCAGCAGCGCGGGGGGGGGGGGGGTCGGGGGGGGAGGGGGGGGGGGACAACAACAACGAGGGAGGGGGGGGGGGGCGTTGACGGGAGGGAGGGGGGCAGCAGCAGCCGGGGGAAGGGGGGCGGGGTGTATTTTTGTGGAGATTAGGATTTTGTGGGGAGAGGGAGAATGGGGGGTGACGGCTAGGGTTGTGGCTCTGATACCATGTAGAATAGAAATAATGAGATAATTATTATTGATGAGAGACTACATATATATAGGAGAGGCTAGCCTCCTCTCTTATTATTCTAAGCAATGTGGGACTAAAGTCCATTAACTAATAACCAATGTTCTAAATGGCGGTAGGTGGGTGCGCGGCGGAGAGAGTCCTCCTACCGTCTAGGCACCGCCTAGGCGGTCGATATACGCCTAGGCGGTTGATATATTTTGAATATTTTTTACTATTTTACCACTGTTTTTTTTTTTTCATAATATGCATAATTTAAGGGTGTTCGATGCATAACTAAGTTGTAGAATGAAGATTTATAAAGTTTTAGTTTCGTAAAAGTGAACCATAGACCCATAATGCTTACAAAAATTTTTTGGCCAAAAATACCTTAGGTATTGCTCCGCCTAGGCATCCGCCTACGCCATCTTACCTCCGCCTATGCTGCCAACCTCCGTTGGCCGCCTACTCCACCGCCTACCGAAAAGCGGTGCGGTGCAAGACCGCCTACCGCCTAGGCGCCGCCTAGGCGGGGTAGGCGGCCGCCATTTAGAACACTGCTAATAACTCTAATATAACACTTAACAATTAGCAATAGAAAATGCCCTGTGAGTGATGGACAGCAGCAAAGAATGGGAAAATCATCTTTTTTCTCACGTCCCGCCCTCTCTCTCTCTCTTAAGCATTTCCATATACAATTTTATCCCACCTCTAAAAGATGGCATATGTGACCTGGCTGTATCCCACGTGCGTGGGTAGTCACAAGTAAAAACTCATGCCAAAACTGCTTATATGAAATGTCCAGTCAGCTAGGCAGCAAAGTAGCCACCCAGTTTAGGTGGGTGCCATGATCCCGTGCTGTACTTCATAATAATCATCCGATGCAATAGATTATGCAATTGCGCAATTTCCAACCTTCTTATGCATCAATTGAAGGCCAAATTTTGTCCAAGATAGTCCAGTAGAGGCACTTAATCATGGATGAGCCAGTCACAACTCTATGCATATGCTTTTGTAGGACATTGAAGGTATAAGTTCATTTAATACGTCATCTTTTTCAGTAGTGACATGACTTTCCTGTAATTAACTTTAGGTAATTGGCTATGACGATCACTTTTAGTAGAGTTGTTGGGTCTATGTAGATTTTTAGTCCCCCACAATGGATAGACTTTGTTGAGGAAGGTTCTCTTCCTCTATATATATGTTGTCAAACTACTCAATGAACACTCCGATGATTGAAATTTAGCTTTCTACAACTTCCATTAGGCTAAAACGTAGGACTTTTACCAAACTTCCTTGAGCAAAAATGTGCAATTCATCAGTCAAACAAGGATCCTAGAGTTCAACCTCAACCAGTTCCAACCATTTGTAACGTTACTTCTACATTTTATATGAGTACTCTAGATAACCACATGTTCATAATTTTCCTGTACGACAGTTTCCACATGGCTACCTCTCACTTTCATCTTTCTGTTTTCTCTACTTTCAAATTTATTTTGATCATGTGAGAGATCAAGTTATAATTCAGATTGTTCCAAGGATCGTATGACATATAACTAACTTTTTAAATCTAAAATGATTGCAGTTATGTCATGATACTGTTGTAATTATTGATGCTTGATGAAATGGAAAACAAGTTCCTAGTAGCTTTATTAAGACTATTAAGGACATGTATGATGGAGTTATGACGATCGTGCGAACTGTTGGAGGAGATAGTAAACCATCTCCTATTATCGTTTGCTTACACGAAGAATCAACATTAAGTCCAAACCTTTTTGTGCTAACTATGGATGAAGGCATATCCAAGAGGAAGGTCCATGGTGTATGATGTTTGCTGATGAAATTGTATTGATCAATAAGAGTAGAGAAGGGTTATATGCTAAAATAGAAGAAGTTTCTTGGTATATGATGTTTGTTAATAAATTTTGTTGGTCGATGAGAGTAGACAAGTGTTATATGCGAAAATAAAAGTGTGGATAGAAACTTTGGAACCTAAAGGTTTTAAAATTAGTAGGACACGAGCAAAGTATATGACATGTAACTGCAACCAAAAGAGAGAGCGAAATGACGGGTTTACGTATAAATGAACAAGAGCTACCTAGAAGTGATACTGTGATAGTTTTCGGTATTGAGGATCAATTATTCATTGTGACAAAGAGATTGATAACAGATGTCATGTATTAATATACGTCTATTAATTATCCATAAACAGTTCTAATAGTTGAAAACAAAAAGTCAAAAGTCAATACTTTTAATAAAGGAGAAGAGACGAGAGGAGGTAAGTGCTGCTATCATAGTCAACTTGCCGAAGTGGTCACTACCATGTTCTCTTTTCCTATTGAGAGACGAATTTGGATTATACCTTTTTGTAGGATTTTGTAAGCGGGTTTATACCCGACTGCCACAGACATGATATATACTAGATATGTGCCGTATACGCAATCAGTTTACTTGTTGGTATGGTTCACGTGCCGGTTGTATGGTTCACGTGCCGTTTTTTCCAAACCAGTTAGGCAATTTGAAACCTTTATACGGCCCCATATACCAGCCAACTGGCTGATATCTGGAAAATCAATCACCATGTTCCATCTTGAGTGCTTGAAGTATTATGATATTTACATATCAGGAAAAGGTATATGATAATGTCATGTTTCAGTATATAAGAAAATCCAGAATAGTGACGGATGCTCATAAATTGCTTTCTTTAAAGCCAAGATCATGTCTGCCCTTGTTGAATCAGATTTGATCAGAATTAGTTTTTATACTATATATTTTACTCTTTTATAGTTTCCTAAAATTATTCAGTAGTATGCCTCAGTGGGAATTTATATTTTGGTGCTCCTCAGTCATTACATGTTATTTTCTTTTGGTCAAAATTCTTTTCATGACAAACGGCGCAGTGGGACGGTGAGAAGTAGGAGTCGAGGCGCCTTGAGGCGAACAAACCCACTCCACGGTGACCGTGCCGGGAGGTAATAGAACCTCATTTTGCTCGCCTTCTGGTTCAACTTTGAGGCTCGAGTTCACCGGGATTTTATAAACTATAATTCAAGGTTCATCAAAGCAAGCCCAAGCCCATGCAAGAAGGCCTGCTGGATCTGTCAAAATTCAAAGCCCATTAAAGACTCTCCTGCATGAAAGGATCCGAGTCCATCCAAACCCACAAGATGACAGCTATACGAAAAGGCCTACACCCATATAGCCTCAGCCCAACTTTCTCACGGGCTTCAAATGGACTCTTGCATATTATTTTAGTCGATAATGTAAACTAGCTTACATATTATTGCTTTAGTTATTTCCTGTACTTGATCTTCATGATTTTCTAACTGCACTCTCTTACACTTGATCTTTGAGGTACCATTTTTCATTATAAATGGGTCCTTACTTTCTGTTGTCTTCTCTGCATTTATTTTCTTGAAGATTGAAATAATATGCGTTCTACAACTATTACAGGGGTCAGCAAATGTTGGAAAGTCCGCATTTATCAATGCATCACTGAGTAAGATTCCGTACTGCATCCTTTACCACCATTATTATTATTTTCTTATAACGTTCTAAAATGCAGCTTTCTATTTCTTCTTCTTCTGTGGTAATTTAGTTTTCTTAGTAGTTCTGTTTGGTGAGTGTTTACATTGCTTTGTAGGTGCAGAATGACCAAGTACCTTTGAAGTACATTTTAGTGAAATGAGCATTCTGTTCGTTACTCTACTAGTTGAATGTATTGCTACAGACTGTTAGATTTTCTTTTTTTGATGGTGTAATTGAGCTAATAATTTCTTCCACGACAGTATGTTATTACATACGTATCTTAGCAGAACTAGCAACCTTTCCTTTTCTGCTTCTACATACTTTTCTGTGTTCCATTCTTTTGTTTGGGGTTTGTGAAGGTGGTGGTGGTGGTGGTTTTGGGGGGGGGGGGGGGGGGGGGACTAAAGAGTATTCTCTTTTTACTTGCTCAATTGTAATGGCCATTGAGAATAGCTTTCAACAAGACCTTCACATGTTTTAGTTGAGGTGACGATAATTCATTTCCTACGTTATAATGGTTTAGTCTCATGCTCTTAATTTTCCATGAGTTGTTTCTTTGTCAATCTGACATTTTCTACTGAAAATACGCGAGCTGTTTTCAGGTTTGAAAACCTTACTTCTGATGTATTATTACATATTAGTGCCATAGCTGTTTGGGAAGTAAATGATTTATTACTTTACTCGTGCTTTTATGCAGGACAGTGAAACTAATTTTTCTGAAATTTATTTTGAAGTGGTCTTATTTAAAGTTGAAGGCAATGAAATTACAAGGATGCAAGAAATGGTTTGTGGATTACTTTGCATCTAAGTGGCGGTTCAAGTAACCTTTCTTTTTAGAGAAAATTTGAGTGTCACCCCACTTTGTTTACCCTTATTTAAGGTGCACCCCACCACTTTATACTATTGTAATTTACCTCCCACTTTTGACGGTTTCCGTCCAAAATCAACGGTCAACGCGTTTGACCGATAATTTTGGACGAAAATACTCTCTGAAACCTAAGACCAAATTCTGCTCCCCTCCCGCTACGCTGCTGTATCCCCGCCGCTGTCGTGCCCCCGCCCCACCGCTGTCGCGCTCATCACCACCACCACCATTACCACCTCCACCACCATCATCTTCACCAACACCACCATCACCACCACCGCCGCCCCCCACCACAGCTTCTCCCCCCTCCCCAACCTCGCCGCTCCCACCCCTCTCCAACCTCGCCGCGGCTCCGTCCCCCTCCCCGACCTCGCTGCTCCCCCCCCCCCCCCCCCCCCCCCCCCGACCTCGCTGCTGCTCCGCCCCCTCCCCGACCTCACCGCGGCGAGGTCGGGGAGGGGGGGGGGGCAGCAGCGAGGTCGGGGAGGGGGGGAACAGCGGCGAGGTCGGGGAGGGGGGGAACAGCGGCGAGGTCAGGGAGGGGGGAGCGGCGAGGTCGGGGAGAGGGGGCGGCGGCGAGGTCGTGGAGAGGGGCGGAGCCGCGACGACGTCGGGGGGGGGGGAGCAGCGAGGTGGGGGGGGGGGGGGCGCCGACGGCGAGGTCGGGGAGGAAGACAACAAGTCGGGGAAGAAGACAATAGGTCGGGGGTATTTTTGTCAAAAAATTTGGGTCAACCCAGTTGACCGTCTATATTGGACGGAATTCGTCAAAAGTGGGGGGTGAGTTACAATAGTGTAAAGTGGTAGGGTGCACCTTAAATAAGGGTAAACAAAGTGGGGTGCCACTCAAATTTTCTCTTCTTTTTATTGATGTTTCCTTAAACTCGTACTACGATTTGGACCTGTGTTGAGTATATACCACGGAAAATTTTGTTGTGTGTATTATCACAAGTGACCATGATTAGCTGACTGTATTATTGGAGTAGTTGATCGAGATTGCATAGGCCGCGAGGAAGTTGGGAATTGATGATTAAAGTAGCCGATTCAATGTTTAAATTGGGAAAGTATCGATGGAATTTAACCTTTGCGTAGAGCAAAGCATGAACTTTTAAGTGCAAAGTTTCATTTTTTATTGTATAAAATACTTAGAGTATGGAGGTTTGAGTCACGGGAATACTCTCTCCATATAAATGGAGGTAAAGCTTCATACATCTTGACCCTTCCCAAATCTTGTGTAAGCGGGAGTCTCGTGGCACTGTGACACCCTTTTATTGTATAAAATGCTTAAAACATACACTAATGGTGGAGACACATATCAGCATCAGCATCCAAGCCTTTACCCATCAGAATTTAGTCAGCAATGGAGCATAAGAAAACTCCATAAAAGTTTTACGAATGACTTTCGACCTAATGTCAATCCTCAGTCGGTGCCAAATTCTAGCCAAGTAGCTATGAGCATAAGAGAGTCATGCCATAAAACCTAGATGACTAGTTGACATTTAGGTATATCTACCTTTTGGATATGCATTTAAGCTCATCCATAGTGCATAGACATGTATACAAATTCAGATAGATATGGACTCTGAATTTAGAATACGACATTTATAACAAAATTTAGGAAACATGTATGGCATGGATATGATTATATAACACACAAAAATATATTTATATATACTTATTTTATGGGTTAAATCTCAATAATATTTATATTTAAGCATGTCTTGGATTGTAACTTGCTACATTGCACGAATACAAGGGTACAAACACGATGATATGGATACCATTTTCTCATGTCAATGCAAGATATAAGCTTACATAACTAAGGAGCATCCTCCAAGTTCCCCTAGAATATTAAGACTCTAGACCTATGTTGCACAGATAGACACGTATGGATAGGACATGGCGACACAGACCTAACATCTATTTTGAACTGTTCCAGTGTATTTTGGAGTGTCCGATCACATAGCCCAGATTTTTGGAGTATCCGTACTTCTAGGGGTGAGCATTATTCGACCGAAAACCGAGCTGAATAAGAGATTCGATTCGGTTTAAAAAAAATCGTTTCGGTTTTGAAAATACTAAAATTTCTTATTCGGTTTCGGTTTCGGTCCAAAACCGAAAACCGAATAAGAAAATTTAGTTTATATATATATATATATATATATATATATATATATTTAGGTACATTTAGTTACTATATATATTAAAAAAACGCAAATAAACCAAAAAATCGAATAAACCGAATAAACCGAAAACAGAACCGATTTGATTCGGTTAGGGGCCAATTCGGTACGGTTTCGGTTTTGCTTATTCGGTTCTCGGTCCAATTTAGTTTTCGGTTATTCGGTTCAGTTTGAACCGAATTAACGGAATGCTCACCCCTACGTACTTTCTAGGAATCTAGACGAAAAGGTAAGATGAACTAGTTTGATATAGGAAATTACATTTATCACTATGATCCAATAAGCCAAAAAGGTCAAAGGAATGAGAATCCCGTAATGGAGAAGAAACATATTAAGATTAAAAAATTGAATTAGTTACACCCCCTCCCCCCTAAAAAAAAAAAACTATAATGATATGTTATTTATGAAGTATTTGTGATTGATAAAATTTTATAAATTTTTTTTTTTTTTTGATAAACATGTATGTCTACCTACCAGTTGGCTACCTAGAATTTATCGTACGACTCTCTCATGCTTATAGATACCAACGCTCGGATTGGTAGCAACATAGAGGGTTGATGTCTAGTCGACGTCCGGTCATAAAAACTGTCAATATATATATATATATATATATATATATATATATATATATATTATTTTTTTTTGGAAAAAGGTAAATTTTATTCCAAAGGGAAAGCCATAATCATACAACATACAATCTGAGTGGGACACCCACTCAACACTCAACCATTCTCCATAGCATTTACATCAAATATATATATATATATATATATATATATATATATATATATATATATATATATATATATATATCACCGGGATTCAAGACCGCAGAGGGAGGGGGCAGGTATGGTTGAAGACTGCCAGATTATGGCTTGCAGCCTCTGTCTGGCATGTCTGGAGGGAACGGAATCGACGCATTTTTGAGGGGCTAACCACCCCTCCTATAGGCATTCTTTATAATATTGAATTTGATGTAATTGCTATGGCACCCTAAATGGGTGGGAGACTATTCCTGATTGTAAGATTGTATGAGTTAATTTTGGAATAAAATTTACCCTTTTTCCAATATATATATATATATATATATATATATATATATATATATATATAAACTCTCACCATAATTGGAAGAAGGTAATTATTTAATAATCGCTCCTACTGGAAATCAAACCATAATTCACTTGGACCTTATGCCTCCACACTAGCCACTTGAGCTAGAGGTCATATATATATATATATATATATATATATTCATTTGGAGGGGGGTATGCATGCGATCTCCTGGGAGCAGCTCTGTCGTCCTAGAAAGGAGGGAGGAGTGGGGCTTAGGCCGTTGCTGGAGATTAGGGAGGCCTCCGCGCTTAAGCTGGCATGGAGATTCATCAACGGGGGGTCTCTCTAGGCTGACTGGATCACAACAGATACGTAAAACAGGGCAACTTTTGGACGTGTGCTACTGACAACAATCACTCCGTCACGTTCAAGACTGTCTTGAGACACAGGGGGGTTCTGAAATCTGCTATCAGGAAGGTCATGAAGGATGGGTCTGGAACGGACCTCTGGCGGGACCCTTGGATAGATCGACGCTCGCTATTGGACATCAGGGGGGCCCAGACACATCAGGAGGACAGGCGGGGCCTGACGTGTAGTCGGATCATTCGAGACGGGGAGTGGAGGCCGGAGTCTTATCGATTTACCGAGAAGCTGGGTGGGATCATTAGTACTATTGCCATTGATCCGGGCTTGCCTGCTGATCGGTGGATTTGGGAGCCGACTGGAGCGTCTCCGGGAACTGGAGAGTTCCAATTCCGGAGTTGCTACAATCTCATCCGGCGCACCTTTCCTCAGAGTTCTGACTACGAGTTCGTATGGTGCAAGGGTCTGGCCAGGAAGATGCAGCTTTGTATCTACAAGCTTCTACTGGGCCGTCTTTTGACTAGGAATCGTTTGAGCTCATTTGGAGTGCCGGTTCCAGATCCCAAGTGTGTGTTTTGCAGTCTGGAGCAAGAATCTATAAGGCACATCTTCTTCGAGTGTGACCTGGCTTGGCAGATCTGGAAGGAGCAGAGTAGAGTGTTGGGAGGTTGCGACTCCGGGAAGGGTATTGGGGACATCATCACGGTGATCCGGGATATTAGGGGTCGAGGGGAGGACTGGTTCCGGACCGCCAGAGTTCGACTGGCTGCTTCAGTTTGGCATGTCTGGCGGAAACGAAACCGTCGGATATTTGAGGGGCTGGTCACCCCCCCCGGTGTGCATTCTCCATAACATCGAATTTGATGTAAATGCTATGGGGAATTGATGAGTGGGAGTCCCACTTTGAGTGTATGTTGTACGATTATTGCATTGCTTTGGAATAAAATTTACCTTTTTTCCAAAATATATATATATATATATATATATATATATATATATATATATATATATATATATATATATAAAAACTCTCACCATAATTGGAAGAAATTATCTGCTTCCCCATGGGATCGAATCTACCCAGCGAGGATGTGCTTTGTATCCACCTAGTGCCCACTAGAGTCATATATATATATATATATATATATATATATATATATATATTGGCACTCCTAAAATGTCATCATGCACTCCTCTTTAATTTTGTATTATTCAAATTATGAATATGTCCCTACGCTAACATTATTGGCACTCCAAAAATGTTATCCTGCACTCCTCCTTCCATGCATGCACAAGTTAATGTCGGATTTAATGCAGAAATAGATTCAAAATTTGAATGATAGAAAATTAAAGATGAGTGTAGGATGACATTTTAGGAGTGTCAATAACAACACCAAAATATACATATATATATATGTGTGTGTGTGTGTATATCTCAAGTGGTTAGAGTGAGGCATATTCCTTCTAGAGGTTGCAGGTTCGAGCAACGGGAGAAGCACTTTAGCTTCTTTGATGTTAGAATTAAAGTGAGGTGGGTGCGGTGCGGCCCAGGTGCAGTGCGATGCAGGTAGAGGAGGCCTTTGGGCCGGGATGTAGCTTTCGGACAGAGTTTGTAAGGCTTTCGGACTGTGATTGTAGGCCTTCAGGCCAGAATAAAAATTACCTTCTTCCATATATATATATATATATATATATATATATATATATATATATATATTGGAAGAGATTTATTAGCCATTTAACTTGGCTGTAGGTAGTAATAAGGAGCTTTCATTACTTTTTTCTTTAATATATACAATTTATTTTGATATGATAAATTGAGTATATTTCTTCTCAAGCTAGTTTATATATTTTTGGGTAATTTGAAGCTTGTTAAGGCGGCGTGAGGTGGCGAGGACCAAAAGGCTCAAGACTAAAATTACGAGTGCGTAGTAGTTAAGTTAATTTAAGTTGTGGTTTATTACTTGTTACTTTGACTTAAAGGATAAACAATAAAAGGAGAAATAATTGAAAATACTACATGTGAGAAGAGTCAAGGTGACATCCTACTGTCTCATTGTCATTGTCAAAAGTCAACATCGACATTGGGCCCTTGTAAGGTGAGAGTCATAGTAGAGAGAGAAAGAGATAGAGAGACTTACCTGCTGGCACTTGACGATGGACGTTGGAGTCAGAGAAGAGAAGATATTCGCTAGGTTAGGGCAAACAAAAAGGGAACATAATTGGGAAGGGAAAGGACAAAGGCTATTGTTCCTTTCCTCTTCTTTAATATCTCTATTAAAGTATTAATATTATGTATGACTTTTAAGTTATTGGGCTTGAGTCGGGTTCCCAATTCAAAATAAATTTACCTGGTCCACATCACATTTAAGTCAAGGCAGGGTTGTCGTAGCGGTCTGTAACAACCTTGGGTTTGTAAAAAGTATCCTCGAATCTCTAGGTGGTTTGGCACTTCGCTTCTTGTTCCTTAGACACGAGTAAGGAGCCTTGTTAGCAATCACCCGAATTAAACGCGTATTATACGCGATTTTTTCCGTATTTTACATAAACGTATAATACTTACGTACTTTTGAAAAATTCAGATTTGTACGCGAATTTTAAGCATGTGGCGTTTTAAACGCGTACCGTACGAATTTTAAAAAAATTTGGCAAAAAAATGTGACCAAGAAACCCGGCAGTCTTGACTTTTTTGACTCTTGCTGCAATTAGATATTAAGTCTGGCACAATTCTAAAAAATTATCAAAAGAAAAGAAGAAAAAGTCTCACAGTAACCAAAAAAAGAAATCCAAGAGTATTTGCACATGTTGCTTGCAACAATCAAAGGAAAACCGAAAATCCAACATCTTCTTATTCTCACACTGAACCCTTGTTTATGAAGGAGTAGAGGCGGGTAGACCCTATATATATGTCGAATTTTTAGTGCCGAATTGGTTCATATGAAACGTACTAAACACGAATTAAATCTGATCCGAATGTTTTTCGTTAGACGAATTTTTGACCGTATTTTACTTATATTGTGCCGATTTATACTCGTACTTTTGTCGTTCCGAATTTTTTCCGTTTGCCGAATTGCTAACAAGGGTAAGGAGCTCCTACCATTCAAGTTCTCTAGAAAGCTGATGGTAGTAATGGCCTCATTGATCTTCACACTTGAAAATTTCCAACAGTGAAGTTTGGAAGGTGCAATAGACGTTACTTTTTCATTAGTGACCTCAGCTGTTTGAATCCCCTTGAATGATATACGTTTGTTTTCCTCTTTACTGGACAAGTTAGTGCTCAGGCGAATTTGGATCTTCTTCTCTGTGGACATGGTAGTGAGCATAGTTGCACTATCGGCTGATACCTATCCGATACGGCCGAAACCGATACGGTTTGGCATGTCCCGATCCGATACTGACCAATACTGACATCGGGGGTCTCTTTTTCAATCAATTCGGCAAAAAAAATTAAACAAAAAGACCAATCAACAAGGGTGTAAAAGCATAGTAAGGTTGTAAAAACAAAACTTATATATTGCAGGTAAATCAATTGGCAAGGGTGATTACTATTTCATTTAATTCCAAAAGTATTAAGAAACAACACATGAAATACTTAAAATTATGCTTAAACATATAAATTATGTTTTTCTAAATTTTAATATTTTATCAATAATAATTTGTTTTCTGATATAAAAAAAATCCGACTCTCCGATCCGAAACCGCTGATACCGCCAATACCAATACTCATAGGAAGGGTCCGATACTAATTCCGATACTGATACTGCAAACCTTGGTAGAGATAACTCTGCACCAGTTCCGACCATGGAAATTGACATTCTGATGGGTGCAGACAGTTGGCCCAAAAACGCTCTCCAAAGCAAAAAATTCCACCCCCCTCCCACACACCCACCCGCTCACCCACACAGATGAGAGAATCCATGTGAGGGACGCTTGAGTTCGAGGGTGTTTTCTGCAATGAACTCCATGTGCTTCTTCTTTCTTTCTTATAATGTGTATTTATATTTTGACAATAAAAAATGTGAGCCTGTTAATTAACCCTAGTAGATAACATATCCAGAATCAGCTGAAATAGTTGAGTCTCTATGTTGCGTATACACTTGTATCAGGATATCGTGTCTGTGTTGAAAATGTATGGAATCAAGCCAAGGACATTTCTAGGATATATAGGGTTCTTTTGAATATGACCTCAATTTTGTTTTACATTTATACTTTTGGACAGTTTTACGTACGTACTTGACACATAATCAACATTTCTTTGTCATTTGATATGCCTTACACAAACTGACCTAAGCTTTTGTTTCCTTTCATATGAAAGATTATAAACCAGATTTAAGAAATTCAGAATATTGTCCATAAAAGTATAATAAACTAAAGTTTATTTTATATATATTCATCAAGCTACTGCATGGGAGGATGAAGATGACTTAACCGGACCAGCTTTAAAGACACCAGATTTTGTGAAATATTAATTCATATTATTAATCATTTATAAAGACTATATTAGTCAAATTAACAAAGTCCATGGCGTTCATTGTTCATTATATTTTTATATATATATATATGTGTGTGTGTGTGTGTGGTATCCTTAGTTCATAGGATGTAGCAATAGACGTGTCATGCCATTGTCTATGCATCATAGTCTAGCCTCGCAGGGTTTATTCCGTGCTTTTTTCTTTGTTAAGGGTATGCGTGGCCATATTTATGCATTAGAGTCGAGGATGATCTGGTGATACTTATGCAAACCCCTAAGTGATGTGCTGAATAGAACTATACCACTGATTATGATTTTACGCCAGGTAAATTGTTAATATTGATATTGCTCTTGATCATTGTAAATGGAAAGTGATACTATGGCCCTGTGCCCCTATTTCTTCTACCATTCTTTGTTCTGGATTGTTTCCACTTCTCACTTCAAGAACACAACTTATCATGATTAGGAATCGAGACATCTAATCAATTTTGATATTGTTTTCTGATAACTGCAGAGATGATGGCAAGAAATGATCCAGTGGCTGCTGCTGCCCAGAAATACAAACCGATGCAATCTGCAGTTCCGGGAACAACACTTGGTCCTATTCAAATTGAAGCTTTTCAAGGAGGAGGGGTGCGTTAGAGACTTTTATCTCTTTGATACTCGTCTATGCCAAATTATTGTTCAAGTCTTGCTGTTGCCCATTAAATTTAGTTTAATAGGCAAGTATATAGCATTTTCTTAGTAGTGACACAATACTCTTCATGTTATGAATATTTTGTGATTCAAAGAAGTGGACGAGTCTTTGTCTACACAAGTGCAGGACATTTGTGTCGGACTCGGATGGACATGTGAGCCAGACATGGATGAATGTTTCTAATTTTGGTAAGGAGAAATCTCCTACGTATCACAGGCAAATATTGAAGCTAAGGAAGGGGATAAAACCCTAGTTTTGAAATCTTTGTTCGAAATATCATACTATCTGTAGGATTCATGCATGCCCTTAACTTTCCTGAGTTATAAGTTAATTTAATCTAAAACCAGTGCAGTGACTGAAGCTCTATGACTAGCCCTTCGGAATTTAGCCTTGCCAATGCCTTCAGTGCTTAGGCTGATCAGTGATCATCTCTTCAATTGAAGCCTGTCAAAACATTAAAAATGAGGCTAATTTGCACTTAAATACCCTGAACTATACCTACTTTTACATTTAAATACACTGAAATTTACCTATTTTTTGCACTTGAATACCATGAACTATTTTTATAGGCACTTATATACCATGAACTATCACCACTTTTGCAACTTACTACCCCTTGCATGTCTCCCGTTCGACTTAACAGTCATGTGACTTGCACATTACTATCTTGGACTGTTGCCCCTAAATGTTAAAAAATAAAATAAAATGAAATAATCTCTCTTTTTTTGTCTTCGTCTTCTTCCTTGAGTTAAACCCTAACCCTAACTATCCCTCTTCACTTCCACCCCATCCTGCTCTCTCTTAGCCAACAAGCCACGACAACTGCCAATGAGGCCATAGGCAGTCGCGGTTGTCCCTCACATGCCACATCAGGGGCAGCCACAATTGCCTATGGCCTTGTCAACTGCTTCCTGTGGCTCGACGGTAACTGAGAGAAATCAAGATGGGGCCGGGTGGTGCAGTAATGGGGGACATAGTAAGGGTTAGGGTTTATTCAAGGAAGAAGAAATTAGGGTAAGGTTAGGGTTTTGAATTAGGGTAGGGTTAGGGAATTATGGTTTTGCAATTAGAAGAATACTTGGAACTAGAGTAGGTTAGGGTACTTAGCCCAAACATTAAACAAGAAAAAAAGGTAGGTTAGGGTTGGGAAATTAGGATTTTTTTTTCCCCTTAAGAGGAGATGAAAATTTAGGATTTGTATAGGGGGGTAACTTTGTCTTTGACACTTATAATTAGTCTCTAGCTGCAAAATTATGGTAGTTTAGTGTTTTTAAGTACAAAAGAAAAGTTTAGGTTATGAAGTGCCTATAAAATAGTACATGGTATTTAAGTGCAAAAACTGCACACTTTAGGGTATCTAAGTGCAAATTAGCCTATAAATGATTTTCCATGAAAGTATCTGTTACGAGAGGAAGAGCTGTAACTTAATACTTTTGGCTTATTGCTTTTCTTTATCATTTGACCATATATGGACATTCTTTTGTCCCTTTTTTTAGCTGATGCGACCTCTTGATTACTGTGTGATTGGTAAGCTGATAGTTTTCCTTTCTTCGTGCTGCCTCGCATAATTTTATGAGTCTGTCTAACATGACTTCCATCTAAAAAGACTCATGAGGACAGCTAATTACTATGAAGATGTCAAGTTACAAATAGTTTTTGAATTACTTATTAGGTTGTCGTTTTTGCACATGGTGTCTGTTCTTTGTTTTTACGCATATGATAGTTATTTCTTTCACGTTCTATTCTCTAATCGCTGTATTTGCTTTTTTTTTTTTTTGCAATGTGTACATTTTTTTTTTTTTTTTTGCAATATGATTTAACAACAATGGCATAAGATATTATGTTCTGGATCTTGGTTTTGAGTGGTGCTAATATACATATTACAGAGATTGTTTGACACCCCAGGAGTTCATCTTCACCATAGGCAGGCAGCAGTTGTTCATTCTGAAGACCTGCCTGCCCTTGCACCTCAAAGTCGTCTTAGGGGGGTTTCATTCCCCGTAAGTTGATCTCTCGTCTTTTTGTTTCTTTATGTCATCATAAAGAACTGTTTGTTTTGATTGGCTTTCTCAGAATATTTAATAAATTTCAGGTTTCTAAGAATGTAAAGAATGATATAAGTGGTGTTGGCTTGAATGGAAGTTCAATATTCTGGGGAGGTCTTGTACGGATTGATGTCCTCAAGGTTTTAAAATTATCTATAAGTTTACGAGTTTAATGACTGCTCCATGATACTTTCTTCTTATTTGCAGCTAATCATGCATGATTTTCAGGTTCTTCCAACTACATGTTTGACATTTTATGGACCCCGGAAGGTGAAAATTCATATGGTTCGGGATGTTGAAGCAGATGAGTTTTATCAGGTATGCAACTTTAGATCTCTGGGTACCTAAGCTTTAGTTTCTTTCATATTAGTGATACACCTTTTCTATGCCTTAATATGTTATTTGGTTACAAGTACTCGATTTGCATAACTAGATTCAATGAGAACGGAGTGCGGAGTACCAATTAGTTATCCATTTATGGTTGTAATTTCTCTGGTGGCATTTGGTTTGATCAATTAAACCACAAAAACTGCTTTTTGGTTGTCCTTACCACCGAAAGCACTACCAGTTTTTCCCTGGCTACTCAAGTCATCACACTCTTCTTGATCAGCATTGTTTCTCAATTCTGTTTACAATAATATTCTCACAAGATTTACTGTCCTCTCTTGTTCTGAAACTGTTGTGGTTCCACTTGTCTTTTGACATATAGAGAGAAGTTGGAGTTACTTTAACACCTCCAACTGGCAAACAAAGGGAAAGCTGGACAGGGCTTCAAGTAATACGTCATTTGCAGATAAAATTTGAAGATCGGAAAAGGTATTTATTTTTGTTCCTAGGATCTTGCTTTCGCATTTTCCTGATATTTAATTAAATCAATATGTTGATTTACGTCAGATATGAACGTATACTTGACACCATTATCTTATATAGATAAATATATCAAATATAATGCAAACAAATTGTGGAATTGTTCAAGTAATTATTTTTTTTTGGACAGGCCAGCTTGTGACATTGCAATATCCGGGCTGGGGTGGATCGCTGTTGAAACATTTGGTCTGGAGACTGATAATCAAAATGAATCAGAACCGGCTGGGGAACTGCAGTTTGCTGTACATGTTCCTAAGCCAGTTGAGATTTTTGTTCGGCCTCCATTGCCTGTTGGTAAAGCAGGTGCAGAGTGGTACCAGTATCAAGACTTGACAGAGGAAGAAGAGGAGTTGAGACCAAAATGGTATTATTGATGCTGGTATAGAATGGTCTCTCCAGTTTTGCTGGGTTCATTTGATGTGCTTCCAGAGTGTGGCCTCTACGAGTTGTTAATTTTTGCTACACGTAATGCATGTCTACTATGTTTCGCAGAGTACAAAAATTAGTTGTCAAACAGGAATACGAGGCACAGTTAGGTTCGGGTAAAAATGATGATTTTGAGGTTGGAAATTATGTAAAAAAATTTTTGGAGGAAAACAAACTAAGTAAATTCAGGGTATGCTTGGATTGAGGGAAAAAAAAAATTCAAAGTTAAAGTGGGGTTGAGGGGGAGAAGAGTCTAAATACATATAACCTTGTTTGGATTGGAGGAAGAGTTAAGGGCGGGTGTGCTTAATAACTTTTGCTTGGATTGACAGTTTTGAGTGGAAAACAGATTAATAAAAATGAATATTTATAAAAATATCCTTATTATAATGGCATACAATTAGATTAATTATGATCTTTCAGGTTTACAACGGTACATGATGAGAGGTATCAACTCGCTTTGTGAGAGGGGCGGCCGTCTAAAGCTTGTTACGACAAAAAAAGAGAGGATTAATTTGATTGAATTTTTAAATAAAATTTTTCAAAATATTTTCACAAAAAATAATAACTAAAAATTTGATACATTTATAAAGAAAACAATTATAATCTAATTACAATAAAATTAAGTAACGTAAGAATTATAAGTTTCTTACCTATATGCTAAGCTACCCAGGTTGAAAGCAAAAAGGCGAAAAGAAAAATTATAATATTTTATAGAACAAGTAGTATATCTGTTTTTTAAAAAAATCTCTCACCCCCTAATATGGGAGGGCATATGGGAGTTTAAAAATGGACAAAAAATTGGCTAAACAAATACCTACTTAACCTTCTATTTTCTTCTTTCCAAACCTCGAGTTTCGTGTAAGCATGATTTTTTTTCCTCTCTCTCTCACTCGACTCTTTTATCCCTCAATTCAAGTAGGCCATCGAAGTTGGGACTTCTATCAAAAAAAAAAGAAAAGAAAAAAAAAGCAACAGCTTTGAAGCATTATAAGTAAGCATATGAAAAAATTGGTAGTTCTTAATGAGCTTTTGACATTCATTACATTTACAGTTGTGAAGTCAGGGTATGGTAAGTAGTCACTCGAGTTGGCGCCCAGAGAAAAGAATGGGTTAAACGCCAGCTCTAATGATGTCCCACATTAAGAGGGGAGTAGAGTGCCAAGAGAGTTGACGTCCTCTAGAAGAGAGGGGTGGTATGCCAACTCCAGTGACACCTCGTAGAATTTTAAGACAAATTATAAGGACACACCATCTCTTCCTCAAGACTAGCCCAGTTTAGAAATTTTTTTACTCAGGACAGTCTACTTTTTGTTAGGGGTTGCCCACCCCCCAATTCCACACCCCCCCCCCCCTCCCCCCCTCCTCTCTCCCTTACCATACCTACCATCTCAAACCTATTCATTTCTAATTTTCTCTCTTCTCAAACGTAAACTCATTTTTCTCCACCACCTCCATCTTTACCAAAATCATTCTTTTCAAGATCTTAAGTTCTTTTCCTCATCCTCCTCCTCCTCCCCCTGTCGACGAGCTCGACCCACTGTCGAAACTTCAATAGATTATTTCTTAGCACTGTGTCACGGACTTAGTGTTTTTGCTAGCACTTCGTCCCGTGCGGCGCACTGTCTTTCTCCTCAAAGACTCGTGCAAGCCTTCCCAACCCGACTTAGCTAGATCGCTAAGAAAACTAGAATAGTGGAGCAAAGATGGACTCGTAAGGATCTCTTTATTAACTTGGAGAATGCTTACAATTTTTAGGTGGTGAGGAACAAATGAAAGCCTCCCCCTTTTATAAGTGCTCATAGAGCAATACAAGAAAAGTCCTGGAAGGAATATTCCAAAGATTATTACTTTCTACCATAACTGGAATGGCATATTCCAGGTTTATTCCCTAGCAACATAAAAGGAAACTTCAAGGACCTTCCAGAAGCTTTTTGGGCCTCCTAAAACGATCTTGGGCCTTCCGGAGAGATCCACAATCTTCTAGAGCCTTCCGCCATCTTCTAGAATATTCTGGAAGCTTCCCGCATAACCTTGGTCCGCGAAAAGGTTATGCAACTGGGCCTCGGGCGGGGTGCAACATTTGGGACGTTACATTCTCCCCCACCTAAGGCGTTGACGCCCTCGTCAACCATGCTCGCTGAGAAACGCCTGGATCTCGGCTTCGAACTGATGCAGCGTATCAGCACGTTCCCAGCTAGACTCGCAGTAAGGCAAGCCCTTCCACTGGATGAGGTACTCCACATGCGGGGACACGCCTCGTCGCCGAATGGTCCTCCTGTCCAGCACGGCTTCCACCTCATTGTCGAAGGAAGTCGTCATGGTCGCCGTCGGTCGTTTCGGAACTCCTCGCTGGGGATCCTCCAAGTCTGCATGGTATGGCTTCAAGCAACTTGCATGGAAGACTGGATGAATTTTCAGCTTGGCAGGGAGTTCAAGCTTGTAGGCCACCTTGCCTACCTTCTTGAGCACGGGAAAGGGGCCTTCATACTTCCGGATTAGTCCTTTGTGCACCTTGCGGAACACCTTGAACTGTTGTGGTTGTAGCTTCACCAGCACCATGTCCCCCTCCTTGTACTCAACCGGTCTTCGCTTCGCGTCGGCCCACTTCTTCATCTTCCTCGCGGCCTTCTCCAGAAATGCCTTGGCAATGTCCGTCTTTGCCTTGAAATCTGAAGTGAACTGGTTGGCCGCGGGGCTTCTACTCGAGGACCCCGCACTCAGCGTGTGCGGGGCAAGCGGTTGGCGACCCATCACCAACTCGAATGGACTGCTGTGCGACGACTCGCTCCATTGAAGATTGTAGCAGAACTGAGCGACGTCGAGGTGATGCACCCAATCCCTCTGGTTGGCACTCACAAAGTGCCGCAAGTACTCCTCGAGTAGCGAATTGACCCGCTCGGTCTGTCCGTCCGTCTGCGGGTGGAAGCTGGTCGAGAAGTGTAAGTCCGTCCCGAGGATTTTGAACACTTCCGTCCAGAACTTCCCCGTGAAGCGGGGGTCTCGGTCGCTGACAATGTTGACCGGGATGCCCCAGAACTTCACCACGTGGCTGATGAACAGTCGCGCGGCCTCCTCTGCTGTGCAGTCCGTCGAAGCAGCAATGAAGGTCGCGTACTTTAAGAACCGGTCCACCACCACGAGAATGGACCCAAGCGCCTGTAGAAGCATGGAATTTCAGAACCAGAAAGTCTATACGCCAGACTACATGCGCCAGAGCTTGGACAAAGTACTTCACAGCAAAAAGCAACAAATATAGACATTGAAAGAGGACCTTTTATTTTATAAAAGTCTATTACATGTCTAAGAAAGACTGTACAAAGGAAAATTTCTACAAAGAAAAGATCCTAAGTCTACAGCCAGCAGCCAACATGCGCCCTCAAGTAGGCGCAGCAATCAACATGCGCCCTCAGCCAGGCGCATCCCACTATGCGCCCTCAGCAAGGCGCACCTTTCAGCAGCTCAGTTATGTGCATCCTCAGTTATGTGCATCCCTTCAGCAGCTCAGTTATGTGCCACCCTTCCAGCCATGCTCATGCGCCGTTTAATGCTTCGACTAATGAAGCATTTATTGAGCAGAACGAGGGTGGCAATCAACCCTCTAGCTGGAGGAAGAGCTCCCCAAACCGAGGAAGAGAAGAGCACCGCAAGTCAACCTGTGGCCAGGAGAGGCTTCGAAAGAGCCTCCAAACACCAAGGAAGACCGTGATCGAAACCATGACCAAAGGAGCAGCTTTCAACACAACCAGAGTGGGCGACACCCACTTTGAAGGAAGAAAGAGCCACCAAAGTCGCAGCACCGCAATTTCGATCTGTGGCTCTTCCTGCACAACGAAGACGAGGCTCGAGCATCCCTATCTTTGGATGCAACATGCACCTTCTGCCTGCCTCAGAAGCCCTCGATCCCGACTTTTGGATGTAACAGTCACCTTCAAGTGCATCAACGACGACACTACGTCGCATCTTCACTCTCGGGAGCATCTCGTCAACAGAATGCATCCGAGTAAACGAATTCATGTTGGAAGGACGTGAGAGAACGAGAAGCAAACTCTCTCCATGCCACTATTTATAGGCCGGGCAAATCAAACCCATGCGCCAAGTGGATGGCTCTCCGAATTCCGTGCAATAAATTTACATTAAATGGATGAACCAGACGCTTCGAATTCAGCCAAGTCAAAACGGCTATTTAAAGCACTCGAAGAACGTAACAGTCGCACCATCAAAGACGTCTCACGAAGCGGATGCGCCGGCCAGACCGCGCATCACACAGACGCACCCTTCAACATCAAGCGCATCACACAGACGCGCCTTTCAGCACCAAGCGCATCACAGGAGATGCGCCCCCATGCGTCCCCATACGCCTAGTGGAACGCCAACCGACGTGCCCACTCAGCTGTCCATCGAATGTCACCAACATTAAATGCTGAACTGACAGAGTTGGCAGCACGCCTCCCAAAGTCTGAACAGTTGGCAGCTTTTTTAGAAGATGAAGCATCGCCAACGTCAGCATCATCATTAATTTCCTCCGACGGCTACTGCCACGTGGCCACTCAACCACTCGCATGCGCCTCCGCAGCCATGCGCCCAAAGCTCTGCATGCGCCTCAAAAGCCATGCGTCTCAGACTTTTCACTGATCCCTAAAGACAGAAGAAAAGTCACCAGTAAAGCTCCGCATGCGCCCCAAAAGCCATGTCCCCAGACTTCTCCCTGATCCCAAAAGACAGGAGTAAAGTCACTACTGAAGCTCTGCATGCGCCTCAAAAGCCATGTACCCAGAATGGTTCGTGACTCCTAAAGGTTATGAGCCAAAGTCTCCTCATGCGCCCAATCCTAGGTGCATCCTACCAGATCATTCCCTACCCAATCCGAGATCTCCGAGCCATGGGTCGATGACACGTGTCCTTTGACTCAACTCATCCAAGATCTCAGCAACAGAAAGATCTTCTTCTCTGCTACGTGCCGGCTCACAACAACAACATGAAGAAGTCAACCCCTCAATCAGGGTGCATCGCCCATGCGCCTCCATCAGCAATCAACACGTGGCGTCTCCGCGTACAGGCGCATCCTACATGCGCGCATAAGCAGCCAGCCTGCAGACTATATAAAGAGAGGGACCATTTCCTTCTTCCATACCTACGTACACACACGTACCTACCTACAACGAACACACAGAGACTTCGCACCACCAGAGAGGCAGATACAGATACTCAACGTCTTCCTCCTCTCAGCAAGCTCCAGCACCCAGAGCAATCCAGACCTTCAGAGAACCGATAACTGTCGTCAGATCGTCAACGGAGTCAACATATTACCACTCACTCCATCGGCACAAGGGACCCAGATTAAATAAAAGTGTACTTCTAGGACTACGTCTAAGTCCTATATTGTAACACTGTTCTGTTTGTATTGAAATTTGCAATCAAAGAATTTTAATGGCAAACAAGCTGGCGACTCTGCTGGGGACCTCTTTCTCCTCTAACGAGAAAGCTGTGTCGCAATCCGACGACGTGAAGGTGGGCTCCTCCCACAAGACGCTGGTCGTACGCCTCAATCAACAGGCGTATGAGGAGTTCATATCTGAAGGCAGTGCGAGTCCTTCGAAGCGGTTGCCGAAGCCGAAGAAGACCTACCGAGTCTGGGTGCGTAAGGTCGACGCCTCGGGCACCACCACTGAAGGGGATGCGCCAATCCAGCCTTCCCTTCCTGCTGACGTCCTCAGCAACCAAGATGCGCCCGCTGGTGCAGCGCATCTCTCGGGAAAATATGCGGCTAACCACGTTCCCCAGCCATCTCCCTATCAGGCGAGGAAGATGCGTCGACGGAGCAGTGGCGCAGCCAATGCCCCGCGCATCACCTCTGATGCGCCACAGAAGGTCTCTGTCTTTGACAGACTCACTCGCTGTAGTGGCGAGAAGAATTTGGATTCTGAGTACTACGTATCCCAACGGCCTGGTACGAAGAAGTCCAAGGCAGCACGGGCCATGCGTCCCAAACGTGCTATGCCAGCAACAAGCCAGAAGCATGCGCTCACAATCATGCGCACTGCTAATGGTAAGTTGTACAAGGTCGACTTGAGTGTTGCAGCGCCGAGAGCGAGCCGACCTTCAAAGTCCTTGTCTTACTTGGGCGCATCTACTGCGTGCACAACCAAGTCGAGTAAGGCAAATCCAGTGGTCTTGAACTCCCGCCCCTCCTCTGGTTGTGCGTTTGAGGTCCGTTCAAGTCACTCCAAATGCTGTGGTTCCCCCACTACTGATCGGGATGCCTGTTTGGTATTAGATCAGGGGGCGCAGCACTCACTTGACCACCCCGGCGCTTGGCCTTGCCATGCGCCTGAAGGTAGGCCTGTCAATGGTTGACCGAAAATCCGTATCCGATTTGTATTCTAACAAAAAATATCCGAAATTTCGGATACGGATACAGATTCGGATATCTTATCGGATATTTATCGGATATCGGATACGGATACGGTAAGTGCCATATCCGAACCAATAAAATCCGAACCAATAATATTTAATTTTTTTAATAAATTTAAAATATATATGTGGCTTTCAGAAATTTATAATTCAGCCAGCCCATCATGGGGGAGCCCATGAGTGGCCCCAACAGTGAGCAGCCCGTCCTGGACTGAAGTCTGGAAGGTTGCAACCCTAAAAACTCTCTTTCGAGTTTCGGCGGAGGCTCTCTTTCTTCAGTCTGGAATGCATAAGTTTTCTCAAGAGGTTATTAGTGCAGGTTTCTGAGTCTGGTATCATGGAACTTCATCATAGATATAGTAAGTCTACAG
Organism: Iris pallida; assembly: GCA_029216955.1. NCBI lineage: Eukaryota > Viridiplantae > Streptophyta > Magnoliopsida > Asparagales > Iridaceae > Iris > Iris pallida. Next base: position 766,247 of record JANAVB010035219.1, read on the forward strand.
CCTGGGCATGTTTATGATATTGCTCCTGTAAAGCTTCTGACATGAGTACTTTTCCCAAAACATAGTTTGTGCCAAGCATATGAAATGTGACGAGAACTCGACTGAACTCTATTATTGATAGTACAACTTTGGTTTCATGGACACAACTCATCAACTCTTGAATCGAGACTGAATGTTCTAGGAAATATTGACCAGTATAAATCCATCTTGCCGTGTGTTTTGCCATTTTATGAACTAAATGTCAACTACAGTGTGTTGATTATTCTGCAGCTAGCTTGGATTTGCATACAGGAAGGGAACATAATCGCGGGGCTGCGACTGCCCAACTGGTCATCAACAGAATTGTTGCGGTTGCATGCTTTCGGCTAGGTCTTTTGTCACGACCCGTTACCCAAATTGTTGGGCCGGGCCGAGCTATGTCCAGCCTACGCTTAAGATAAAGCGCAGTAAGCTGTTCTAGAGATAACAAGACAAGACTAAATGTGCTAACAGTTCTATAAGTGAAGAAGAATCATAAATGCTCCAAACACAAAAGTCGTCGAATATAGTGAAATATCCAAGTACAAGTAAACTGAAATGTAAAACTGGATACATGTCCAGTTACAAAATGATTTAGTCTAATACATGACTACACTAAGTATCCCAAGCAGCTAAGCAAACTAGACGAGTCTCCCCGCAGGAACATCCTCGTATGGCAAAGTCGGGTCCCCGGTAGTGACTCCATAATACGAATCACAGAGCAACTCCTCCTCAGTAAGTATACCTACAACGTTATCCTGTCAGGACGGGAGCAAGTACAACCTCTACAACTAAAGTACTGAACATATAATGAAAGAGATGTACAATAAGAGACATGGTGTGATAAGTCTATAAAATTGGAAATACTGGAAACATGGCCTCATGGTACAATTGGGATCATAGCATCATAGTAACATAGGGAACATGACATATCTTGATTTACCCAGTTTAGATATATTTCATCATGGCAATACATATTCGTTTTAAAGTTTAAAACTGTAGTAGGTGAGTGATCAGTCAATAGGTAATCAGTATGTACTGTGGTACATGGCAATTTCTGAAGTGTACATATGTACACTTTACGGCATCGGTGTATATCCATACACAAACGCGAGATCAGACATACGACACAGATACATATAGAATGTAACGGTGCTCGGTAAATACATACGGAGAAGGGGGTCATGATCACGTACACTACTAACAGTTTTCCCTTAACCCGTTTTTATTAACATGTGGGTGATACGAGAACAGTATAAAACATGTGAAAGATACTGGGAGCAGTATAAGCATGGCAGGTACTAAAAGTAATACAACATGTGAAGAGTTGACTTGCTACCTCAAGGATCAGTATTTTAACAGGGTTAATACATGTTCTAGCATTAAAAGACAGTAAATGAGTTTGTAGATGTACTTGCCTCTAGCAAAACAAGCTGCGATAAAAGTGCTATGGATGTCTGATAACTCGTCACTGTAGCAATAAATATAATAAACTTAGCTTTTTACACTAAGCTAGAATGCTAAGACACTAATCTGGTGCGACACGACTTGTGACTGGGCACCTAGCCAAAAATGATGACTTGGCATAGGAGACCAATGTGGGGTGACACACTATGTTAACTAACTTTCTAGGGTCTTTACACTAGTGAGGGGTGGGGTTCAACACGACTAAAACTCCAAATAACACAAAAAGCTACAAGTCGTAATTAATCAATAAATAAATCAGAAGATCATTGTGTTCTAACAATTTTAGAGATAGGCAAAAAGTCTAGTTTTTCTTAAAGTAAAGTATCAAAGTGATCCTTGTTAATCATAGAAATTTATTATAATTTTTCTGGAATTTATTAACCAGTACAAATATTTTATAAAAATCAGTTTTCCTAAGTATACAGAAAGTGAGTTTTGGTTTCATATGCTAAACTAGTAGCAAAACAGTAATTTAAATACTACAAAAATTATACTAAATTAGCTAACTTAACAAAGTATCTAAAAACTATTTTTCCATAATTTTTGCAACACTCTAAGTATTTTTAGAAAATTAAAAACAGCAATGCACACAATAATTAATTATCTGCGTATTTTGTCCATGTATATAATTTGAACCAAAGTTCAAATACAGGACCCAAGGCCATGAATCAAGTCCAATATGACTTGTACAGGTCTTGAATGTGTGAAAACACATTTGAGCCCAAATACCCATGCTAGACTTGGACATCAAATGGTTGCAGTAATTTAAATACACTAAAAATACAAATTGATAAAAGTGCAAAGTAAATATTATTATTTTAATAAGGCAAAATTTTACATAGTAGTTACAAAAGTGTGACAACTTTATTTTATAAAGATAACTTACACTAAGTAAAGTAAAACACATATATAAAAGTACATCTACAATATTTATATTTACACATAAATATATAGATATTTATATCAAGGATATATATACATCCATATATTAAAAGTTACATATATATATATATGTAAGAAAAATAATTAATTTATAGAGTATATATATAATGTTTATATACAAATATATATATATATATATATATATATATATATATATATATATATATATATATATATATATATATATATATATATATATATATATATATATATATATATAGAAAACATTTGATAATAAAGTGTATAAATTAATATATATATACACACATGATAAATATATACATATATACATACATGTATATATATAAAAATACTGACATATATACATAAAATTACTAATTATAAAATATATATATACATATATATAAAATACTGTCAAAACAGTATATACATATATATACTAATATACATATATATATATATATATATTAAAAAAATATATATATATATATATATATATATATATATATATATATATATATATATATAAATATATATATATATAACTAAAAAAAAAGAAAAAGAAAAAGAAAAAGAAAAGAAGACAGAAAGAGGGGGCTCGAACTTAGCCCAGCAGCGGGGGGGGGGGGGGGGGGGGGTTCTAAACTGTGCGGGCTGGCCAGTAGGCCAGTTCAGCCCGATTGTTAGGACAGGGTTTTGTTTTATTTTATTTCGTTTTAGGTTAGATTAATAATAAAAAAAATATAAATATCGGCCCTGTGTCCTGACAGTTAGGGACACAGATAATTACGTGTCTAGGCTAGCACGACACGCACGGTTCAATTCTCTCGTGTCCAGTTCTATCAAAATGTTCGCCAGGACACGGCGAACCACATATGTGGACACGAGCCTCACACGACACGGTTTGACACAGTTACTCACGTGTCCGGCGAAGAGGAAGGGTTTTCGAAGGAGCTCGACGACGGAGAAGGCGTCGGCGTCACGGCGCTTGGGTGGCGCTGGGCGCGGCTCGACGAGGCGGTCCTGATGGTGGTGGTTGCGGGCGGTGGTGCTCGGCGTAGGGGCTGGACGGGGGCTCGCCGGAGTAGAGCTAGGGTTTGGGGTTCGTCGGAGAAGAAAGGGGGTTGGGGTGGTCGTGGCGGTCGGTTAGGGTTAGGGTTTGGTCGAGGAGGGAGAGGGGAGTTTAAATAGGGTTTGAGGTCGGTCTTATGGCGGTTGGGCAGCCGGAAATGGCGGAGGGGGCAGCGTCGGTGAGTCGGTCGGGCAGCCGAGCGAGTCAGAGGAGAGAGAGTCGGTCGGGGGGGGGGGGGGGTTTGAGGGTTTTGCACTTAGGTCCCCTTAGAATTAGGATTTACATAATAGGTCTAAACAGTAGTAAATGCAAATTCTAATTTGCATAACAGAATTTAAACAATTTTTAAATTGCAAACTGCTATAAAATATAATTTAACAAATTGCATATTGATATTATAATAATTCTAAAAATTACAAAGTGATATTAAAACAATTTAGCAAATTGCAAAATGATATTAAAACATTTAAACAAATTACAAAATGATATTTTTCTCATTTAAAACTTATTTAAAATTTATTTAAAATTCATTTAAAAATTCTAGAAAATTCCTAAAATCATATTAAATTATTTTAAAACCAATAATGACATTTAAAAATTAATTAACACTAGTTAAAAAATTTTTGAAAATCAGGGGCTTACATCTTTTGGCCAGGCTGTGCAAGATTTAGGCAAGGTGACCGTGATAATGTCCGGAGGTCTAGCCTGGAATAGTTTCTGGGTTGCCATGGTATTTTATTTAGAAATCAGCCTTCCTGGAGGCAAAGCTCCTGTAAGGTGCATACCTCCAGTTTATGTATGAGCCTTGTGTGGAGAATTTCTTGTTGTATGTATTTTTTAGTAATCTTATTGGTTCGGATATTATCCGATATTCGATAAAATTATCGGTAACGGATATGGTAGCCAAAACGTATATCCGATCGGATATCGGATAGTTATCGGATATATCTGATAGTTAATGGGTCGGATATGGTATTGCCAATATCCGACCAATAAGCTACCATTGACAGGCCTACCTGAAGGGGGTGTTAAGGTGGCACTCTCCTCCAATAATCTGCGCAACGTGATCACTCACAAGCGCCGACCAGGAGAGTTGACTGACAAGCACGATGCGTCCCTCACGGGGCATACTTGTGCTGTGGTCACCATCAACTGCTGTTGCAAAACGGCAGTCCCACCAAGGCAGTCGGTGTTCCTGCGGCTGCAATCATCGACACCCCTCCGAAGTCGCCTCGGGAAGAAGGTGTCAACAGAAGAAGAACCAATGGTTGCTTCATGCAACGTGATCTCCAACTCCTCGTCAGTCCGAAAGGCGACTGGCAGCTCCTCTTCCTTGTCTAAAATCCAACCGAGGAAAACCAAGACAGCTGTCTCGTCCTCCGGAGTGTTCGAAGGCACTCGAGGAAGGAAGAAGATCTTGGAGGAAGCTGGGGATAGTCAGACCCTTGTCAAGCCTCCTTCCGAAGACGAGTGTGTCCAAAGCACACCTGGAACAGATCCTCGAGGCGAAGTCAGCCTCCCAGAAGCTCCTGAAGACGAGGATATCCCCCAGAACATAGCTGGGGGTAGTCTAGCATCTGCGGACCCGAGTTTCGGAGACGAAGAGGCTATTCAAGACGGAGTTGAGGGTAATCAGGCCCGTGCAGATGCGCCCGTGGTGAATGTTCTCCCGAACATAGCCGGGGGTAGCCAAGACGAAGCTCCAGGAGAGGCAACTCCCCTATAAGAGAGTGAGGCCGAGAGTGAGGCCTCAACCCATTCATCCACTCCCGGCCGTATTATGACAGTAAATATGACTGGGGCTGATGTCGAGTCTGATGCGCCGCCAACAGACCTCGTCCAGCGCATAGATACCCTGGAGGGAGGACTCAAAACCCTCTCTGCCTCCATGCAAATACTGACTCAAGCAGTGTTTGAGATACGGTCAGCCTTGACCAGGACACCTTCTACCGATCCCGATCCAGGGGCCAATGGAGAGTTGAGTGTACCCCTTCAACGGGTATCCTCGGACGCAGATCGTCGAGAAGCGCCTCGGACGTCGGAGCCCTCAAATGCTCAACATCAGGTGGTACCACCTTCCCCGACTCCCAGTTCCACGAAAGACGTGGTCGAGATGATCAGGGACCTGCACGAGCGCTTTGAGTCCAAGACGAGACAAGGGGAGCGCCAGAAAATAGGCATCCCCAGCCTTATCTCCTCGAGTGGAACAAGGTAGTTTATCCTCCAAAGTATAAACCACAAACACTGACGCCATACGACGGAAAGGACTCTCCGTGTCGCTACCTGACATATTTCTAGTCTCAGACGGGACATCTTCCGAAGGAGGACGCGCTACTTACCAGCATATTTGTTGGGGCACTGAAAGGAGTGGCGTACGACTGGTACTGCAGCCTCCCCGATAATTCAATATCTTTCTTCGACAACCTGACGCGCCTCTTTCTCGACCGATTCTACGACGGCAGGAAGGACATGACAATGGCGTCCCTTATAGAGATACGCCAGAAGGAGAAGGAAACAGTTCGAGTGTTCATCGAACGCTTCCGACAAGCCTGCTTCAGACTGCCCCCGGGCATGCCAGAACATGCACTCCTTTTCTCCTGCAGCATGAACATGCTGCCTGCAGTCAAACTCTGGCTTAACTCTACTCCTCCTTCCGACTGGAGCTCCTTGATCATTGAAGCAGAAGCCGCAGAGAAGAAGGCGGCCAATGCTCGTCTTCTGGGAGTCAGTTTCCCTGCCTTCGAGGATAAGGGAAAACGGCCTGCAGTCAACAACCCTGGACGAGAAACAAAGGGGAAGCAGGCATTGACTGTCAATACCTCAAAAGGTGCTTCAGCACCTACTCAGAAGCCTCCACTTGCACCAAGTCCGAAGGAGGTTTATTCGTTCAACGACGAAGACACCCTGCAGCTCTTTGAGATACTGAAGCAGGGTGACAAGATCAAGCTTCCGGACCCGAAGCATCCCGATGAGGTTGGAAAAGTGGACAACCCGAGGTACTGTCACTACCATCGATTTGTCGGACACCCAACCAAGGACTGCTATGTCCTCAAGAATTACATCCAGCGCATGATCAATACGGATGTAATCTCCGTCGACTACGAAGAGAAGACGGTGTCAGCCAACGTGGTGTCACTCCAGTTTGGTACCCTGCCGCCGACTACAACACAGGATGGCGTCGTCCCCATCCCTAAGGCGACAATGGAGGTGGTTAACTTACAACCAACCCGTGACAACGTGAGTGGACTCATCCCACTCACCACATCTCGGGGAGAGATCCTGTGGGTTCACCCCGATCTCGTCTCCGAGGTGACTCGACCGGAGGTACGCCCTACCTACAAGTCCAAAGGCAGGAAGATCAAGTCTTGTCGTACGGTCTCTTCTTCTGCGGAAGAGGCACTTCCTGTGCAGACGCGTCACAACAGAACGTCCAACCCGACGAAGCTGCCGTCGAGGTGGTGCCTCCTGGCACCGTCCCTGCTATCCAGGACGAGGGCCCGTCCAAGCCCTCAGCAGCCAATAAGCGGAAGCAGATAGAGGCCCGCTTCGATAGGCCTCTGCGAAAAGAGAATGCTTCGGGGCTAGCCAAGCCCCACAACTTCGACATACTGGCGCAACTGGCCAGTACTCCTGCCCGCCTATCTCTGTTCGAGCTCCTCCATCTTTCCAAAGACTCCCGAGAAGCTCTCTGCGAAGCTCTGAAGGATGCTGAATCCTTTCTCAGTCAGGTCAAGCAGCCTGAAGATCTCTCGACTGTATGCAAGCACTGTCACTGTACGGAGGAGGTTATCCCCAATATAACCTTCACCCAACAGGACATGCTGCTCAAGCACAATCGACACAACAGGCCGCTGTACTATACAGGATACAGCGGTTCAGTCAAGGTGAAGCGGATTCAGATCGATCCGGGGTCTTCCCTCAGCATCATCCCGAAGACGCTGCTCTCAACACTGGAGATCCCAATGTACCGACTAGCGCCCTCCAACACGACAATCAGTGGTTTCAATGCCAGCAAAAGTGAACCATTGGGCAAAATACGACTAAAGTGCCACATCGGTAACCTCAGAACCGAGGTCACTTGTTATGTCGTGGACGCTGAAGTCAACTACAACATTCTGTTGGGTCGCCCATGGCTGCACGAGTACATGGTGGTACCATCCACACTCCACCAATGTATGAAGTACGTGTCTACCAACAACGTCATCCGTACGGAGTTCGCGAACATCGATTCTTTCAAAGGGATTGAAGCCTACTTTACCGATGCCGACTTATACAAGTCACCTGACGAGGAGGAGGCCAATGATGCTGACGACGAAGCAGAAACGGCAGCAGAGCCGAACATGGAGCCTGAGGTCACCCCCGATGCTCCTTTGAAGATCCGACTCAAAGGCAAACTGCCTCAGAAGTTGCCTTCCATGAGCATAAAGCTACACGGGAAAGCACCAGCTGCTCCTAAAGCTCCCCTAAAGATACGGCTCAAGGGAAAGCCGTCTCAAACATCGGCTCCCTTTGTGGCAAAACTACAGGGGAAGGCGTCAATCACCGGAGGCACAGCGGAGGCACCTCTGAAGGTGCGTCTTAAGGGCAAGCCGCCGCCATCCCAGCCGCCAGAGAAGGCCCATGTAGTCCTCTCGGACTCCCAGATCAGCGCTGTGGTGGACCCTCCCGATCCTACTCCAGTGCTTACAGATGAAGAGCTGGGGGAATATATCTCGGCCGATGTAGATGCCCCGTCTCTCGACAATATAATCCCACGGGATAAAATCTCATATTTCATCAATAACAGAGTGTCTTTTAATTATTCTAGTCTTCCACATTGGAATACCATGTATACATTAGATAACGCTCTACGGTCGTTGCAAACACAAATAACGACCGTCCATCATGTAAATCGAGTAGTCCCGTCCCAAGGGATCTGTACATAGTTCTACCACGGAGTCGAGACGAAGGATCCATCATCTTCGGCAAGGTCGAGCGTCATCAAGACCTCCCGCCACTCGAGCCAGAACCAGATGTCGGCAGAATGCAACTCTATCGGTACACGGATAAGACAAAGTACCTCATCCAAAAGATGGGTTACGACCTAGAAAGCGACAAACGTCCGAACTACGGGAAAGGTCGACGTCTCCCTCTCCGGCTTCCAATACCTAAAGGAAAGCCGCAGGACTACTACAATCAAACTCGACGGGGGGTAGGCTATGTCACGCCACCGTCAACTCCAGAGAGTTCAGACACAGAAGAAGTCGAACATTCTCACTCGTCTGAAGCATCAACGTGGGATTCCGATACCAGTATCGGATCTGTCTTCAAGAGAGTGCTGTCAGCCAAAATGACATCTGTACAATCTCGAGAAGAAGAAGGCGAAGACCAAGCGCCGAAATTCTTCGAAGAAGAACCCTAGGCTCAACGCCTGGGACAACAATGGGAGTCTCACTTCGAACTACGCGAACCTTCCACCGAAGACGAAGTTGAGCAGATCGATCTTGGGGATGGATCTTCTTCCAAACCTATCTTCGTCAGCAAAAGCCTAAAAGGACAAGACCGAGAATCTTTAATCCAGCTGGCTAAAGAGTATATCGACGTCTTCGCTTGGAGCTACGAAGATATGCCGGGACTTGATCCTCAGATCGCGATGCATAGGTTGAACATCTTGCTTGATGCCAAGCCTATCAAACAACAACAACGACGCTTCCGTCCGGACATCATGAACGCCTTCGATCAGGAGGTAGACAAACTCATGACCAGCGGCTTCATCCGTGAAGCGCAACACCCAGATTGGATAGCCAACATCGTCTCCGTCACCAAGAAGAATGTGAAGATACGAGTCTGTATCGACTTTAGAGACCTCAACACTGCTTGTCCGAAGGACGAATTTCTGCTTCCAATCACCGACGTGATGATCGACAACACATGTGGCTTCGAGCGCATGTCTTTCATGGACGGGTATTCGGGCTACAACCAGATCAAGATGTTCCCTGATGACGCAAAACACATGTCATTCAGGACTCCAAAGGGCGTCTTCTGCTACACAGTGATGCCCTTCGGCTTGAAGAACGCTGGTACGACATATCAAAGAGCTATGAGCACCATTTTTCGTCAACACCTTCGTAAGACAGTCGAATGCTATGTTGACGACGTCGCAGTCAAGAGCCGTCTCAAAGGAGATCACCTGCAAGACCTCAAGACAGTCTTCGATCTCATGCGGGCGCATCAACTCAAGATGAACCCCGCTAAATCCTTCCTTGGGATTTCGAGCGGAAAGTTCTTGGGCTTCATCATCACGGCGAAAGGCATTCATGTCGATCCCGAGAAGACCAAAGCCATTCTTGATATGGACCCTCCGAAGAACCTTCGAGAACTTCGAGGCCTACAGGGACGTCTGGCATACATCCGGAGGTTCATAGCAAACCTTTTCGGCAAATGTCAACCCTTCACCCAGCTCATGAAGAAGGGAGTCTCTTACGTCTGGACAGAGGAATGCAAAAAGGCTTTTAACGACATCAAAGCCTACCTGACGAGCCCTCCAGTCCTGGTGGCACCCGTTGCCGGCAAACCATTCCTACTCTACGTTCGTGCCATGGATCATTCCTTCGACGCCCTGCTAGCTCAGAACAGCGACACAGGCTATGAGCAAGCAATCTACTACCTCAGCCAAACTCTGATCGGGGCCGAACAACGGTACAACCCCGTTGAAAAGGAGTGCTTGGCTCTGGTATTTGCCATCCAAAAGACTCGTCATTATGTCTCGGGTCAGACAATTCATGTCATTTCCCGAGTCAATCCGCTCAGGGTCCTCATGACGAAGCCTGGATCACTGAACTCCCGGCTAGCCACATGGGTGATCTTGCTAACACCGTACAATATGGTGTTCGTTCCACAAAAAGCTGTTAAGGGTCAAGCTCTGGCCGACTTTTTAGCTGCACACCCCATCCCAGAGTCCTCAAGACTCTATGAAGACATCCCGGATGAGGTCCAAGAATCAAATGTCACCGAAGAAGGCTCCGTCTGGCGGATGTTTTTCGATGGTGCTTCAAAAACAGGCCCCAAAGGCCAAATCGTCGCAGGAGTGGGGCTGGTTTTAGTCTCCCCCGATCAGCTGGTCATCCAGCGTGCTTACTCCCTTTCAAAGCCGTGCTCCAACAATGTTACTGAGTACAATGCGCTCATTATGGGACTCCAGCTGGCGCAACAGCTGGGGGTGAATCATCTGGAAGCCTACGGCGACTCAAAACTTATCGTAAACCAGATCAGAGGGCAATACGAGGTTCGTCATGAAGACCTGATCCCTTACCATGAAGTTGTATTGAATATCGTTTCAACCTTCATCGGGTTCTTCATCGAACACGTACCTCGTCTACAAAATCTGGAGGCTGATGCTCTGGCTGGCCTCGCAGCCTCCTTGGCGGCACCCCTCGGGACTCAACACTATGTCACGGTAGTAGGTCGAGACTTGGTTTGCCCTAAAAACAACCTGCGCTCACAAGTGGCCCATGCCATGTCAACGGGTGCTGGTGTTAACGTCCGAGATTGGAGATTCCCGTTCATCGACTTCGCTGTCTACGAAATTCTTCCGGAGGACCCGAAAGAAGTCATCTCAGTCAGGAGACGCTCTCTTCGATTCTACTATGATACAGCCACTAAAATATCGTACCGACGCTCCTACGATGGACTTCTCCTTCGATGTTTGTCTAACGAAAAAGCAGACGAAGCCCTTCGAGAAGCTCATGATGGAACCTGCAGGGCCCATCAACCTGGTCCTAAGTTGCAGGACCGACTGCGACGCATGGGCTACTACTGGCCAACCATGGCTGCTGACGCTGTCGAATATGCTAAGAAGTGCCATGCGTGCCAGCTTTACGCAGACTTCATTCATACACCGTCCGAACCACTACATCCTACAGTCGCCTCCTTGCCCTTCGAAGCTTGGGGAATGGACATTGTGGGACCGATCACCCCTCCTTCATCGAGAGGACACCCCTTCATCCTAGCAATCACCGACTACTTCTCCAAATGGGCAGAAGCAGTTCCGCTGGCAGAAGTAAAAATCTTCAGGGTGATCAGCTTCATCAAGCACCACGTCATCTATCATTTCGGGGTACCCTGTAGGATCATCCACGATAATGGTCCTCAGTTCATCAGCCATGTTTTCAGCCGATTCTGTGACAAGAATCATATTCAAAACGTGGCATCGACCGCCTACAATCCCGCAGCAAACGGATTAGCAGAGGCATTTAACAAGACTATCGTCAGGCTACTCAAAAAGGTCGTGTCATCCAACAAATGCGACTGGGACGAAAAGCTCGGCGAATGCCTTTGGGCCTACCGCACAACGGTACGGACCTCGACAGGTAACACACCATTCTCCTTGGTCTACGGAAGCGAAGCGGTACTGCCTCTCGAGATTCAGATACCCTCACTCCGCGTAGAAATCACAAACCAACTCACAGAAGAGGACAATCAGCGTCGTCGTCTGCGGGAACTGGAGGCACTTGATGAAAAGCGTCTCCTAGCTCAACAGCGCATCGAACTCTACCAAGCCCGTATATCACAGGCTTTCAACAAGAAGGTCAAGCAGAGGACTTTTCAAGTAGACGACCTGGTTCTGGCAGTCAGGAGGCCGATAGTGTTGACTCATAAAATACCAGGAAAGTTCGAGCCCAAATGGGAAGGACCTTTCATCATCGAGACGGTATACTCAAACGGTGCTTACCGTCTCGCCAAATCTAATGGAGACTTGTTCATGATGCCCATCAATGGCAAGTTCCTAAAGAAGTACTACTTTTGACATCTTTCAGACATGTGTTTCCACCAGGGGATCTGTGGATCCAATCATCAGGGCTCACAGACAATTCCCTTCCACAAAATCATACGCTTCTGAAACCCAGTTGTTCCGTAGCATCCTCCAGTAGAAGGACAACCACGTCCACATCACCTCTGAGTTGTTCTCCTACACCCTAAAAAGTGGAATCTTACATCCCATAAGACTACGCTATCCACCATGTTTACCACGTCCACATTACCTCTGAGTAAACATCCCGTACAGACAACCCCCGCATTGCCGTACATTGATCGCAGAACTTCCACGTCCACATTACCTCTGAGTAGTTTCGTGTATCCCCCAGAGTCATTCCTACCACGTCCATAACACCTCTGAGTAGGAAGATTCTATCATTTGAACCCCATATTTGTCACGTCCACATTACCTCTGAGCAAATATAGTGAGTCTCTCAAACTTATTATCTGTACCTAAAACCAAGGTACGCAAAAGATAATAGGTCCACACAAGCCATCAAAGTTCATGACAAGCAAAAATGAACACATCACAGAAAATAGTGTACTTCTTTATTTCTAGAAAAGGAGAGTAAAGGATTACACTATCCCCAGCAAGAGTTGCAAAAATACAAAAAAAAAGCAGAGACTACAAGCCCTAATCCCCAGGGTTGGAGGAAAGCTCTGCAATTCGGCGTTTCAAGTCTGCCGCCCGAGTCTCCACAATCGCCAAGACTCGACGTTCAGCTTCTTGACGCATCGCTTCAACAGCCTCAGCAGAAGTTTCATTCTCGTGCTTCTCATCAAGCTGCTGTCTCTGCTGACCCAGGGTAAGAGCTCGGAGAGTGAAAGCTGCTTCCTCCTTCTTGAGTGCTACATGTTCAGCCTGGACACATTCGGCATCCAATAGGAGTCGGGCCCGCTGGTCCTCAAGACGGCGCATCTGCGCGTCAATCTTCGCGATATTAGCGTCCAATGCAGCTCGCGTCTCTATTGTCTCCTACGTAGACTGAGATAATCGCTCCACTGCAGCTTCAGTCTCAGCTACTTCGCGTTCCCAGACACTCACTGTGGCCTGGTAGGAAGACTCAGTCTCGGCGAGCAGCTTCTCCTTCTCCGCATATATCAGGACGGAGAGGTCATTTCGCTGGATGCGCTCCAATTCGAAAAGTCGCTGGTCCAACTCAGCCACTGTGGCTTCCAGAATGACGGCCATATGATCGTGGCCCTGATGAATACGGATCAAGTTGATATGAGGCAGTGCCAGAGTTCTGGCCATCGCAAAGCTCCCTTTGGCATCCATCACTGCCAACACCCCCCTCTACAGCATTTTGTACACTGCCTCAACGATGAATTTCACATATTCATCTGTGTCCGCCAGCACCTGCGGCATCATAGCAGGGGTTGGAGGAGCTACTCCAGTCGGCGGACCGGAAGAAGACCCGCCGACCTCAACCTGCGAGGCTGAAACCTCGGTATCAGTAGGCTCTTCATCAACAGGGGCCTGACTACTAGCCCGAGGAGCCAAGGGAACAGAAGAAGCCGGGACAGGCGTCGAAATAGTACCTCAAGTGGAAGAAGCAACAGAGGGTTCCATCACACCCTTACCCTTTCCGAACTCGGAAGTACCACCGACGTCAGTGGTCACCTCTTCAGCCTCCAACGTGCTATCAGCAGCCAGTACCTCCCCTGGCAGAACGGGGAGATCAACACTTGCCTCCTGACTCGTCCCTGAACTCAGGACCGCCAGACGAGTCTCTTTATCAAATCCCTCTACAGGGACAGGATTTGTCGCTACCTCCTGATTGGTAGCCACCTCAGCTTCCGCCGCTGAGTCTGGGGTAGGGCTCGGCAATGATGCAGCCGACCTCCCCTCATCATAACAAGGAGGGGAATCAACCCTCTCATCTGTTCCAACCATCTCTGTTGCCCCCGCAACAGGCTCTTGCAACTCTGGAGCAGCGTTATCCGAAGACGACGAACTCCACTCCACATCATCATCATGAAGCCTCGTGTCCGCTGGACCCTCAACGTCCAAGGCCCTTACGACAGCTGGCACCATCCCAGAAGTTGCTGCAACCTCTGTATCTCTTTCAACAAAGTCTGGAGATAATAAAACCTCTGTAGGAACATCTCCAGGACTCTCCTCTATTGGAGACATTACCATCGGAGGGATACGCTCATCAGAAGAGCTTGTTACCTCCTTCGGTTTACTGACACCTAGTTTTGAAACACGGGTCTTCTTCTTCGACGATCCCTACAAGAAGAAAAGCACAAGTCACCAAAATGACAAGATGAGCCAAAATTGTGGAGGACTCCTTACCTCAGCAGGAGCTGATTCTACTGGTGGTACAGGTGGCACTCCCGTTGCCTTTGGAGTCGTCATCTTTCTCGACCTTTTTGGTACAGACGAGCCGGCTTCCGCGTCAGCTCGCCTCTTTCCAACAAGGGGATCTCTCACTGATGCTGCAGTAGCAGCCCAATATCCCGCCAATTCTGGTGGACGATATGACCGAGCCACCATCAACATGTTCGTCGTGGCCTCCAGCTGAGTTCCAATGATGAAACTTGTCTCTCTATCATAACCTGGAGACGCAGTATTCATTGTGCAATACAGCTTAGCTGCCGAATACAGGATCTGTGGCCGAGAGTTGCGAACGGGCGCCATAAACTGAACACCAGTACACCAGGCATTGTAATATTGCCAGCCCCAGGCTCCATCCAACAAACTATCGATGAACCCCAGACTGTTACTGGGATTCCGTAGCATCAGCTGGGTATAGCCAAACTGGCGAGCGAACCGGCTGGGCAGATATGGCTCCAGATAACACCTATTCTGGTTCCGATAGACTAATTGAGAAGGCCGAATACTTTACAACCAATGAAAACCCCATTTCGGTAGAGTAATCACGTCTTCACCAGAGTCGACTAAATCTTGGTCAGCCTCGAAATCTTTGAAGATGGGGCCAACCTTGACAATCTTCCACCCCTGAAGGTAGGACAAAACTCTCCTGCAAATGGGGACGCCAGTGTGTAACCACTTCCTCTTGTAGAAGCGGCGGATAAAGGCATCTCCTTCAACATGATCCTCCTCCGGACCTGGACTCATCACGTTCGGATGATGCAGAATCAGCCATCCCATAAGATAATGGAATGGCAGTTCAGCCCGGGGAAAGTTGTCGTTTTTACCTCTCCCCTGGATCACGTCATCAGCAAAAGTTCTCAAACCCCGCAACAGGTTACACACCATCGCGGGAAGGAGAGCTAAAGGACATCCAAAAGCCAACTTTACAGCAGGCAAAATAAGGTTCCGGTGTAGTACGCATTCTCGCCACTTTCATTGGAACGAGGGGTCCTCTCGTCCAGTCACTTCTGCAGGTTTCATCCCTTGCGGAGTCGTAAACCGAATCCTCGAGGGGTCCACCAAATCCTGCTTGATTCCTCCAAGCAGTCACATGAGGCTGGGTCTTGCCTTTGTCCTTCCGGTGCATCAAATAATGATGGCTCGCCTGAAAACGGCCATCATCTCTGATATCTCATGGAGACCCCAACTCCCCCACAGGAGTATAGAAGGTGCCAGTCTGGGTATTGAACAATTCCAAGAGTGCAAGGAACTTAGGCTTATTGAGATCCACGCCAGCCTGTATGGCACGGATAGCGGTTGTCATCCCAATCTCCTTAAGCTCAGCCTTGAACTTCGAAAGCACCCAAATGGTCAACTCATCCCACCTCGAGATATGATGACACCAACCTTCAACCCTAAAGCTACCTTTCGGATACATGACCCTCGACGTCAGCATCCGACTTGCGAAGGTTGAGGCACTGAAGGCAAAAGTGTCATTAGGGACTTCACTGTAGAGGCTCCCAGGACGCAAAGTTCGGCAACAAAACGAGGGACCGGTTCGTGAAGCAGCTAGGGTATACCTCTGATTCGAGGTAGTATCAATCGAAAGAGCGCCCCCCAGGGCCCCTCCTTGAGAAGGAGTAAGCTCCCTCGGCATCCTTCTCTTCGAAGCTAAACGATAGAAGGCCGTCAGCGGCAACTGACGGTCAAGTTGTCGCATGTACAGCACCATACCTTTTGCAGAAAAGAACCAGTCTTCTTTGACCTTCAGTATCTTCGCTTCAGTGGAGATCAGGCGATCACCGAACAAAAAAGCAGGTTTCAAGAAGGTCACATCCTCGGATTCAGCAGATTTCAGTTTTTTGCTCTCCATCATACTCTGGAGGAAAATCGACAGCTAGTTCTGGATCTGCAGCACTCTCTCAGGAGGTTAATCCTGTAAGATGGCACCCTTGGCAGGGTTGACAACCGCCTCGTCAAAATCAACTCCCATTTGACAAAGGGAAGCATCCAGAAGGACCTCATTCAGCAAATGAATCGTTATCGATACTGGCACAACAAAAATCAAAAGTCAGGCAAAAAGACAAGGTGTATCAAAGCAACCTGGCGCATCATCAGGGTGTAAACCCATGCGCCTAAGTAAAAAGCTTCGGCGCATCATCAGGGTGTAAACCAATGCGCCTCAGTGAAAGGCTTCAGCGCATCATTAGGGTATGAACCCATGCGCGTCAGCAAGAAGCTTCGGCGCATCATCAGGGTGTAAACCCATGCGCGTTCGCAGTTAAACCTCGGTGCATGATAAAGGCCTAAACCTATGCACGTCGGCGGGGTAAAACTTTGGCGCAGACAGAAGTCCATGCGCGTCGGCAGAAGAGAGTTAGGGCACACCAACTCAGTCGCATGATCCAAGGATCGTCTGAACAAAGAAAGTAGCGGAAGAGAGGACACCTACCCGTCACAGCGGGTCGAACGTCGACCGGAGTCACAATGGTGATAGGAGCATCCTTCTCGGCATACTCTGTCGGCTCTTTTCCCTTGCCAGCACCGCTGTGAGGAGTCTTGGGAGCCATTTCTTTGAGAGAAAAAAAGTTAGGGTTTTTGAAGAAGAGCTCTAAAGAAAACAAAAGCAAGGAGAAGAAGAACTCTCTCTCTCCACCTCTCACCTATTTATAGGGCTTGGTCGCACGCGTGAACCGATGATGTGTGATCTCAGCCGTCACCCTCGGGTTCTGTGAAAAGATAACCACAAATAAAACCAAAAAGATCATCATTAAACTTTTTCGGTTACCGAGGCATCATCATTTGTACTAACTGAGCGGAGCATGCGTCCCATCACTGATGCGCGGAGTATCTATGCTCCCCGACGGTCATGCGCCTCCACTACCATGCTTCTTATTCAAAGTATTCCAAAACATATCCAAAAGTTTTAAAAACTTTGAAGGGGGTCTTGTAGAAGCATGGAATTTCAGAACCAGAAAGTCTATGCGCCAGACTACATGCGCCAGAGCTTGGACAAAGTACTTCACAGCAAAAAGCAACAAATATAGACATTGAAAGAGGACTTTTTATTTTATAAAAGTCTATCACATGTCTAAGAAAGACTGTACAAAGGAGAATTTATACAAAGAAAAGATCCTAAGTCTACAGCCAGCAGCCAACATGGCCCTCAAGTAGGCGCAGCAATCAACATGCGCCCTCAGCCAGGCACATCCCACCATGCGCCCTCAGCAAGGCACATCCTTTCAGCAGCTCAGTTATGTGCATCCTCAGTTATGTGCATCCCTTCAGCAGCTCAGTTATGTGCCACCCTTCCAGCCAGGCTCATGCGCCGTTTAATGCTTCGACTAATAAAGTATTTATTGAGCAGAACGAGGGTGGCAATCAACCCTCTAGCTGGAGGAAGAGCTCCCCAAACCCAGGAAGAGAAGAGCACTGCAAGTCAACCTGTGGCCAGGAGAGGCTTCGAAAGAGCCTCCAAACACCAAGGAAGACCGTGATCGAAACCGCGACCAAAGGAGCAGCTTTCAACACAACTAGAGTGGGCGACACCCACTTTGAAGGAAGAAAGAGCCGCCAAAGCCGCAGCACCGTAATTCCGATCTGCGGCTCTTCCTGCACAACGAAGACGAGGCTCGAGCATCCCTATCTTTGGATGCAACAGGAACCTTCTGCCTGCCTCAGAAGCCCTCGACCCCGACTTTTGGATGTAACAGTCACCTTCAAGTGCACCAACGAAGACACTACGTCGTATCTTCACTCTCGGGGGCATCTCGTCAACAGAATGCATCCGAGTAAACGAATTCATGTTGGAAGGACGTGAGAGAACGAGAAGCAAACTCTCTCCATGCCACTATTTATAGGCCGGGCAAATCAAACCCATGCGCCAAGTAGATGGCTCTCCGAATTTCGTGCAATAAATTTGTATTAAATGGATGAACCAGACGCTTCGAATTCAGTCAAGTCAAAACGGCTATTTAAAGCACTCAAAGAACGTAACAGTCGTACCATCAAAGACGTCTCACGAAGCGGATGCGCCGGCCAGACCGCGCATCACACAGACGCGCCCTTCAACATCAAGCGCATCACACAGACGCGCCTTTCAGCACCAAGCGCATCGCAGGGGATGCGCCCCCATGCGTCCCCATACGCCTAGTGGAACGCCAACCGACACGCCCACTCAGCTGTCCATCGAATGTCACTAACATTAAATGCTGAACTGACAGAGTTGGCATCACGCCTCCCGAAGTCTGACAGTTGGCAGCTTTTCAGAAGACGAAGCATCGCCAACGTCAGCGTCATCATTACTTCCCTCCGACGGCTACTGCCACGTGGCCACTCAACCACTCGTATGCGCCTCCGCAGCCATGTGCCCAAAGCTCTGCATGCACCTCAAAAGCCATGCGTCTCAGACTTTTTACTGATCCCTAAAGACAGAAGGAAAGTCACCAGTAAAGCTCCGCATGCGCCCCAAAAGCCATGAGCCCCAGACTTCTTCCTGATCCCAAAAGACAGGAGTAAAGTCACTACTGAAGCTCTGCAAGCGCCTCAAAAGCCATGTGCCCAGAATGGTTTGTGACTCCTAAAGGTTATGAGCCAAAGTCTCCTCATGCGCCCAATCCTAGGCGCATCCTACCAGATCATTCCCCACCAAATATGAGATCTTCGAGCCATGGGTCGATGACACGTGTCCTTGGACTCAACTCATCCAAGATCTCAGTAACAGAAAGATCTTCTTCTCTGCTACGTGCCGGCTCACAACAGCAACATGAAGAAGTCAACCCCTCGATCAGGGCGCATCGCCCATGCGCCTCCATCAGCAATCAACACGTGACGTCCCCGCGTACAGGCGCATCCTACATGCGCGCATAAGCAGCCAGCCTGCAGACTATATAAAGAGAGGGACCATTTCCTTCTTCTATACCTACGTACACACACGTACCTACCTACAACGAACACACAGAGACTTCGCACCACCAGAGAGGCAGATACAGACACTCAACGTCTTCCTCCTCTCAGCAAGTTCCAGCACCAAGAGCAATCCAGACCTTCAAAAAACCGATAACCGTTGTCAGATCGTCAACGGAGTCAACACATTACCACTCACTCCATCGGCACAAGGGACCCAGATTAAACAAAAGTGTACTACTAGGACTACGTCTAAGTCCTATATTGTAACACTGTTCTGTTTGTATTAAAATTTGTAATCAAAAAATTTTAATGGCAAACAGCGCCCCCACTTTCGGCAGGGTGGAGATGAAGTCCATCGAAATGCTCTCCCACGGCCGACTCGGCACGGAAAGAGGCTCAAGCAGGCCCCCGGGCTTCTGATGATCCACCTTGTCTTGTTGGCACACAAGACAAGTGCGAACATAGTCCCCCACATCTTCGCGCATGCGAGGCCAATAGTATGCGGCCTCCAGCAGCGCCAAGGTTCGCTTTTGTCCCGGATGTCCAGCCCACTTCGTGTCATGACACTCCTTGAGCAGCTGTCTCCGCAAGCCACTCCACCTAGGCACGACCACCTTGTCGTCCTTGGTGTAGAGAAGTCCGTCTTTCAGCCAGAACCTTCTCGTTTTGCCCTCCTTGGCAAGCTTCACTATGGCCAGTGTTAGTGGGTCCTCCATGATTCCTACTCGAACACGGTCCAGGATGTCCCCCTTGAGCAAGCACACAGATGTGAGCTCGGCCTTCCTGCTAAGCGAATCGGCCACCTGATTTTCCTTGCCGGGTTTGTACTGTAATACCATGTCAAACTCGACTAGAAAATCTTGCCATCTCACCTACTTCGGAGATAGCTTCTTGTGGGACTGGAAGTAGCTTGTGGCAATATTGTCCGTCATAACCACGAACTTGGTGCCGAAGAGGTAGTACCGCAATGTCCTCAAGCTATGCATGAACGCGGTCATCTCTTTCTCCTGTACCGTGTAGCGCCGCTCAGTGTCATTCAGCTTGCGGCTCTCGAACGCGATGGGGTGTCCTTCCTGCACTAACACCCCACCGATGGCGAAGTCGGACGCATCCGTGTGCACTTCGAACGCCTTGGAGTAGTCAGGTAGAGACAAGACCAGCCCCTCCGTCACAGCCCGCTTCAGTGCCTCGAATGCCTCCTCGCATCGAGACGTCCAGCTCCACGCCCGATCCTTCCGCAGCAGATCGGTCAGAGGAGCTGCGATGGCAGAATATCCTCGGATGAACCGTCGGTAGTAGTTCGCCAAGCCAAGGAATGATCGTAGCTCCGTCGGCTTGGTGGGAGCCTCCCACTCCCGTATGGACTGGACCTTTGTGCCGTCCATCCATATCTTGCCATGCCCGATCTAGCGCCCCAAGAACGACACCTCTTCTTGTGCGAATAAGCACTTCTCCCGCTTGACGAAGAGTTCGTTCTCCTTTAGCACCTGGAAGACAGTCTTCAAATGCTCGATGTGCTCCTCCATCGTGTTTGAGTACACGATGATGTCGTCGAGGTAGACCACGACGAACCGATCCAGGTAGGGATGAAAGAGCTTGTTCATCAAAGTACAAAAAGTCGTAGGAGCATTTGTTAGACCAAAAGGCATAACCATAAACTCATATGTGCCATACCTCATCACGCATGCCGTCTTAGCTTCATCGTCCTCCGCAATCCGAACTTGATAATACCCCGAGCGCAGATCAAGTTTGGAGAAGTATCTCGTGCCTCCCAATTGGTCGAACAAGTCCGCCACCAATGGGATAGGATATTTGTTCTTGACGGTTACCTTGTTTAGTGTACGATAGTCGATGCACAAACGAAGGCTTCCGTCCTTCTTCTGGAACAGCACCGGTGCACCATACGGGGCCTTTGACGGTGTCACAACCTGCTCCCAATTTTGGGATACGAGTACGTGGCCAAGTCCAGCCTACGCCGCAGCATCGACGATAGTACGCTGTCTATGATAACAATGGTCCACAACAAGCACAACACGCATATATCATCCACAACTAAGCCAGCAAAAATTACTAAAATATCCAATAGACTCAATATTATAAATATGAAAAATCCACTACAACTCAGAAAGTCTCGGGAACAAACCCGGATAATAGAAAATAAAATAGACAACTAACTCCATAACTATAACTACTAACTAATACGAATCCATAAGGAAAAAAATATGCTAATTCGCATCAGTGCTGGAACCGGGTACGCCAGTGACGTCAGGGTCGCCAACATACTCACCGTAGACCTCGGGGCAAAACTCTTCGTCTAAAGCTGAAAAATAGTTATCCAGTCAGGATTGGAGCAAGATCACCATAACACTATATTACACAATATAGTATACAAGCATGAAGGAAAGATAAAAGGAATTTAATTGAAGATAAGTATAGGCATGACATTGTATGATAAGAAAGTACATTTGAGACATGATAACAATATGAAGGTAGACTTGACATACCACTAAGACATGATGACAATAAGAAGGTAGACTTGACGAAAGAAGAACAATAGACAATAGAGTAACCATAATTAAGTCACGTGTACTGTGTGTTTTAGAATACCAACTTTCCGCATGTAGACGGCTTGGGATATCCGTCAGTCATACGTGTGGTGCATGACTGATATTATGCAATCAATGTATAGGGGGTCTGTATTCAATTCGTTGACCACATGCTTACTTTTTGTATTCCCCTGCCCGACTCACTCACAATACATGTCCACTACGATAAACATTAGCAATACGATAAACTGTAAACAATAGGAAACAATGAGTAAGGCCTGAACATGTATGTCTATCCAACGTATTCTAACTCTCGTGCACAATAGTAATCATGAACAACGACAATCATGAACCATAATGGAGTAATAATAAAAAGACGACACGAAGATACATGCAGTATAAAATAAAGGAAACATAGGTCATAGTGATACTTGCCTGCTCCGATAGATGATAATGTCACAAGTCAAGACGTCGTAGCCCGATCTACCCCGACACAAAAATAATCACAAGTTAGATCAACGATTCCCACTCTAAAAATCCTAGAAAGTGGCTAATGGGTTAAATCAATTAATACTATTCTAATCCTGGAATAAATCATCTAAAATCCTATTTTAACCTATTTAATTCTGAAATAATAATCTACACACAAATATTTGGCCAAAGAAAGTCACGGTTCCAAATTCGGAACTCGTGACACGCAAACCGAGACATACTGTTGACTAACTAGTCAAACATTATGAATTCAAAGTTTGAGTATGCAACATGATAGATTTCAGTGCCATGAGTGCACTGGAATCGTCCGTGCCGCAAAATCACGATTTGGTCAAAAGTTATCGCTATTATGGCTAACTATGACCAAATCGATAAACCGTTGACCAAATCTGACTTCTATGAATAAAATAAAATACTAGATGAAACTCTAAATTTCTGGAAAAATTATATGTTGTAGAGCTTGGTGTCAGGTTTCCAAAACTTCAAACGGATCGCAAAACGGAGTTCGGGATCGCTCGAAATCTTGAAAACCGTACGACATATTGATTTTTGGACAACCGACACTCAAATAATTATTCAGAAATTCGAGGTCAAAATTACAGAAATTAAAATATATATTCAGAAACCTAACCTCGATACGCTTCTAACAAAAAAAATTGCGCGCAAAAAGGACGTCTGGATCAACGGCAAACCCTCCGCGAAGTCGAAGAATTCTCCCGAACTCTCCCACAAAAAAACTGCTGAATAAAAAATAGGGTTTCGGAATAACCTAATAACTAATATATATATAGGGCTAGGTCGGTGGCTTGAGGCGGCTAAGGGACACGTGTCAGCATCGTGTTACCCCCGCCAATAATCCTACGGTCCAAAAATAAACCGAGCTTGGCTCGGCTTGGGAGTAGCCCAAGCCGGCTCGGCTTAGGATTACTAGGCGGCTCCGAGACCGACCCATCCCGCACCCGCGCTGACGGGTGGGCCTGCCACGCGCGCCTGAGCGGCTGACGGGTGGGCCCCCCGCTCGGCTGACTGGGTATTTGTTTTAGAAAATAGGTTTTTTTTAATTACAGAAAAATAAATAAAAATAAGGAAAAATCCTAAAAATTCCAAATAAATCCCAGAAAATTCCTAAAAATTCCTAGAAAAATATAGAAAATATTTTAAGGGTTCTAGAGCCCAAATAAATTATTTGACCTCAAAAATATCCTCGGGTGCTCTCACAGTAAATCCTAGAAGCTTAGAAAATTAATAAAATCATATATAAAATTCTCTAAAAATCTCCATAAAATCCTGAAAATTCTAAAATAGTGAAATAATATACTAGGGACTATCTAGGGGCCCCAGAGACTATATACAACCTAATTTTCTTATATCTAACCTATAGGCTTAGGCAAAAATCTTACGATCCCAAATCAACATCCTAGTAAATAATTGATTTTAACTAAAATAAAAATAAAAAAAATCTCCAAAATAGAAAATAAATTCTAGGAACCCAAATGCTACAAACTATCCTCCTTAAAAGATTTTTGTCCTCAAAAATCAAAACATCACAAATAGCATAGCATAATACCTAACTCTTACAAGTAATAATTTTTTAATCTAAGTCACGGAGAGATAATGGCTAGGAACATAAGGGAACTAACAACTAACTAAGCATGCATAATAACTAAAACTAAGGAAGGCTTTCAAGGAAACATATTTAAGTTACCTATGTCTTGGGATTGAGTCAAAGCCACAAATGCTTGTCCTTGACGTTGTGCTCCTCCAGATCGCTGTTGTGAAACTGGCCTATGAGCTGGTGCTGCGGGGCATTCTCGCACTTGGTGGTCTGGTGATCCACAAAGGAGATAAAGTCCTAACCTCTTCCTACAATGGTCCCACTTGTGTCCTTCTCTTCCACAATAATTACACTTAGGCTTGGGTGGGATAGGCTGTTGTTGTGGCTGGGATGATACCACCCTAGTTGGAGGTTGATGCTGGATTTGAAGGGTCTTCTGAGAATTATTAGGACGTTTTGATGGTTCTTGATGACTACCATCTCTACCTCTCTTTTGGGAAGCTACTTTCCGCCTTAGGATAGATTCCTGACGCCTAGCTGCATTCAAGATATCTGTATAGGATGTTGGGTCTACTAACGCTGTTAAGCTCTGCAACTTGTAATTCAGTCCAGAATGGAACTTCTCCGCCTTCTCTTCTTCCGTAGATACAAGAGTAGGAGCAAAACGACTCAAGCGACTAAATTCTACATCATATTCGTCCACTGTCATGCTCCCCTGCTCTAGTCGTATGAATTGATCCTGCAGCTCCTTTCGAACAGTGATGGGGAAGAACATGGTATTGAAAAGGTCGGTGGCTTGAGGCGGCTAAGGGACACGTGTCAGCATCGTATTACCCCCGCCAATAATCCTACGGTCCAAAAATAAACCGAGCTTGGCTCGGCTTGGGAGTAGCCCAAGCCGGCTCGGCTTAGGATTACTAGGCGGCTCCGAGACCGACCCATCCCGCACCCGCGCTGACGGGTGGGCCTGCCACGCGCACCTGAGCGGCTGACGGGTGGGCCCCCCGCTCGGCTGACTGGGTATTTGTTTTAGAAAATAGGTTTTTTTAATTACAGAAAAATAAATAAAAATAAGGAAAAATCCTAAAAATTCCAAATAAATCCCAGAAAATTCCTAAAAATTCCTAGAAAAATATAAAAAACATTTTAAGGGTTCTAGAGCCCAAATAAATTATTTGACCTCAAAAATACCCTCAGGTGCTCTCACAGTAAATCCTAGAAGCTTAGAAAATTAATAAAATCATATATAAAATTCTCTAAAAATCTCCATAAAATCCTGAAAATTCTAAAATAGTGAAATAATATACTAGGGATTATCTAGGGGCCCCGGAGACTATATACAACCTAATTTCCTTATATCTAACCTATAGTCTTAGGCAAAAATCTTACGATCCCAAATCAACATCCTAGTAAATAATTGATTTTAACTAAAATAAAAATAAAAAAATCTCCAAAATAGAAAATAAATTCTAGGAACCCAAATGCTACAGACGGTATGATGAATCCCGCGTCCAGCAGCTCTTTGAGTTGCTTCTTCAACTCGTCCAGCTCGGGCGGGGCCATGCGATATGGAGCCATGGCGGGCGGCTTCGTGCCCGGCTCCAACTCGATGGCATGGTCTACCTCCCTCCGCGGAGGTAGCCTCTTCGGCAACTCCTTCGACATGACGTCCCCGAACTCCACAAGGACGTCATCGATCTCAGGCGGAAGATCCTCCTGTACGGGCGCCTCCTCCGACTTGAGCACAGCAAGGTAAGTCATCTCTCCGTGTCGCATCCCCTTCTTGAGTTGTAATGCGGAGAGAGACTTCTCCTGCGTAAGCTCACCTCGTGCAGTTGTCACCATGCACGGAGAGCTCTCCTCTATGATCCCGACGACCCCTAAATGCGGCATTGGGACCGCCTTTGCCGAAGTGAGGAAGTCCATCCCGAGGATCATGTTGAAGTCGTCCAGTGGTGCTGCCATGAGACTGGTGACACCCGTCCAGTCTCCCACTTGGATCTTCACCCCTTTGGCCATCCCCTGTACGGGTCGCGTCTCAGAGTTGACTGCCTTTATCGTGCTTGAGTCTTTTTCCAGCGCCAAACCCAGGCGTCGGACCTCCGCGTCCGAGATAAAGTTGTGGGTAGCCCCCGTGTCGACCATCGCCCTGGTGTTGTGGCCGTTGATCTTCACGTCCACGTACATCAGCTCTCGATTCGGGGTCTTGGACACTACCGCCTTGCTCTTCAGAGCATTCAACAGGCGCAGGGCACCCATATGAGCCCCCTTCTTAGGCTCCTGGTCCTCGGCCTCCTCGCCTTGTGTCACGTCCCGATCCGGGAAATCGCTCGTCCTCGCTAGATTTTACCCGAATTATCGTCCTCGCTGGGGCGTGATACCGCATGAGCCTGGAGTTACGCTCGTGCAAGACAAGATAACAGTTCACATAGTAATTATCTCGAATTCTTAACATAAGCAGCGGAAGGAAATAAAGTATAACACAAGAATCTCTTTTATTGATAACATATTGAAGATTTCAAAGGCTCTGAATAAGCCAACATATATGCCAATTGGCTACAACGCTCATGATCTCTCTAGCTCACAAAGGATTACATTGTTTCATACATTATGCCTCTTTGTAGCCAACAAGTAGTCTTCGGCCGAACATCTCCATGTCGCAAGTTCGAACACCTATGCGGTAGCTCCTCTTGAACGCCAAGGACTCCATACCTCGGCACGTCCAAGCCAAGCCCCGCCCCGAGCTGATCATAACCTGAACCTGCACATAAACTAGTGGAGGATTAGTGCTTTCGTCCTCGCTTTGCACTGATCAATACCCACTCGTACCCAAACCAAACACTAAATACATTTAGTGAAACATGCATCTTAATTTGTGATCTTTCTATTTAGCCTTAGGATCAGTTTCATGGCAATCATTCAACATATCGACTTAACATAAAGGTGTCCCATATCGTGTCCCTGCGGCAGATACAGTTAGACATAATATGAATATAAACATAGTGCTTGTGCTCAACTTCATCCCATATTGCCTAGCCTGCACGGGTTAGAACTTAACATAGAATCATATCATTCATGCAACAACCAACCATAAACTTAGACCATGCATAAGGGTCGTAGGCCCTGCGCCTGCACCCAACTCTCATCTCAGCCCACCGGCCCTATCTATATGAAGGTCACGGTGTTTCGCACCGTAATAGACTTGGCATCTCTTATGTGTAAGCCTACAATCACTTCGATACGGGTTGCTAGCCCAATATTCGAAGGATCCCAAACTTACAGATACCATAGCTTATCACAGCACTGGACGGTCGCAATCCGTCCGAATGTTGTGCACCATAAATACCACACATAATTCCCTTCTAGGCCGAACGGTCCCGGCGCCCCGGCATAACCGTTCGAGGGAAGCCGCACCCGTGCATGGGCCATCCGAGTCCATTGACCATGCAATATGTGCCATATCAAACACACATAACATTCCAACCAAATCCTTCGTTGCATAAACATAGTCTCGTTCCATAAACGGTTTTCCGTGCCATAAACATATTCGCGTCTCATAAACATAATCCACCATCCATATGGGGAGCTCCATCGGCGTTATGTCCCAACACATCCATATTGATGCACGACGCCCAACGGCTTAGTCATCTCATACTCATATTCAACGCGTACCATTCGTAAGTTATTCTCATAGCATAATTTCGTATTACTTAGTCTTTTCGTAACATAAGTGCCCGAGGGCACGCTCAACGCCGTAATCAATGTTCTACGTCTAGTGTTCAATGTTCTCGGAGGCGTGCACGTGATGCACATCTCGATATTGTCTTTCAATGTTCTACCATCACCGCCCTACCGCGACTCGTACACTTGATGCACGTCGCTTCAATTGTTCGATTGTTCAATATTCTATCTTAGTGTTCGATACATACTTGGACCTTTCATCGTCGAGCCACGCTCGCTAATCCGATAACATCTTACGCATACAATGATGTATTTTATTAGACGTGAAGGAATAGGGAGAGAGAGTCAAGAACCCGCCCACCTTAAGTCGATACGCCTTGCCGTTTCGCCGAGTTGAAGCGGCTCGCTTCCATAACTTGGTCGCATAGCTAACTCTCGGACTTAGCCGTTCCTTTGAACTACTCGGTTGATTTGGCCTATCGTGCCCATGCCTCGATCCGTTGCAAGGCCACAATTTGGTTTCGCGGACACTTCATTGCATAAGGCAAAATGTCGACCTCTTATCGTCCAGTATAAAAGTATAGCCTTTGGCCAACGTAACTCTTGCATCGATTTGCATCGATACTTCATCGGGTCAACGCAACTCTTCGAGTCAACGACTCATCGTAATACACCGTGCGGAGCAGGGCATTACATAATATACCACTCAAAATCAGGTTCGTCCTCGAACAGAAACCAACACTTAAATCCAAGTGTCTTGCCAGATCGTTTTACGATCTCGTGCTACTATCATTGGAATCATACAACTTAGTTTGGATCATACACATATTTTAGGCGTCCCACCAATATATGTATTTCAGCCAAGCTCAGTTGTAGGATATCGGGACAACTAACAAGCTCAACTTAAATCCTCAAGCATCAATCAGTCCGTACTCGACTTAGTCATATCTTAGCGCCTATTCCCAATCTCGTATGCATCATCCCATAACATGCGATCATCTTCCAAACTTCTCTGCACATAACTTAACTCAAAATTGTTACTTCAATCTCATAAGTCTCTCGCTGACCACATAACACTCGCGTTGTATCGAGTCATTGTGCATCCGATCGCAACAATTCTCCACAATGCCTACTCGTCCAATCGTTTTCTCTCTCTCGCATAGCTCAAGTCTTTCATCCCATCATTCATAACATTTGGCCTTAACGACATGGACTATGTCAATATGTCACAAATTCCCTCGTCTACAATCTGTACTAAGTCTCACACACAACTATCCATATATGGTTCACAATCTCGAACTACCCGCACATCGAGTCTGGGGCTACCCCCGCTAGGTAACTTATCCAGACATCGTGCTCGTGCTCTCCCGACACAAGAGGTCAACTTGAGTCTACGATGCTCAAAGGCAACAATTTTTTCGACCCAAGGTCTCTTACGATATGCCCATCGCCTATTCTCGACCGAGTACAAATCCTTTACTCAATTCTCGAATCAATCCTGACTTGTTCGTTCCATAACTTAAATCGTACGATCAACACACATAGCGTAACCGTTACTCAAATCGATCTACGACACAACTCTTAGGGTCATTCTATTATTCGTTGCTCTCGTGCATTGCAGAATCCTTGCAATCGCCTTACCGCATCATTACCCTAAGCATGTTCCTCAACATCTATTTGACCATCGACCAACCAAGTCTACTTACGCACTCATTCGATCGATCATAACTTTCCTTTTCTAACCATATCGTTCTAGTCAAAGGCTACTCGCTAACTTTTGAAACACGATACGCGCTCGCTTAGACTTATCCTCAACATGCACTACATCACCCTTGATCCTCGATAAAATTTCTTACGCGACTTCTTTAGGGTCATCCTATGGGGCTTCAACATTCACTTGATTTGGCGATCAAGTCTTCTAGGGTCATCTGCCCCGAAATTACGTTCGATAATTGAAGATCATCAACGAGGGACAGTTACAACGAACCATGCTATATCCTATCGTGGAGCCAAATCAATTTCCGACAATTCCTATGCGACTTTTATCCAATCCGATATCCTTTCCATAATTTATCTACCCCCACGCAACTGATGCGCCGTTAACTACTTGAATCCCTTATGCACATTGCGCATCGTTGCTACTCGAATCACTCCTGCATAACCGTCGACTATCCTTGCCAGTCGTATGACATCTACTCGCCTCAAGTTCGAGTTTACCTATCCGTGATCATAGCTCGACACATTCCGTACTCATCAAAACCATCCTCGAACAACTTTCGCATCAAACCACAAGTCAATATCAAATTTGCCACGTCTCGCAAGTTCGATCATCCCCGCTGGATGAATCACCATACCAGCGCTCACGCAGAATGATCGTTCTTATTTGACGTGACGCATGTACGAGGCTGGTGTTGCGCTCGCTCAAGACAAGAATGTCAACATAGTGGTGATCCGTGAAGCAATCAAGCACTTTCGTTTTCTTCTGAGTAACATCCATCGACTCTCAAATTCTTCGAAGCATTCCTACCGTTATCATCCAAACTACCATCAACTTAACTTGCATCTTATTCATCCAACAACAATGCTCAACATAATTTTCATTCATTCGATCAGAGTATCCCCGAGTTATTGCATATCATTTTTGATACGCCTTAATACCATCGTCGATATGCATAACTTGAACATCTTCCTTTCTCATAAGCTTAAATTCGTTGCAATCACTGCCGTTATCCGAACTCAAATACGAATCAAGTCTTGCACACATCAAGATTCATTTCGTTGTAATTATCTATCATCTTCACGACATAATTTCCAATTCACATATTCATTCTCATTTCCCTAACTCGCACTTCCAAAATCGTGCTACCGACTCCTCGCGTTAACCCAAATTCGTTCGCACAATTTCTCTGTGCCTACTCAATTCGTTCTGAAGAAGTCTCCGTACTAACTCAACATAAGTTCGACCGGGTCGACCATTTCCTCCACGTAACATTCTTTCGCTATGCTCAACTTATCGTATGACTTATACTTAACGAATCCTCGTCCGACGTATCATCCATAGGTACGACTTCACGCACATATTCATTCAACTTAATTCATCGAAGCATACCAGCATCGACTCCTATCAAGTCATTCCCACTCGAGTCTCGGTACTATTCCGTCCGTTGCGGACAACATATCGTAACAATACAATCGTCTCGATGTAACCTATCGTAAGTCACCAACCGGCTTAACATAGATATCGTTAAGTGGTATCCCATATACCACTCAGGATCGAGCCTATCTTTATCGATACAATACTTCGCTATACTGATCGCATAATTGGTATTGCATATACCACTCAAAATCGAGTCATTACTCGACATCGCACTCCGCATAGGTCCAACATCTATCTTCCAACCAACTATCCCGTATGGTAATCCTTCCGATCCCAGCTCTAGCGTTTGCTCAAGTTTGACACGCATTCACTCTAACCGTATCTTGGCGATCATATCGATCACACCCGCAACATTCGCTTATTCACATCTCAACGCGACATACGGCCAACATAAACGTTTGCCTACTCAACTCGACTTAGCGACCAACTCGACTTGTTACCATCGCATCCGCGATCTTCCAATATTACTCGTTGTAACTCGTGCAACAACTCATTCTCGATACTTAAGGTCTTTACTCAATCTCATATAACATATCGCTATCCATCCGCATAGCCATACAATACGCATCATACCATATCGACTCGTTCCACCGATGCAAAGAATGATTCACGACTTGTTGCACTCTGTGCAACCAACAATACATAACCGTTCGCATAACCATATAATACGCATCGCCTCACATATCGATCCGTTGCACTTCGTGCAACCAACAACACATAACTCCTCTCACTTCGTGCGAGCAACAACACATAACTTCTCGCACTTCGTGCGATCGATAATACGCATACCATGGCACTTCATGCAACCAACATCACCATATTCGTTGCACTTCATACAATCAATGACTCACAACTTTCTTGCACTTCGAAAAACCATAATCTCATAACCTGTTGCACTTCGTGCAACCAACATTCTCCGATGGCATCCGGAGATAGCGCGATAGTCACGACATACTTGTGGCGAACGTACGCACTTAATATAGACTTATTGTATGGAACATCCAATGTAGCGTCGAGCAGATCCATGAGCCATGCGGTTGTGGAAACAACTTAGAGTCAACTGAATTCGATAGCGAAGCAACTGATGGTCAAAGAGATTCATGCACGGTCCAAAGGATGGAACCGCTCTGATACCAACTTGTCACGCCCCGATCGGGAAAATCGCTCGTCCTCGCTAGATTTTATCCGAATCATCGTCCTCGCTGTGGCGTGATGCCGCATGAGCCTGGAGTTACGCTCGTGCAAGGCAAGATAATAGTTCACATAATGATTATCTCGAATTCGTAACATAAGCAGCGGAAGGAAACAAAGTATAACACAAGAATCTCTTTTATTGATAACATATTGAATATTTCAAAGGCTCTGAATAACCCAACATATATGCCAATTGGCTACAACGCTCATGATCTCTCTAGCTCACAAAGGATTACATTATTCCATATATATAATATGCCTCTTTATAGCCAACAAGTAGTCTTCGGCCGAACATCTCCATGTCGCAAGTCTGAACGCCTATGCGGTAGCTCCTCTTGAACGCCAAGGACTCTATACTTCGGCACGTCCAAGCCAAGCCCCGTCCCGAGCTGATCATAACCTGAACCTGCACATAAACTAGTGGAGGATTAGTGCTTTCGTCCTCGCTTCGCACTGATCAATACCCGCTCGCACCCAAACCAAACACTAAATACATTTAGTGAAACATGCATCTTAATTTGTGATCTTTCTATTTAGCCTTAGGATCAGTTTCATGGCAATCATTCAACATATCAACTTAACATAAAGGTGTCCCATATCGTGTCCCTACGGCAGATACAGTTAGACATAATATGAATATAAACATAGTGCTTGTGCTCATCTTCGTCCCATATTGCCTACCCTGCATGGGTTAGAACTTAACATAGAATCATATCATTCATGCAACAACCAACCATAAACTTAGACCATGCATAAGGGTCGCAGGCCCTACGCCTGCACCCAACTCTCATCTCAGCCCACCGGCCCTATCTATATGAAGGTCACGGTGTTTCGTACCGTAATGGACTTGCCATCTCTTATGTGTAAGCCTACAATCACTTCGATACGGGTTGCTAGCCCAATATCCGAAGGATCCCAAACTTACGGATATCATAGCTTATCACAGCACTGGACGGTCGTAATTCGTCCGAATATTGTGCACCATAAATACCACACATAATTCCCTCCTAGGCCGAACGGTCCCGGCGCCCCGACGTAACCGTTCGAGGGAAGCCGCACCCGTGTACGGGCCATCCGAGTCCATTGACCATGCAATACGCGCCATAGCAAACACACATAACATTCCAACCAAATCTTTCGTTGCATAAACATAGTCTCGTTCCATAAACGGTTTCCCGTGCCATAAACATATTCGCATCTCATAAACATAATCCACCATCCATATGGGGAGCTCCGTCGGCGTTATGCCCCAACACATCCATATTGATGCACGACGCCCAACGGCTTAGTCATCTCATACTAATATTCAACGCGTACCATTCGTAAGTTATTCTCATAGCATAATTTCGTATTACTTAGTCTTTTCGTAACATAAGTGCCCGAAGGCACGCTCAACGCCGTAATCAATGTTCCACGCCTAGTGTTCAATATTCTCGGAGGCGTGCACGTGATGCACATCTCGATATTGTCTTTCAATGTTCTACCATCACCGTCCTACCGCGACTCGTACACTTGATGCACGTCGCTTCAATTGTTCGATTGTTCAATGTTCTATCTTAGTGTTCGACACATACTTGGACCTTTCATCGTCGAGCCACGCGCACTACCGATAACATCTTACGCATACAATGATGTATTTTATTAGACGTGAAGGAATAGGGAGAGAGAGTCAAGAACCCGCCCACCTTAAGTCGATACGCCTTGCCGTTTTGTCGAGCTGAAGCGGCTCGCTTCCATAACTTGGTTGCATAGCTAACTCTCGGACTTAGCCATTCCTTTGAACTACTCGGTTGATTTGGCCTATCGCGCCCATGCCATGATCCGTTGCAAGGCCACGATTTGGTTTCGCGGACACTTCATTGCATAAGGCAAAATGCCGACCTCTTATCGTCCAGCGTAAAAGCATAGCCTTTGGCCAACGTAACTCTTGCATCGATTCGCATCGATACTTCATCGGGTCAATGCAACTCTTCGAGTCAACGACTCATCGTAATGCATCGTACGGAGCAGGGCATTACACCTTGGACCGCGTTCACCTTCTTTCTCCTGTTCGGGCAGTCTCGTGCGAAGTGATTTCCTCCGCACAGGTAGCATTCAATCTTCCGCTCCGTCGAAGGCTTTGCTTGTGGCTTGTCCTTTGGCGGCGGACCTCCCTTTCCATTGTTCTTCTTCACTCCCCCACCATTGAACTTGGTGGTGGTCTTTTCCTTGGGCTTCGGGGCATCATTCCGTCGATACTCCATCAGCTTCTCCGCTGCCGCAACAGTCACGTTCACATCCGACACATCTTGCCTCTGCAATTCTTGTGCCGCCCATGGTTTTAGACCCTCCAGGAAGTGGAATAGGCGATCCTCTTCACCCATAGTGGAAATGAAAAGCATCAGGCGGGTGAACTCCGCCACATACTCCTTGACGTACCCGGTGTGTTTGAGTTGTCGTAAACTCCGTCTCGCGACGTACTCCACGTTCTTCGGGTAGAACTGAGACTTGATCTCCTTCTTGAGATCCTCCCAAGTCTCGATCTTGCAGAGCCCCTTTTCTATATCGATGCACCTGCGTCCCACCATAGCATAGCATCATCATTGAAATATAGGGACGCTGTGTTTACCTTGTCGGTTCATCCTCGATGCGGACCGCCTTCAGGTAGCGCACGACATTCCAGATGAAGTTATCCACCTCCTTCGCATTCCGTACGCCAGTGAAGGATTTGGGTTCTGGATACTTCACCCTCTGCGTCGACTCCCTCCTCGGAGTCGGACCACCAGCAATGGCCCTCTCGAGGACCTCCGCCTTGGTTTGTAGCTCCTTGCGTAGTTCTGCAATCTCCGCCTTCGTGGCCTTTCGTTCCTCCTCGAACTCGGCCTGCATCTCGCGGAGATGCTCTCGGAACTCCGTCATAGCCGTGTCGACATCCGCCTCCAAACCCTGGGCGAATTCCTCGTGAGCCGCTTGGTTCTGCTCCACTTGAAATTCGACGCCCGTCACGCCTTTCTCCAGCATCTCAATCCGGTCAGCCAACTCGCCAAGAGCCCGTTCCATCGACGGTTCCTTGCTCTTGCCCTTCCTCGAGGTCTTCGCCTTCTCCTTAGGCGATGCGGGTTGCTCGTTGATGATGGCTTCGGTCGAAGACATGACGGCGATCGAACCTTTGCTCTGATACCACTTGTCACGGACTTAGTATTTTTGCTAGCACTTCGTCCCGTACGGCGCACTGTCTTTCTCCTCAAAGACTCGTGCAAGCCTTTCCAACCCGACTTAGCTAGATCGCTAAGAAAACTAGAATAGTGTAGCAAAGATGGACTCGTAAGGATCTCTTTATTAACTTGGAGAATGCTTACAATTTTTAGGTGGTGAGGAACAAATGAAAGCCTCCCCCTTTTATAAGTGCTCATAGAGCAATACAAGGAAATTCCTGGAAGGAATATTCCAAGGATTATTACTTTCTACCATAACTGAAATGGCATATTCCAGGTTTATTCCCTAGCAACATAAAAGAAAATTTCAAGGGCCATCCAAAAGCTTCTTGGACCTCTTAGAACGATCTTGGGCCTTCCGGAGAGATCCACAATCTTCTAGAGCCTTCCGTCATCTTCTAGAATATTCTGGAAGCTTCCCGCATAACCTTGGTCCGCGAAAAGGTTATGCAACTGGGCCTCGGGTGGGGGTGCAACATTTGGGACGTTACAACTGGCACAACCAAAAATAAAGCAAAAAACAAAAAACATAATGATCGTTGCCGAAATTTTGATGTTATGGTCATGATTTGATGAAGTTTGGAGAAATGGGTTGGGATAGATTTGAAAATCTGGGACGAAATTTGAAATTTCGAACCCATAAATTTCGAAGTAAGGAATTTCAACACAGTCGCGTCTGGAAAGACTCAGGACTCTAAAAAAGACAAACTACAGGACTGTAGAAATTTTCTACAGTCCTATATATTTCTATTTATGTGATTATGTTACTAGATTTTTATTTATGTTAGTGTCAATCTAATGTGATGTTGTGAGATTTATTTCGAAAATAGATTTAAAATTGAGAGACTTATCTCTAAAATAAATTTATAGACCGTATATATGAAGATTTATTTTGAAATAAACAAAATTAAGAGACTTATCTCTAAGCTAGATTTAAAATTTTGAGTTTTTTAAAAACCGAATAGATAATTTATTTATCTATAAAATAGATTTAAAATTACTTATAAATGTAATATTATGATTATATAAAAAAATAAAATTCATGTGACTTCTGCTTCTATTGTTATCAAATAATTTCTTTTAGGACTGTCAAATCTTTTGACAATCCTTACAATTGGTAGGACTGTCAAAAAAATTTACAGTCCTAAAAAATATGTTGTTCAATGTTTATGTAGGATTGTCAATTTTTTTGACAGACACACTAATTGGAAGGACTGTCAAAAATTTCGACAATGTTAAAGAAAATATGATGTTCAATGTTTTATGTAGGACTGTCAATTTTTTTACAGTCCTTCCAATTGGTAGGACTGTCAATTTTTTTACAGTCCTTCCAATTGGTAGGACTGTCAATATTTTTGACAGTCCATTATCGTCCCCGTCGCGACTGTGGATGAATTCTTGAAGTTCGTAAACCTAAAATTGGTTCAAAATTTCACAAATTCTTCTAGAATGAATACTAAATCACATTTTCGGTATTAGAAGATGAAATTTAGGCATCAATATGGATTGAGAGAGATTTAGAAGAGAAAGAGTTAGAAATTTCTTAGGGTTTGGAAAAAGAGAAGTGAGGAAGAAGACAAAAAAAAAGTGACATATATACTAACATTTAGACTGCTCCCGAGTAATTTCTCAAGTGGCAAACATGTAAATAAACCAAACAAAATTTGGACTAGCCCTTAGTATGAAATGATGTGCTCTTATAATTTGCCAATTTTAATTTATATGACTTTTATACATGCTCTGATTACATTTACTATGATTATTTGGTTCACTTTCGATTTTAGATTTTTAGAATTTCGATTTTGAATTTAAACCGAATAAGCGTAATGCTAACCAAAGTTGTAAAAATCGGACCGGACCTGCGGTTGGACCGGGTCCAACCGGTTTAAGCCAAAAATTCGGTCCGGTTCGACTAAAATCGGGTCTTTTAAAGAACCATCGGTTTTTTTGTCAAAATCGGGTTCAACCGTTGAACCGGCCGAACCGGTTCACAATTGAACCGGCCAATTTTGGTTTTTTTAAATCAAAATAAATTATCATGTGAAATTTGGACTATTTGATTATTGATTTGGTTTTAATCGACCTTATAGTTTAAAATTAAACCAAACTAAACATACTTACAACCATACCAAACTAAACCAAGAAGTAAATATGAATATTTTATTTATTTGAACCAAACCAAACCAAATTTATTGAACTTCGATTGAACTTCGGTTGATCCTCGGTTAAATCCCGGTCCAATCTATACCAAAAAAATTCGGTTCGATTATCGGTCCGGTTTTTTAAACATTGATGCTAACTTCTAAGTAAAAAATAGCAGTACGACGTGAAGAATGGTTTTCTGAGTGGAAAAGTACACGATGTTAAGAGAGGGGGACGATTCCGGAATCGCGGCGGCAATTTGGCAAGTGTTAAGTTCGTCCACGATGTCCATAGCAAGACCATGAAATCGATACTTGTAACGTAGCAAAGAATGTGGCCAGTAGCGGTCGATGGTTCGATCGGACCGAATGTGCTGTCGAGGTCATTTCAAGTCTGGCCTGCTGGTCGACCACAGTCGCACATGAGCGAGAGTTTCTTTCTGCCTACTGTGTTCTCCAAGGGAGCAGGCCTGCTGTCTGGACGATGACATTCTAACTGCAGCATGCTCAGGTCCTTAAGAGTTACTTTTCTAAGACAATCTTCACCTGCTTCGTGTCAATCACCGAACAACACTTGATCAAGCAGCAAGCAATCTATATCGAGCGTACTATTCTATTAACCGTAGATATTGTCCAGTCGTGAGACTTGGTATCGGAGCTTCTTCCATATGAGTCAGCCCACATCTTACGCATCCAGTTCGAATTTTTTGCTTCTGCCATTGTAGCCCACTAAGTTCGAATTCTTCAATCAACTCTTCTAAACTTGTTAGTTTTCTTGTTCCAAAATGCTATTTAGCTCCCAAAAAAATTTGGATGATATCATCAGGGGCGGAGCCAGAATTTAATTTATGAGGAGGCCGTGTTACTACATATAAAATTTATTGAAGTTGTCTTGCTAATTGAACTTCCACAGTAGAAAGTATATTAAAAAAAATTCAGACAAGAATGAGCAAAAAAGAAGGAAAAAGGAAAGTCAATATTTCCAAAAAAATTGTTATTTCCAAAAAATTAGAAAAGAAGGAAAAGATTGCACTTAAAAAAGATTTAGTGTTCATTCAGCAAAGAGGAGCCTTTATCTCTTCATTAAATGCTTAGAGCTCAACCACTTGAGCTACCTTCATAATTACACCTCAAAAGTGCCAAACGAATATATATTGTGAGACCGAGACGTCAGATTCTATGTAGTAATTAACAATTTATAAAAAAATTGGGGGGGGGGGGGGGGGGGCGTGATCCCCCTTGGACTCTTAGTAAATCCGCCTCTGGATATCATCTTCTATTATGTGGCAGATGATATGGTTGCCGACATAGCAAAATTTAACAATAAAATTAATATTAAAATTAAAATTAATAGTAAATTAATAAATTAACATGATAATTACCATTAAGATTAACCTTAACCTTAACATTAATATTGATATTAAAATTAAAATTAATTTTAACATTAACATTAATAGTAATATTAACATTAATATTAATATTAATATTAATATTAACATTAACATTAACATTAAAAAAAAATTGGGTAATTAATTTTTTGGATTAAAATTTGTCATGTCAGCTGTTATGTCATCTGCCATATCAGATGCCACATAATGGGAGATGGCATCACCCAAATATTTTGGGAGCCAAATAGCATAATTGTTTCTTATTTTGTGTTCATTCTCCTTACTTTTGATATTCTTCATTCCTAAGCTTGTGGCTCTTCGATTTGGTCGATTGGCGAAAGTCGAGCTAACTAGCGCTTCTTCCTCCCTAGCCTCAAAGGAAGGAATGAGCTAACTTTGGCAATAATTCTGGATTTGTTAGTGATCAAGCTCTTCCTTGAGAAAGTATTGCAACTAGCAAGTTCAATGCTATCGATCGATCTAGAACCTATAGACGTGCGATGCCCATTTTTTTCTTCGCACAAGTCATCTCAAGTTTTGCTACCAGTAATTATGGAGTTAATTAGTTGTACCCCTATGATTTGTACGTATTTTGGTAACTGTTCCTATTGTTTTAAAAATAAAGAACACCCTCCTGGTTTATAAAGTTAATTAGTTGTATCCTCTGGTACATAAAAAAAAATGAGTGAAAAATTATTCGGCCAAGAAGGTGTTCTTTATTTTTGAAACAACAAAAATAGTTACCAAAATACGTACAAACCATAAGAATTTATTTTTGAAACAACAAAAATAGTTACCAAAATACGTACAAACCATAAGAAGGTACAACTAATTAACCCGTAATTATGCACGGTCTTCTTGACAGCTGTGGTATGATATCATGCATGGAGGAGAGAGAACCATGACATCACCGTCGAGCCTTCACTGGTTTATTGGACATCTTTGCCTCCCCGGTTAAATAACTCATTCTTATCAATAACATTACTCAAAGTAATTTGTCCTATCCAACTTTCTCCAACTAACATGAATCAAGGTTCGTTGTATCAGTACCGGGGGATCGATATCGATATATGAGTATCGTGATCGACAATTTCGACATTAGGTTTTGGATTGGAGTATTGAATTTTTTTTTTTGTATCGAAAATTAAACAAATGATAAAATTTTAGATAAAATATATTTTATACGTTTAAACATAATTTTAAGTATTTTATGTATTATTTTTAGTAGCTTTAAAATTGAATCAAATAATAGTCACTCTTACAGATTGGTTTACATGCTATAGGTAAATTTTTTTTCTTTCTTTTATGTACGTTTACAACCACACTGTGCTTTTACGCCCTTGTCGACTGATCTTTTTCATTTTTTTTTCTTTTCCAAAGTGACTTAAAAGTGACCTCCCAATGTTGTTTCAGTATTGGATCAAACCTGCCAAACCGTATCGATATCGGCCGTATCGAATCAATATCAACGTTCGATCATGCAAACTATGGTCTGAA
Organism: Iris pallida; assembly: GCA_029216955.1. Classification (NCBI taxonomy): domain Eukaryota; kingdom Viridiplantae; phylum Streptophyta; class Magnoliopsida; order Asparagales; family Iridaceae; genus Iris; species Iris pallida. The sequence continues at coordinate 806,573 of JANAVB010035219.1, forward strand.
TGTGATAATTTCCATCAAAACCGTCTATCTTTTGAATCATATATAGGCGACTTTCTTGATCATACAGTAATGTTAGAACGTGAATAAGTAACCCTCCTCACAATAGTTATGGAGTTTGGTACAATATTAGCAATTTACATGGCATTAAAAAATCTAGATTTTATTTGGCATTCATTTTAGGCAAATTTTATAAAAATTATAACTACAATGTGAATTATGCTCTGTCCAAAATGAACCATAAACTTACAATAACCGCACTAAAATGAACCAAAATGAACCATAAACTTACAAGAGACATGTTATATATATATATATATATATATATATATATATATATATATGGGAAAACTATACTTTTGGTCACTGAATGTTTGTCTGTCCAAAGGTTTAGTCACTCAAAGATATTTTTCAAAAATTTAGTCACTGAATGTTTGGTCTTCCAAAAAATGGTCACTCTGTTAAATTATTGTTTGTATTATCAACGATTTTTGTTGACATGGCATGTTATGTGCCATGTCAGTCGTTAAGTATGACGTGGTACATCAACTTGGGCTATTTTTGTGTTTTATTTTGCAAAAAGTTTTATTTGGGTATTAAGTTATGTGCTATGTTTCAATGTTTATGACATGATATTTCATTTTTTTATTTTTTTAAAAATAAACTTAATAAAACAAACCCAAAAATAGCCCACGTGAATGTGCCACGTCGTACTTAACGACTGACATGACAAATAACATGTCATGTCAACAAAAATTATTAATAAAACAAACAACAATTTAACAGAGTGACCATTTTTTTGGACGGCCAAACATTTAGTGACTAAATTTTTGGAAAATACCTTTAAGTGACTAAAACTTTGGTCAGACAAACATTTAGTGACCAAAAGTATAGTTTTCTAGGGGTGAGCAACGGTTCGGTTCGGGTCGAACCGAACCGGTTTAAATCAAACCGACAAAAACCGAAAACCGGACATTAATAACCGAGAACCGAACCGTCCTAAACCAAACCCGTCCAGAACCGAACCGAAATATAGCGGTTCGGTTTTCGGTCGGTTCGATTTTGCGGGCCGCTGGATTGGGCCGGATTTTAATGGGCCAGATGAAGAAAAAAATCATTTGCCAGCAACAAAAAGGCCAGTGAATTGCACAAATAATGGGCATAACATGTCTCCAGCAGATGAAAGGCAAAGTGAATTGCAACAAAAAGGCCAGCAACAAAAAGGCCAGTTATTTTAACATCCATTTACATCAAGAACTGAAGGACAAGTGCATTGAATTAAAAAAAAAGGCCACTGAATACAAGTCTTCCAGCAGATCAAATGAATACAAGTCTCCAGCAGATAAAATATACAAGTCTCCAGCAGACGAATTACTTCCATTTACATCCATTACATCCAGTATAATACAAACTACAAAGGACCAGAACCGATCAAATTAAATATACAAGTCTCCAGCAGATGAATCATGATCGAACAAATATACAAATTACAAAAACACAATCAAGAAGAATAGTTCATATTGCACATCCAATGATTCCATAATTCCATTCCATCCAATGATCCAAATTCCAAACTCAACAGTAAGTCAAACCTGCATTATATACAATAACTAAAAGAAAGGCTCAGAATGTGGCTTTTATTGCATCATTAAAGATGCAATGTATGCCCCGCCAATGGCTGCAACGAGTGCCTCGCCAATGACAAAGAGCGCCAAATCATCATCGCCAATTCTAATGGAAAAGTTTAGTAAAAAATTTGAATATTAAAATCGACTATGAAGAGAGTACGTCACCAATGGCAGGCTGCAACAAGTGCCTCGCCAGTGGCTGCAACGTGTGCCTCGCCAGTGGCTGCAACGAGTGCCTCGCCAGTGACTGCAACGAGTGCCTCGCCAGTGTGGCTGCAAAGTGCCCCCTCTACAAGCATCGACAAGCAGAAGCAGTATCCAGCATGTACATGTATCAATATCAGAACAAGCATGTATCAGATCAGTTAAAACTTCAAAGTATAATTTCCAGAGCAGTTCAAGATTAGTTTCCAGAGCAGTTCAAGATTAGAGAGTATAATTTCCAGAGCAGTTAAAACTTCCAGAGCAGTTCAAGATTAGTTTCCAGAACAAGCATGTATCAGATTAGTAATTAGTACTACAGAACATTAGATATACTTGCATTAGATTATTTAGATATACTACAGAACATTAGCCCTATGATAAATTAAAAAGAACAATAGAACATTAGATATACTACAGAACATTAGTACTACAGAACATTAGATATACTACAGAACAATAGAACATTAGATATACTACAGAACAATAGAACATTTGCAGAACATTAATGATAACAAAAACAACACGCATTAATGATAACAGAAGGCAGAAGCCCCAATTTGGCATCCAATATTATTTGCCAATTGCCAGCAACACATTAGCCCCTATTTTTTTGCAGGCAATTTTTTTTGCAGCAACAATTAGCCCAATTTTATTTTGGCAGCAGCACATTTTTTTGCCAACAAATATTTTTGGCATGCGGACCAGCAGCGCACCTGTTCCAGAATCGACAAAGATGCACAATATAGATATTTGAAAGTGGGAAAAAAGGAACTTACAGTGATCTCGAAGACTCGAGTAACAGATCTCCAAGACTACAAGAGATCTCGAAGAGATCTACAAGATCTACAGACTACAAGATCTAGCCGATGGTCTGCATGGTTACAAAAACAACATGCATTAATGAAAAATAAAAAAAAACAGATCTACAAGATCTCAACAGATCTGGACTAGATCTCAACAGATCTGGACTAGATCTAGTATCTACAAACATTAAAAAAACAAAAAACCCATCTACAAACATTAAAGATTGACATGCATTAATTAAAAATTAAAAAAAATTAAATTTCTGTTCGAACTTACCAGATCTCGACAGATCCTTGTTAGATCTCGACAGATCCTTGTTGGATCTCAACAGATCTGGACCAGATCTCAACAGATCTGGACTAGATCTACGGTTTTGGAACCGTTAACCGACCCGATGGAAGAGTGGTGAAGGCGGAGTGAGGAGGAAGGTGGTGGTCGGACTATATTTCCAACCGTCGGAGTGGATGGAGTGGTGCTGGAGAGTCCGAGAGTGGAGGCGGTGGAGTGGACTGTGGAGTGGAGTGGAAGGAGGAGTGAGGAGGAAGGTGGTGGCCGGAGGACGGGAGGAGGAGGAGAGGAGGAGAGTGAAGTGGACTATGGTGGTGGCCGGAGGACGGGAGGAGGAGGAGAGGAGGAGAGCGGTGTGGACGAGTCACGACTGCGGAGTGCGGACTACGGAGAACTGAGAAGTGAGGAGAGAGAGAGAGAAATCAGGATATATATATATGGGGGGTTAGGGCAGAGGGTATTTGGGTAATTTCCAATCGGTTTTCGGGTCGGTTCGAAACCCGAATGGAGAAACCGAGAACCGACCCGATAACCGTTTAAACTTTATTAACGAACCGAAGTCCGACCCGATAATGTAAAACCCGACCCGATTGGCCAGTTCGGGTCGGTTCGGGTCGGTTAACGGTTCCAAAACCGTTTTCTGCTCAGCCCTATAGTTTTCCCATATATATATATATATATATATATATATATATATATATATATATATATATTCCACCATTCCCGCGGCCCCCTGCTCGAACCCACCCCCTCTGTTTTCCTTCCTCTCTCCCTCGGAGATTCCCCCTACCGTGTCTCTGGAGTCTCTGACCCGACCCCCCCGGCTCTCTCCGCTCCCTCCTCCGTTGAGACATCGGCCCCCTACCCCTCGCTGAGGCCTTCGTTGCCCCTACAACTCGCTGGCCCGACTTCCCTCCCCATCCTCGCTATTCCCCCTGCCTCCATTCCCTCTCCTATCGTGCCTTCGGGCCCGGCACCCTCGGTTCCCTCTCCTCCTGCAGACGGCCCTATCCCGCCCCCGGCGGCCCCGTGTTCTTCCACCGTTTCCTCCTCGGGAGCCTCCAGCTCCTCGATCCCGGTAGCCAGCCTTCCGTCCTCAAGCGCGCCGCCAGCGGCCTCTCCCCTTGCTAGCAGGGCGATCCCCGGCCAGCAACCCTCCCCCTCCCCGCCCCCTGGTAAGGGCCTCCCGGAAGATCCCGTCCCCTCAGCCCCTTGCCCCGCTTTAAACCCCTCCCAGAGTGCCCCCTCCCCTCCCGGACCAGCTCAGGCATCCTACACCGCCAAGCTGCGCCCGGACATACCTTCTGATCAGAGTCGTATTTTTTCTGATGTCCGCCTTCCAGACATCGAGTACTCCCGGGATTCTCCTGTGCCTTTTGTCCCGTTCTCCGAATTGGAATTAACATCTATGTCACATCATTCCCCCGTTCCTTCATCCTCAAATTTTCCTCTGGTTGTCCCAAGCTCTCCAGGGTGCAGGAGGTGATTGCCAGTTGGAAGCTGTCAGCTCAATATCGCGTAGCACCCATCGATCCTAGGCATATTCTTCTTCACTTATCCTCAGACCTAGACCACAGGACCGTGTGGTCCAAAGGCACTTGTAGGATAGACGCCCACCAGATGAAGATCATTAAGTGGTCGACTAGTTTCAGCACCAAAGAAGACTCCCCGAAGATTGCCGCTTGGGTGACCCTGCCCAATCTTCCCCTAATTTGCTTTGTTCCAGCGGCTATAAGACGTATTGCTAACTCCTTCGGCACGTACGTGGCAACGGCTCCAGAAACTAGGAACCTCACCAAGGCTAACTACGCCAAAATTTGTGTGGAACTTGATCTTTCCTTCGAACCACCGAATTTTATCACTATTGAGCTGGGCAACCAAACCCACACCCAACAAATCCTCTACGACAACCACATTCTGTTCTGCAACCACTGCCATCTAAGAGGTCACACTCCCAAACATTGCCACCGTCTCCATCCAGAACTCAAGAAGAAACCAGCCCGGAACGAAAAAGTGCAAGCAGAGGGGAGGACACACCAGGGGCCCATTCTACCCCTTCCCAATTCACACATCCGGTTCACCTCCAGTGACGGGATGGCGGACAAAAGCGAGATCCCCAGCAATGTATTGATCTCCCTCAACACTCAAGCCATCACGATCTCCAACCAATTCGACGCTCTAGATTCGGAGGAGACGGCTTCCCCATTGTCATCAGAACCCCCCAAGTCGAGAACACCATCGCCACGATCCCCTGCTTGGAGATCGAAGAGGCGACCATCGCCACCATCGACGACGATCACCTACACATCAGCGAAGACCCTATCGAAGCAGCCCTTGCTATCTTAGGTCCGGACCTAGTTCATGTCACGCCCCGCTCCCGTAGGAGCGATCGTCCTCGCTAAGGCGTGATGCCGCACGAGCCTAGATTGCGCTCGTGCAAGGCGGGTTCCATAACGGCCGATTACAGCGGCGGCGACGGGGTCGTCGCACAGAAGTCCCAAGCAGAGACATTGAACACGCAGCAAAAATTTAGAACAAAACACAAGTTATTCATAAGAAGCTCTTTATTGATATCGAAACAACTGTTACATTGGGACCGCAAGACCGAGATTATAATCACTCAAATTTACTCGTCTCACATTACAAGTCACTCTGCTCTCTCTCATCTCTCGATTATAATACTTGAGCCAGCGGAAGCTTCGGAAGGCGATGTCCATACATTATGTCCCGTATAAGTCTTTAATCCATGCGGCTGTATGCTTCGAATCGCCAAGGAACTCCGTGCCTCGACGCATCCAAGCGAGCTCCGCGCTACGAGCTTCTATCTGCACCTGCACATGGAAACTGTGTGGGTGTCAGTACTCAACTATACTGGTGGAGTGAGCTCCTCGCCCACCCATACAAAATCGACACGTTTATTTTACTTTGTGTGATACAAGCCCCTTTACGATTGTCTTTCTAATCTTGCCTTAGGATCGATTTTAGGACCGACGCCTTGGTCTATTTTGTGTCTCTAGACCGTCATCATGCCTAGCATCGATAACTTTTGTTTCTTTGCCTTTAGACTTTTCTCGTGCTTACACTGTCAACGTACCGACTCACACTTGCCTTCCGTGCCATGTTTTAGGACGTAACGACTCGATCGTGCCATAAACTCGACTCATGCTTTAGTATCACTGAGGCAGTGTCCTCCTCGCTTAGTCTTGCCTATACTCGTGTTGACGCGGCCGTGCCTCATATTTCGAGGTCGTGCCCAGAAACTCAACATGACTTAACCAAACTTGTCCTACGGCCCTTCTCGACTTACTTCGCAACGACTAATCCGACTTGTGGAACCGATGTTGGGAACTCAAGCACGACGCCGTATCTCGTGCCGAAGCACTTGTCTTTACGTATAGCCGAATCGTATGCTTTATAATACTTTAGGTACAACCGAGCACACATTTTACCATTCAACGCATATCGTGCTTACACTTCCTTCGTTATTATCGACATCGTGCATGCGGATTCGCCGCTTAGCACGCTAATTATCTATATGAAAGGCCACTGGCATGACAAACCATCGCGGACATAGCTCGGGTAGGCGGCGGGTCCTTCAGCGCAGGTAGCGAGTCCCGTTGAAAGCCCCCGACTACCCACGCAATAAAAGCATGTGCTGCTATAACGTCTACCCCCTAGGATGACTGGGCCTGGTACCCCGGCGTATAACCAGTCTAGGCAGAAATCCTTGTCGACAAGGTGTCCAATGACCACGCACCTACGAGACATCTAGACTCACATAAATGTATGGCCTACTTGTTGGTACGACTGGAACTATACTTAGCAACTCGTGCTCTGAACCACACTTTGCATAACGTGCATTGGGACCGAGAGACTCCCAACCGAGGGACCGCCTCATACTCTTTAACGTGGATAGGAATGCGAGACTCCCAACCGAGGGACCGTCTCGAACATCTTAACGCGGATAGGAATGCGAGACTCCCAACCGAGGGACCGCCTCGAACATCTTTACGCAGATAGGAACGCGAGACTCCCAACCGAGGGACCGCCTCGAACTTCTTTGAACTCGAGGGAACGACTACTACATAGCCTTCCAACTTAACTTGAACAAAACATGTTCCTTAAGTGCCATAGACCGTGGCTAACTTTACATTGTGCCAACCGTGGCTCGTGCCTTTAACTGACTTACGTCCTACGCAACGCTATCACCCAAGTCATATGTTACATGACGGCCCTTGAGATCGTGGGACTATTTGACTTGACAACCGCAGAAAGAACGGAACGGCACTTGGAATGACTTAGGTCGATCGACATAACTTTGCCTAACTTACTCAAGCCTACAACTTAACCCGAGGGACGAGCCAAGGCTATGCCAAGCCTTGCGCAGTGGAAACGTACATGCTTTATCGAGCATTTACGCGGGCGACGCCTATGACTTAGGCTAACTCATCGTTTGTGTCGAATACCAACTTTTCCATCTCCCAAGCCACGGGACGAAGGACCGAGTGTCATTTTCAAAGCACGCTGAGCACCAACTCTAATCAGACCGTGGGACATTTTCTATGTTCTAAACTCGATTTGATCCGTCGGGATAATTCCCTTTAGCTATGTGGATTCGTCTCTTTTATTTATTAAGCCTACTTGTGCAAGTTGAAAACACACGAATTATTAAGTGAAGGCTGAGATGAGGCAAGTTCACCGAAACTACCCTACCTGAGCGATGTCTTCGAGTTGTCGTTATAAGGCCAAGTTCGAACGCCGTCGGCGTTTTGATTCCTTCGATTGACTTTGCGGGTCGGGGCACTACAACATACACCACTCAGAACAAGTCTCGTCCTCGAGACTTTTCCGAAGGCAAACCATCCTACCATTTCTATGGCCAAGACTTAATCGTACCCACTCCGCCTACGCATTTCTTCGATTCCGAGCCACGCCCGTGCTTATCGCTAACTTAGTCGTAAGGCACACCAACCAATCAACCAACATTCGAACTCGTCTCAATTCAATGATTGCGTTACCGTCAACATTTCTTCGAAACTTACATTTTTAAAATCTTCGACACTTTCCCGTTCCTCAACTCTCACTTGATTCAACGTATTACTTAGTTGGATCGTACACATATTCTAGGCGTCCCCAAAATACATACATTTTAGCCAAGCCTCGTGATAGAGAATCTGCCATCACCACTCGAGTCGGATCGTACACATATTCGGGCGTCCCTGATATACGTGCATATCAACCGAGCCTCACGAGTGGTGCCTCCACTATTTCCTATCGTTTCGCACTCGGACGTCTTTCGAACCGCTAGGCTATGTCTCTCGTCAGTACTGGAATCATAGTTCCCAAACAACGATATCAACACTGACCCCATCCTAAGGTCGAACCAAATCGATGGTACGGGGTTTTCTATCCAAGCTCGCATCACTCCGATTTCTAAACATCGAGCATCGATTCCCTACGCACATCCCAATATTCGACGCACGGGGTACGAGTCGTTCGGTAAATCCATCCTACGATAACTCATGTTTCAACCAATTTTACGTCATATCAATATCGTTCGTTCATCAAGACGTTTTGCATAGTTTATCTCTTCGAACACGTTCAACATTAGTTCGCCTATCATTCATTCTCAAATCAAGCACGCTATGACACAATTCATCTCTAAACCGTAATTCATATTTCACGTTTCCGAAATCATCTATTCCAATTCACGTAATCGATCACAAGGTCGTCCGACTTAACAATATGTTGTGCTCCGATCTCATACGAGACAGATTATCCACGGTGGGAACGAATCACCATGCACGCTCCCGCGAGATAATCATTCTCATCGGAACGTAACTCTTGTTTTGTGTCTAGACTAATTCATTCTCGATGCGCGGATTGGACCTACTCAATCCTCAAGTTTTATTCAGTCATCAATCACAAGTCCTAACATTCTCGAGTTCTCCTTCGCATCAAGCCAACAAGTCGAGACAATCAAAGTAACCGCGTCCTGATTTTTCAAGTTCGATCATTCCCGCGACATGAATCACCATGTCAGCGCTCACGCAGATTGATCGCCCCAAATCTGACGTAACGTATATACGAGGCTGGAGTCACGCTCGCACAAGACAAGAATGTCGACGCTGTGGTTATCCGCGTAATCATCAAGATACGATCACTTTCATCCAACATTCGTCTCAACCAAAGTCCTAAGTATTGCATCCATTTGGAACGATAACACTTGCGCGATCGTCATTCACCGTGTCAGATTACCTCCGAGTTATCGCATATCGTCTTTGATATGCCTCAATATCATCGACGATATACGTAACCTGACCATCTTCGTTTGCAACGAATTCTGAGTCGTGCGAATGATGCTATCGTCCGACTGGATAATCTCCTCGACATTCAAATTCAATTTCGATCATTACCCCTCGAATCATTCACAACATCAATTTTGACAAACCCAAATTCACGTATCGTTCATCCGTCTATCTTAAGTCATCGACCAACGTATTTCCTCAATTCGTAATATTCTTTGCTAACTCAATCATCAAACGATATCCATTCCAATCCTCAGAGTCATCTGCGTAACTTCAAAATCAAACCTTTCATGCACGCTACCTACCCATCGTGTTAACTTTTCGTATACGATCCGTATCAATTTCCTCGATTCGATTTTACCTACTCAATCGTTTTCGCGTTTCATACTCGTGCAATCCTCAATCTTTCGCTCGAATGATTTTCAAGACGGACCATACACCACTCAGGATTCGAGTCTTCCAATCTAGCCCAAATCACGTTCGCATTATTCGCTAAGACATGTTTCGGATTCGTTCGACGAATTTCTAGCGTAATCGTTCACGTCGCATCGACGCACTAATTCGTTCGCACTCAAAATCCAAAACAATCTTCCGTGTACGCCTAAGCGTTCGTCCAATAGCGCTTCTATCGATATACACTCTAAGTGTATCCCCGTTCCCGACCGACCGATACTTAATATTGCTCGTGACTCGTTTGCACCAAAAGGTCGAGGTGCGCGATAATCGACACAACTTAGCCAAAGGCTGTGCGCATAACCATCCCGTTCGAACTATACTTCGATCTCGTGTGCTCGTTCGCTATTGTTAGCATAAGGTCGTTCAAGCACGTAATGCGTTTGCTAACTTTTAGCACGTGTCTTCTATCAACCCAGGGTCAGCACCGTTCGGCCCAAAGGCCTACCAATGTGTCCGACGATGGCCTACCGATGCGTTCGATTGAACGCTTGTACGAGCTTTTGAAAATATTAGACTTATTATATGGACATCCCGTGGGACAATCGAGAGAGAGCGCACCAACGATATCAACTTTGCGGAAGCAACATTCAGAGTTCGCAGAAACATCAGAGTTAAAGAATTCAATCGATAGTCCAAGGACGTAAAGCCGTGCTCTGATACTATTATGTCACGCCCCACTCCCGTAGGAGCGATCGTCCTCGCTAAGACGTGATGCCGCACGATCCTAGATTGCGCTCGTGCAAGGCGGGTTCCATAACGGCCGATTACAGCGGCGACGACGGGGTCGTCGCACAGAAGTCCCAAGCAGCGACATTGAACACGCAGTGAAAATTTAGAACAAAACATAAGTTATTCATAAGAAGCTCTTTATTGATATCGAAACAACGGTGACATTGGGGCCGCAAGGCCGAGATTATAATCACTCAAATTCACTCGTCTCACATTACAAGTCACTCTGCTCTCTCTCATCTCTCGATTACAATGCTTGAGCCAGCGGAAGCTTCGGAAGGCGATGTCTATACATTATGTCCCGTATAAGTCTTTAATCCATGCGGCCGCACGCTTCGAATCGCCAAGGAACTCCGTGCCTCGACGCATCCAAGCGAGCTCCGTGCCACGAGCTTCTACCTGCACCTGCACATGGAAACTGTATGGGTGTTAGTACTCAACTGTACTGGTGGAGTGAGCACCTCGCCCACCCATACAAAACCGACACGTTTATTTTACTTTGTGCGATACAAGCCCCTTTACGATTGTCTTTCTAGTCTTGCCTTAGGATCGATTTTAGGACCGACGCCTTGGTCTATTTTGTGTCTCTAGACCGTCATCGTGCCTAGCATCGATAACTTTTGTTTCCTTGCCTTTAGACTTTTCTCGTGCTTACACTGTCAACGTACCGACTCACACTTGCCTTCCGTGCCATGTTTTAGGACGTAACGACTCGGTCGTGCCATAAACTCGACTCGTGCTTTAGTATCACTAAGGCAGTGTCCTCCTCGCTTAGTCTTGCCTATACTCGTGTTGACGCGGCCGTGCCTCATATTTTGAGGTCGTGCCCAGAAACTCAACATGACTTAACCAAACTTTCCCTACGGCCCTTCTCGACTTACTTAGCAACGACTAACCCGACTTATGGAACCGATGTTGGGAACTCAAGCACGACGCCGTATCTCGTGCCGAAGCACTTGTCTTTACGTATAGCCGAATCGTATGCTTTATAATACTTTAGGTGCAACCGAGCACACATTTCACCATTCAACGCATATCGTGCTTACACTTCCTTCGTTATGATCGACACCGTGCATGCGGATTCGTCGCTTAGTACGCCAATTATCTATATGAAAGGCCACTGGCATGACAAGCCATCGCGGACATAGCTCGGGTAGGCGGCGGGTCCTTCAGCGCAGGTAGCGAGCCCCGTTTAAAGCCTCCGACTACCCACGCAATAAAAGCATGCGCTGCTATAACGTCTACCCCCTAGAATGACTGGGCCCGGTGCCCCGGCGTATAACCAGTCTAGACAGAAATCCTTGTCGACAAGGTGTCCAAAGACCACGCACCTACGAGACATCTAGACTCACGTAAATGTATGGCCTACTTGTTGGTACGACTGAAACTATACTTAGCAACTCGTGCTCTGAACCACACTTTGCATAACGTGCTTTGGGACCGAGAGACTCCCAACCGAGGGACCGCCTCATACTCCTTAACGTGGATAGGAACGCGAGACTCCCAACCGAGGGACCATCTCGAACATCTTAACGCGGATAGGAATGCGAGACTCCCAACCGAGGGACCGCATCGAACATCTTAACGCAGATAGGAACGCGAGACTCCCAACCGAGGGACCGCCTCGAACTTCTTTGAACTCGAGGGAACGACTACTACATAGCCTTCCAACTTAACTTGAACAAAATGTGTTCCTTAAGTGCCATAGACCGTGGCTAACTTTACATCGTGCCAACCGTGGCTCGTGCCTTTAACTGACTTACGTCCTACGCGACGCTATCACCCAAGTCATATGTTACATGACGGCCCTTGAGATCGTGGGACTATTTGACTTGACAATCGCAGAAAGAACGAGACGGCACTTGGAATGACTTAGGTCGATCGGCATAACTTTGCCTAACTTACTCATGCCTACAACTTAACCTGAGGGACGAGCCAAGGCTATGCCAAGCCTTGCGCAGTAGAAACGTGCATGCTTTATCGAGCATTTACGCGGGCGATGCCTATGACTTAGGCTAACTCATCGTTTGTGTCGAATACCAACTTTTCCATCTCCCAAGCCGCGGGACGAAGGACTGAGTGTCATTTTCAAAGCACGCTGAGCACCAACTCTAATCAGACCGTGGGACATTTTCCATGTTCTAAACTCGATTTGATCCGTCGGGATAATTCCCTTTAGCTATGTGGATTCGTCTCTTTTATTTATTAAGCCTACTTGTGCAAGTTGAAAACACACGAATTATTAAGTGAAGGCTGAGATGAGGCAAGTTCACCGAAACTACCCCACCTGAGCGATGTCTTCGAGTCGCCGTTGTAAGGCCAAGTCCGAACGCCGACGGCGTTTCGATTCCTCCGATTGACTTTGCGGGTCGGGGCACTACAGTTCAGAGGGGTCAACAGATTCAAGCTGTAGGCTTTCCTCTCAAGCAATCCTTGCTTCAGATAGGAAGTACCAGTGACGCCTTAGTTATTCCTCCAGAGGACCCCACTCTGGACTCCGCTGTGGAATCGATGGGCCTCCCCCCGGACCAGCACGTGGAATCAACTTGTGACCATCCTACCTCTTCTAAGAATGAAAACGGGGTCTTAATAAGGAAAGGACTGGGACATCCCATAACAGTCCTAACTAGATCAGTCGCCAAGCAAAAAAAACAAGACCCCCCACAACTTCATTAATAATTAACATCCTATCATGGTATGTCCGCGGGCTGGGAAACAAACCCACACTAAGGAGAATCATCAGCCTGAAGAAAATCTATAAGATAGACATCCTCATTATTCTTGAACCCAAAATTCTCCCCAAAAGATTAAAATCTATTCAGCTGCAGCTAGGCCTTCCCACGGCCATTGCTGGCAGACACGACATTTGGATCCTAGGTACGAAAGATGTAAATATCGAGCGTATCCAGGACACCCGGCAAGCCCTCTCCTGCTGGTTAGAACACCCCTTGCTTCCCGAGCGCGCCATCATCTCGACGGTCCACGGCAGCTATGATTTCTTAGAGCGAAAACACCTCTGGAACGAACTCCTTGACATCCACCTAAATCACAGCAATTTCCCTTGGCTTTGCATTGGAGACTTCAATGTGCTCACCCCTAGAGAAAAGAAAATTGGGGGCCGCCCCCTCCCATCCCTGCCATGCAAGACTTCAACAACTTTATTTTCGATGCCAATCTAGCCCCGTTTCAGTTCACCGGCAACGCGTTCACCTGGTGCAATATGCAAGATGGAAACCGCCGTCAGTATTCCCGTCTCGACAGAGCCCTCACAAACGTCCTCTGGCACGGAATGGGGATTACCACCAACCTGTTCCACCTCAACTCCTCCGAATCTGACCATGCCCCGCTGCTTGTGGAAGTTAAAAACAAAACTATCCCATCCAAAAAGAATTTCCAATTCCTTGACCTCTGGACCGAGCACCCCCAATTCTTGGATATCGTCACGGAAGCGTGGAATAGCGAGGATTCTCCCAACTCCGTTTCTCGCATGAGCAACAGGCTCAAGGCGACCAGGAAAGCCCTGTCCGATTGGAGCAAACTAGCTTTCGGGGACATCTTTCAAGCAGTTCGGGTCGCCGAGGACGACGTCACCCGGGCCGAAGCCAGTTTCGCATCTGATCAGTCCCCGGCGGCTAGGACCACCCTCAACCTCACCAAGGCCATGCTCAAATTTAGGATAAAAGTGGAGACCGATTTCTGGAAGCAAAAAGCCAGATTGAAATGGGATAGCGACGGGGACAAAAACTCGAAATACTTCCATGCCTGCGTCAACGGACGAAGACAAAAGCTTACAATCCACCACACCACCGACGAGAGCGGGAACATCATTACTGATCAGAAAGGCATCCAAGCAGCTGCCACGGACTTCTACTCCAAATTATTCTCCAAAGAAACAGTTCACAAAGACAACGCCTTCTTGGACCAAATTCCCTCTCTCATTAATGATGCCGACAATGCCCAGCTCGAGCGCACCCCCACCGTGCAAGAAGTGAAAGAGGCAGTTTGGGCCCTGAACGAGCATAGTGCTCCCGGACCGGATGGCTTCTCGGGTGTCTTTTTTCGCAAGTGCTGGAATATTATCAAGCAGGACATCATCGAAGCGATTATTGCATTCTTCGAAGGAGCCACTTACCCCAAAGCCATCTCTAGCGCCAAGCTTATCCTCATCCCGAAAAAAGATAACCCGGAGACCTTCCGCGACTTTCGACCCATCAGTCTATGCACTTTCACCAACAAGATAATATCCAAAATTATTGCTACCAGAATGGCAGGGATCCTTCCCAAGATCATCTCAGAGGAGCAGAGCGGATTATTTCGGGGGAGAAACATCCAGGACAATATTATGTTAGCCCAAGAGTTAATAACCTGCATGAAGTTTCCAGCTAGAGGAGGAAACATCGCTGTCAAAATCGACATGGAGAAAGCTTACGACAGACTGGATTAACAATTTATGATCTGGGTCTTCAGAGATTTCGGCTTCTCCGGGTATTGGACCGACTTAGTGTGGAGATCTATCAGCAACTCATGGTTCTCCACGGTCATCAATGTCCAAGCCGAGGGATTTTTCAAATCCAGCCGAGGTGTTAGACAAGGAGACCCACTATCATCCACAGTCTTTATCATAGCGGCCGACGCCCTGAGTAGGAACCTCAATAACATGGTCAACACTCTGAACTTCTAGCACTACCACACATCCAGCGGATGCCCATTAATCACTCACCTGGCCTTCGCTGATGATTTACTCATCTTCTCATCAGGGGATGAAGGAGCGGTGGAAGTGGTCCGTCACACCCTGCAGAGGTACTCCACCTGCTCAGGTCAGAAGATCAACCTATCGAAGAGCGTCATCTATGCCCACCACAATATCAAAAGAGACCATGCAACGAGACTCGCCCACCTAACGAGCTTCTCCGTTAATCACCCTCCGTTCAACTATCTGGGGTGCCCTCTCATGTACGGCAAACCCAACGCTGGCATATTTTAGACACTGATGACTCGTATCAGGAATAAACTTGCTGGGTGGCATTATACGACTCTATCCCCAGCTGGCAAGATTATCCTTATCAATCACGTGCTTACCTCAATTCCCATCCATACCTTGGCTGCGTGCTCCCCGCCTTTGAAGGTTCTTGCGTCGATCGAGCAGATCTTTTGTAATTTCTTCTGGGGGCATTACAATGGCATTAACAAACATCACTGGGCTAGTTGGGATTCCATGGCTCACCCCACTAAGGAGGGGGGTTTGGGATTCTCCAAACTCAATCACATCGTTAAAGCTTTCTCGATGAAACTGTGGTGGACACTCCGCACTAACGAGAATTTATGGACCAGGTTTATGAAGAACAGGTACTTCAAGCATATCCATCCATCAGAGGCCATAGCCAACAGCAGATCATCAGCGGCTTGGAGGCGCATCCTTAGCAGGCGAGACCTGGCCGAGCCGGAGATGAGACTTCAATTGGGGGACGGGGAGTCGGATCCATTTCGGGAGAGATGGATTGGGGATTCCTTGATCACGAGGCTCACGGAGATCCCGACGGATAGCAGAATCAGAGACTTGTGGAACAACGTCAGCGAAGACTGGAACTGGGACAAGATTCGCGAATGGGCCGGCAACGACACGGTGGAGACCATTTGAGCGTGCGGCTTGAAGATCGGCCGCGAGGCCGACGCACTGAGATGGACGCGCGAGGCTTCCGGGGCATTCTCGGTGAGGTCGACGAGAGTCACTGTCCGCGAACCAGGGCCACCGCATGCTATCAATCATTATTGGCACTCCTGCATCCGCAAGAAATGGTCCTTCCTCATGTGGAGAGTTATTAGAAAGAAACTACCGACCGACGATATCCTCAACACCATTGGGATTACCTTGGCTTCCGCATGCAATTGTTGCTCAGAACGTCAGATCGAGACTATCGACCACATCTTCTACCAAGGAAGCCTGCCAGGAAGGGTCTGGAGGATCCTCAGCCAAACCTACAATATGTAGCCGGGGGGCGGATGCTTCCACGATCTAGCGGTCTCTTGGGGTAGAGCATCCTACGGCCACCAGATCGTCGCAGCGGCCGCCACATGGGCGATTTGGAAGAATCGCAACAAGGCTAGATATGAAGGTCACCAATACTCAGCTGATCAGCTCATTCGGGAGGTCTTCCGCCAATGTCGCAAAAGGAGCACTCGGTGCTCCCACAGCCCGACCTTTTTCTGGCTTCCCCACCCCTAATCCAAGGCGTCCATGCAGTCTCCCCCCTCTTTTTTCTTTTTGGTGGTATACTTGTACAGTTCTGACTTGTATACGTGTCAGGCTTCGGCATTTTGAGCCTTGATTAATAAAGAAGGGGTTTTTATTTATATATATATATATATATATATATATATATATATATATATATATATATATATATATATATATATATATATATATATATAACGTCCCTCACTAAAATTCTAGAATTTTGGTGCAGCAATAATCAATTATAAATCTATATGACTGTGAGATATCTTCTAAGGGTCTGTTTGACAAATATATTTTTTTTAGAATTCTATGAAACTTATTTCCTTTTTGTTTCTAGAAATTATAATATAGTAAAGAAAAGTGAGTTTCCAATTTTTTGGCTAAAAATAGAAACTATAAACTTGTTATTAATGATGACATGCAATAATACAAATAATTTTTTATGTAGGTTTAGGGGGTGTGATTTTGAAGAAGTATATTTTATTAAATAATTAGATCATAATTGCTTACAATGAGATACTATGACTTTTCATATTATTTTGAGGGATACTAAAATAGGAACACTCTATTTTAGTAGCAGGTCCTACACATTGTCGGACAACAAGTAAATAAAAGGGTTATTTAGTTTTAAGGTCTCGTATAAACTTAAAAAGTTGCGTCTAGGTCTCCATATTATCCAAATTAGGATTTGAGTCTCAATCTAACAGCTGATTTGGCTTACCATCAAAAATGAAAACCTAAATACAAATTTTCAATATTATATCATACTCTAAAAATAAACGAAAATACGTGAGAGTTGTTTGACTTGCGTTATCTAGTTTGCATGACGGGATTGTGTGACTTGTGTTTTTAGTTTTGTCATAACCAATTAAGAATGAAATGTTGGAATGTATTGCTTTTCGGTTGAGCGCTCAAATGGGGGTGACAATGGAGTTGGTAATTTAGTCCCACATCGGTTAGCAGGTAGGATCATGTGGTATAGATAATTGTGATTAGTTCAGGCCTTACATGAGAATTCTCTTTTAAGGCATATGGACCCAATTCGATATCGCACCTCATGGGCCAACTCCGGTTCGGATCACACCGTATTTCCAACAAGTGGTATCAGAGCCCAAGGTTACGGAACAGATTTGGACGACTCTAATTGGTTCGAGACAGTTGGTGCTGTATGTTCATGTGTATACACGGATATACAGACACTCTTCTCAAGGTGGAGTTAGGAGCATATACAACTACACGAATTAGTTTCAAAGGTGGGTTTGACGAGCCCAAGGTGGAGCAAGGAGCGTTGTGATTGGCACACAATGGTGGTATGGATGAACGTGTCGGTTTGGCTATGTGGTCAAACGGATCGAGATGATAATATGTTGGATCTCCTAGGTACTCGGCTGGCGGGAACGAGCAAAGGTAACCGGAGTGTGCTAAGATTGTTCGGTTAGCAGAAATGAGCAAAAGGTAGCCAGAGTGTGCTAAGAGTGTTCGGCTAGCAAAAACGAACAAATGGTAACCGGGTGTGCTAGGTTGCTCGGTTAGCAGAAACAAGTTAAGGTGGAGATTGTTGGATTGTATCTCGTTTTCGGTTGAGCGTTCAATTGGGGGATGACAATGGAGTTGGTAATTTAGTCCCACATCGGTTAGAAGGTGGGGATCATGTGGTGTAGATAATTGGGATTGATTCAGGCCTTACATGAGAATTCTCTTTTAAGGCATATGGGCCAAATTCAATATCGCACCTCATTGGCCAACTCCGGTTCGGATCACACCCATTCCCAAGATGAAAATTGTGACACTGATGTTTGCTTATATCCTGATCTCAGCAGTCATAAAATTCTCCTGGCAGTAGTTTCAATTGAGACGAGTTCATGGGCATCATGTATATCGTCAGATGTCTCTCGTATCGACTGCATTGTTAAATACTTGCAACTTAAGAGTCCCAAAAAGTTGTATGGCTACTAAGATCATGATAGAAGCAAACAATCTCTCATTCTCGATTAATCATGACAAGACTAAATAATCTAACTCACGTAACCTCCAACGCAAAACTAAATAATCCATGTCATACAAGTCTTACATATTTTCTTTTAGTTCTAGGATCTTGTATAATATTTAAATTTTGCGTTTAGGTTTCTATTTTGGACGTTCAGTCAAGTGAACCGTTAGGTTGAAACCAAACTCTCTTACATCTTTTATATGAGACCCTAAAACTAAATAGCCTTAAATAAATCTAGCAAGAGTTTTTCTTTTACCTACTTTCCTACTTTCCTTCTAACTTCTAACTTTTTATTTGCCAAAATTAAAAGACGCTATAGTCCTTGATCTGATAACGTACAAAAACTAATATCTTCTAAGCTTTGATAACACACACACTCACTCACTCTTACACCATAAAAACCTAAATGGAGAATGAGAGATGAAAACAGCTAACCCTAATTTTGTATAGACACAAATAGTAGAACTAAAGACTAGTATCCAGAAAGAATAATCATACTAAGAGCATCTCCAACCCTATTGTCTTATTTTGTGTTGTAATTGTTAGGTGGCATGGGACACAAGGCAATGTCTTTTATATGTGGCAAGATTATATTCACAAAAGACAATGGGTTTGAAAAGTCTTCTCCAATGTAAAAGTATTGAGAAGATAATGCAAAGTATTTTTTTACAACTTCCAAACAACTTCTACTCTTCTTCTTTTTTTAATAAATATTTTTATTCATAATTGATGATGTGGACATAAAATTATTGTGAAGTGCATTGTCTAGATCTAGACAACCAACTTCACATTGTCCTTACCCATGTCAACTCCATACTTCATTTCACATTTGCATTGAAGAAGTACTTTTGAAAAAAAAAAAGAGCTTGTCATTCCTTTGTGACAACCGTTTTTTCCAAACTCACAATAGGGTTGGAGATGCTCTAAGTCAATATTACAAAGATAAGCTCATAAATGAAACATTCCTAAATAGAGCCTTCCTAAACATATGGTTATTTAGTTTTACGGTCTCCTATATATTCAAAATTTACGTTTATGTCTTCATATTATTCAGAGGAGGGCTTGAATCTCGTCATGATGGTTAACTAATTGGACTAATCGTTAGATCTCGTTTAGGCCTCTATTCGAAAGTTGTATTTAGGTCCATTTTTAAAGGTCAGCTCAAGTCAATAGTTTGGATGTACGAGATCCAATTTTTTTTTTATGGATAATATAGAGATCTAAGCATAAATTATAAAAAATATAAGAGCCCCTTAAACTAAAAAACCCTAGATATATGTGAAAAGGTACACTATAGATTGAATCTACATAAATCCACTATATCTTTGACCATCTCTCTTTCAACTCCGTAATGAGATTATCCTTGAATTTTTCTGGAGTTCTTGGGACTTATTCGATAAATTTTGTACGGAACTTCTCTCCTTTTTAGTGACAGATAGGGTCGGCCTAGGGATAAGTCCAACAAGATTTTGCACTTTGACAACCCTTTTTTGCTTAGGACAATCCTCCAGTTCCAACATGACCAGCAAGATGTTGATTGGGGTTGCAGGTGATCGGATTAGCCCACAACAAAGGTGGAGAGGCAATCAAAATAAGCTCTAGTTCGGACAACCCAATCCTCCGGGCTGCCCTGGTGACAGGTGGGCCACGTTAACCTTTTCGTTGGTGTGAGACCCATGGTCCTCCTGTCACTGAGAGAAGATTGTGGATTGCAAGGTGATTATGAAGGCTAGCCGGCTAATAACAGTGTTCAATATCGACCTTTAGGGTCTGCTTAGTAATGGTGTTTTCGCCGGCTTTGGAATATTTTTAAACAGACGGATTATGAAAACCCATGCTTGTTATTAATTTTTTGAGCTAGGCACTGGATTTGGTCGGCTCAAAAACTCTCCAAAATCGGTGTAATGTATTTTTGGGTGTCTTTATAAACACCCCAAATCAGTGGAATTTGGATGACTTTATTATTTTATTCTATTTATATCCTCACCAAAAAATGTAAATATAAATACTAATAACTAAATTCTATTTTTTCTTCCCGTGTTTCTCTTTCCTTCCATCCTGCGGCTTTTCCTTCCGCGGCTGCTTTCCCAGTTAGTTTTTAACTCTCTCCAAATCTCTTCAATTTGAACAAAAGATTGTAAAGCCTTGAACCTTGTTGTGTAATTTGCATATGACCCCTCCACTCACGTCTTTTTGAGAATATATCCAATGATAGCGCCAAGGAGACCCATCAGTGCCACAAACAAGAAAGAGAAACCATTATGTTTCTGGTTGATTTCTCTGTTTAGTTGCTCCTCTAATAGAGTAGAGAAGATTTAGAAGAAGGGTTACAAGTGGTGCATGATTGAAGAAAACTTCAGGAATATGTCTTGTACTTGCTCTTGGAGTTCCATTGAGTGTAGAGTTGGTTTCTGAGATAAGAATACAGAAAAGATTTTTTGATGCAGGATTACCTTCACATCCATAAACCCATATTTTTTCAAGAATAACTTTGATTTATATATGGACATAAAGGTGATTTTATTATGAATAATTCTATAGAGACACACTTTTATTGACATACTTTATTGACACACTTATGTGGCAGATGATTTGGCATTCCATGTCACCCGAATTAATTGAGAGCTTATTAATTGTTTTTTTTGTATGTCCAATTTTGTATGTTATATGGAAGATTTTCAATCTTTGGCATGTGTTACAATTTTGCATGACCAATTAATAGCCACACTTATTATCTTTTTATTTTCTTCTGCTCATCTCCATTTCCTTCTTCTACTCATCTCCATTTTCTTCTGCATAACCTGATAAAATAATAAATTGAAAGAGGAGATCAGCCCAACAAGACCAGAAAGCTTTTAAAACTTTGTACAAAATTATTTTACTTTCTTTGGAGCCTGCTCATTAAGTTGACGAGGGTGGATTGCTTGGATTCTATACATGCAAGAAGATTGAATCTTTTGCATGAATTGTGAACTAATTAATTTGACATGGACAATTTTGGCAAGTGAATAATTAATTGGCCATGCAAAATTGTAACACATGAACTAATTAAATGGACATGGACAATTTTGGCAAGTGAATAATTAATTGGCCATGCAAAATTGCAACATATGCCAAAGATTGAAAACCTTCCATACATACAAAATTGGACATACCAAAAAAATAATTAATAAGTCCTCAATTAATTCGGGTGGCATGGAATGCCAAATCACCTGCCACATAAGTGTGTCAACAAAGTATGTCAATAAAAATATGTCTCTATAGAATTACTCATTTATTATTGTAGAAAATTTTCAGAACAGCTGATTAATAAATTACCAAATATGAATTAGAATAGTTTAAAACCTGCTACTTAAAACCACCTAAAATTGGACTTCTCACAACCGTTTATTTTAGTTACTCTAAAAGCGCCTCGTAAATGCCAAGCAGACCCTTAAAGTCCCTTTCTCCAATTAAGAAGGTTCTCTGCCTTGCCATCATTCATAAACCATTCCACTTGATCAAGAGAACTGATAGCTTAATTTTCCCAGTACACAATAAAAACTAATTAGGGCATAGTTAGCAACATGGGGTCCGTGCTTGATTTTCTGCTAGGTCATGTGGAGATGAGCAAGTCTACGTGTGCATGGCTACTTCCCCCCAATGATAATCATCATCATCATCTCCATCACTGACTTGAGACCACAACCCCCTCCTCCTTCGTCCCTACTTGTCTTGCACCCACACAAATATTTTTCTCTCACGTATACCATAACTGTCCTCTAAATATCTCAACTCCCTCTTCTTCACCACGAGCTCCCAACACCTTTCTCTTTCTGTCCCCCTCGCTTTTGTCTCTCTCAATCCTTGCTACTGACAAGCTTATATTTGCTCATTGATGGTAGGCTGACGAAAAGTAGTAGCGGATACAGGATTGGCCCAGGAATAAGCCAAACAAGACATCGAATATGGACCACTGTCTCTGCTTAGGACAACCGTACCCCACAAGAGGTCGGAGTCGTGGGCGACCTTCTAGGATAAGGGACGATCAAAAGGAAAATGATAAATGGCCTACGGTTTTCTGTCCGCGGGCCTACACGGCCAAACACCATTCGTCCCTCATATTCGCGTGGGAACTACCGTCGATTTTTTGCCAATGAAAGACTGCCACGTGGACTACGGGTCAAAACTGTGGGCTAAAAGTACGGTTCATGTAGCAACGTTCTGACCAAAATTAGTTTTGGAGGCCTGAGTGGATAAACATGTACGCCCCCCCCCCCCCCCCCCCCCTCCCCCCCCCCCCCCCCCCCCCCCCTCTCTCTCTCTCTCTCTCTCTCTCTCTCTCTCTCTCTCTCTCCCCACATTTGCTTCTACAAATAGTAGTTGCTAGCTAGCTTTTCAGTAGTTAGTGCATGCTAATACATTCCCGGGACCAGTCCCAATCCCAATCCCAGGAGAGAGAGAGAGATGAGCCAGTGTGTTCCTAGTTGGGATCGTGATGATCCTCCTAACCCTTCTCCTCGCCTCCTCCCTTACTCCTCCGTCCCCCTCGCCCAGTTGTACGCAAATCTATACCCTCTTCTTTCGCTTTAATATTGTACGAACACGAAAAAAAAAAAAAAAGGACAGAGACGACATAGACACGGCACTAATTTTTATACGATATTTTGGAGTGTTTGAATTTAAGTTGTGGAATCCAAAGAAAAACTTCAACGATAACTATGAATGACTCATACGTGTTCGTATGCAGTAAGTTTGTTAGTTGGACATGTGACAACAGTTATGTTTTGAATTTCACGATTGATGTCTATTGAATGTAAAAAATGCACGAGTATATATAAAACTTACTGATACTCTTTCAGGTCAGAGTACGAGGTGACGGAGCTGACATGGGAGAATGGCCAACTGTCGGCCCACGGCCTCGGCCATCCCCGCCGGGTCAACAAGCCCACCCCCAAATACCCTTCCTCCGAGACCCTCGAGGCGATCGTCAACCAGGCCAAGCTCCTCCTCCCCTCCCCGCCCTCCTGGCAGATCGCCAGGAGTACCAAACACGACGTGCTCGTCGAGGTCCCCAGGACCGCTACTGCCTCGGCGATCGAGTCGTGCAACGGCAAGGCTGGGAGGAAGCGGGCGAGGCCGGCCATGGAGGGCGCCGGAGGGGGGTCCGGGAGCCTGGACAGCACGAGGGTGACGGAGACGTTCGGCACGAGCTACGACTTCGTGGGCGGCGGGGGAGGCACCGGATCGCCCGACACGGAGAACACCAGCTTCGGTGGGGGCGGAGCCGGAAGCTGCAGGCGGCTGAACGCTGCCGATGAACTCGACTCGGCTTGCCATAGCCAGAGGTCTCCATCACAGTCACAGGCAAGATATATATATATATACATCAACCAACTGATCAAGTTTGATAGCTAGCTCCATATAAATCCATTCCTGCCACTGCCAAGATGTTGCCCTAGTATTAATGGAAATTGATATTTTTCAACGGTGTCCGAGCTCTCTAGCCTAGTGGTATTAGAGTGGACATCCGGAGGGACCGGCAAGGTTCGAGTCCCCCAATTGCGTGTGTGCGTGGGATTTCAAAAAAAGATATTTTTCAACGGTTGCCGCGAAAGTAACTGTATGTTCACGTGGCAGCCAATCATTGGTCTTTCTACTATTTATCTGATTCTACTTCTCTAAAATTTGCATTAGGAGGTCAATAAAAAACTGTCACACAGCCTGCGATCACGCACATGGACGGAGCCAACATAGGCATATATATATATATATATATATATATATATATATATATATATATATATATATATAATAACAATTTGATGTTTTACTCGTTTTACTTGTTGCTGCAAGTAGCTGAATCATGTCATAAATTTTGTTCTTAATTATTATTAGATGACAATATTTAATTTGTTCTTCGATATAATGTAGTTCTTTCTTGTATGACATTCTTCGATTAAAAAAATATATAAAATATGAAGTCAAAGTATATTAGTGGTTGGAAATAAAATATTTTTAATATTATTTTTTCCTGAGGGAGAAAACAATGTTTAATTTTAATAAGACACTATGATGTTAAGGTTCATGACTAAAATGATAGGATCAAAGTATGAAGATACACTGAATCTTTTCGATCAAATGGTCACAATTGATCAAAAATGTCTTGTATGAGCTGATTGGAATGACACTGAAGTTTAAGATTTTGATTATATTGGACTAGAATTAATGTACATTTTAATACCAGTCATATTTTGAAATGAATAGAAAAAATGAGCAGTACATTTGAAAAACTAGAATAGACGAACAATGTTAACTGTAGAATTAGAATTTGTGACTAATTTATGCAAATTTTTTCCTCTACATTTATATAATTTTTTAAATAAAAAAAAATTTAGTCAATTTTTTATCCTGCTGTATTTAAATTTTAGCTACGCCACTGATGACACACACGATCATAAACCGTGAACAACTTAGCAGCGTCCCGGCCAATATTAATTCTCCCTTTGCGGTCTTGTACCTTCAATTTACTAGTTCGTTGAGCTCTACTGATGAGACATGAGGGCATGTTTAGCTGCTGCAAACTTTGTCAGCCACACATCCAACGTGGGGGACTGCTAGCTGCATGTCCCATGACGTGGCTCTCCTTCCTCGTTGAAGTTTTGAATCCTCCACTTCCTTTATGCTTTCTTCACAAGAGGACTATGCATTAATTGAGCGCAACCCCATGTGAACTTCGAGTTCAAACTAACAGTTTAGATTATCTCGACCAAAAACTCAAGAATATGCCATTTGAAAGTTAAGATTCTCATCGGTCACTTACGTGTCTAAAGGGTAGAACCGTAGAGCCAATGACTATGGGCGGACACACCTGGGTCAAGTGGGGTCAACTGACTCCACTAGAAAAGAAAATTTTGAAGTTATACAACAAGTAGGTTATATAGTAGAGAGCTGAAAAAGAGCTTCTCTCAACAAGTTACTCAGCTCAAATTGGAACTGAAGTTACATATATTCTTGCACATTTAAAACCAAAATTACTATATAGCATATTAGTACGAACAATATACTATAAAAAATTATAACGAGACAATGATGAGCTTCCTCAACAAGACAATGATAAGCCAACAAATTTGTTTTTTTAGTAGGTAGGTTTACTTTTTAGGCTTTTTTAATATTTGAGGTCGACCATCCTCTCTTAGATTCTTGTGTCCGCCCCTGCCAATAACCATGTAGATTTACATAGGGCCAGAAATTTAAGAGACATCATTTTCAAATACGGATCAAAAGTTCCGCTGCGGGAGCTCAATCCAAGTCCTACCTCCCTTGCACCATCGGATCTGGAGGATCCCGATCCGGACCATATATATATATATATATATATATATATATATATATATATATATATATATATATATATATATACGGATCAAAAGTTCCGCTGCGGGAGCTCAATCCAAGTCCTACCTCCCTTGCACCATCGGATCTGGAGGATCCCGATCCGGACCATATATATATATATATATATATATATATATATATATATATATGAAAGAAGGTAATTGTGGCGAACGCTCCCACTGGGAATCGATCACCTGACCACTCGGCTCGAGTGGTCAGGAGATCGATTTCCAGTGGGAGCGTTCGCCACAATTACCTTCTTTCATATATATATATATATATATATATATATATATATATATATATATACACAAAAAAGCATCGCACTGTCAAAAATATTATTTTTTTTTTTGAAAATTTATTTATCACTTAATTGTTATATACTTCAAATCCAAACAAAAGAATGAAACATATGACTAAGAAAAAAATAAAAACGATTCTTAAACTATTTTCCAAAAATTTGGGCCAGACTACAGCTCCGTTGGGCCAGACTACAGCTCGGTCGTGCCCATTCATAGTTCCGTTTCTGTGTCCGCCTTTGATCTAACAAACTAATTTGAAAAAAACTACATGTATCATCATGTTTATTATCCAATTTATACAACATAGTTAACATAGACCCGTGTCGCTGCATATGAACTCGGTAGATGAATAAAATCTTATTGTTCGCTTCCAAATCTATACGTTCAAGAAATACTTGTAAACTATGGATCACAAGAAAGCTACGTATATTTACACAAAATTCATAACGTGTAATTAACAAGAAAATTTTATTAACTTATAACCAACCAACCTCACTATACAATCACACTATTCTCAAAAATTCCAACTAGTCAATTAGAGTGAGAAAGACCCAAGTCATCTTCTATGTTATGTTCTATACCTATATGACAAGTATTTAATCCTTCAAAATGTCTTCCGTTTCTCTCCCACCACACATGTCACACTTAGAGCATCTCCAACCCTATTGTGACTTTGGAAAAAAGTTAATGCCACATAGAAATGACAAAATTTTATTCAAAAGTTCTTCTCCAATGCAATTGTCAAGTCAATTGTGAAGCTTATGTGGCAAAAATTAAAAAAGACATTGTGAAGTTGATTGTCTTGTTCTAGACAATGCACTTGACAATGTCTTCTCTTCCATGTCATCAATTATGAATAAAAAATATTATAAAAAAGAAAGAAGATGAGTAGTTGTCTTAAAAGTTGCCTTGGAAGTTAGAAAAAATACTTTCTATTGTCTCCTCAATACTTTTGCATTGGAGAGAGTTTTTCTATCTCATTGTCTTTTGAGATATAATTTTGCCACATAAACAAGACATTGTCTTGTGGCTCATGCCACATAGGAGTCACCTAAGACTCACAACACTTAACAAGACAATAGGGTTGGAGATGCTCTAATGATAGAACTGTGACCCACATTTACCGAGATGTCATCTTCCCTTGCTTACTCTGCATGCGCCTTAATTGTTTCCAAGATGCCTTTAATCTGTCTCGAGTTTGAATTTAAAAGATGGATTCAGAAATATTAATGTATTTTTAGTTCGCTCAAATTTCCGACAGCATGTTGAAGAGCTTTATATTACACACACAAAAAATCAGTCAGCACTTATAGCTTATGTGAAAAACAGTACGAACATCAGACTGCATCGATATGGTTTGAATCCTACAACTGTAAGGACGTATAGGTGTGTGGGTTGTGATAATAAAAAAAAACACCACTATATGTATGTAGTGAGATTGAGGATCAAAGATTCAAATATTTCAACAATGTTTTCTCTTCAACTAAGATAGTTTATAACAACACTAAAATGTCATTAATTAATCTCTAAAAGAGAAGCTATATTATTAGTAATAGTAGTAGTTGCTGAAAATTTATATGATTCTTTTCTTTTGATATATATATGAAATATGAATTCATTTTTGATAATTATTTATTATTGGGTATGGATGGATGGCATCGATCAGAGAGACGTAGCAGGCGAAGAGGAGGAAAAAGTAACTGATCAGGAGGGAAACATGAGATCAACAATCTCCACCAAGAGAAGCAGAGCCGCGGCTGTTCATAATCAGTCGGAGCGAGTAAGTAGAATAAATCAATATATATTAAGCATAAATAAGTGTAATTGTATTATTATGAATGTAATTATATAAATCATTTTGCCTTATACAAAGGAAATTATTGAAACTAGTAAATGCACGTATTTTGCACGTATAATAAGAATATTATTCAATATAGTCAAATATTTCTTCTAATTTATGTGATTAAGGTGAGAGATATTTTTCTTATTTGGTTGAGTTCGATTTTTCATGTTGAATATATATAACAAATTTAAACTTTTTTACATAATTTTTTTTAAAAAATAAAATGGACCATGTATATATATATATATATATATATATATATATATATATATATATGGGAGCGGATCAAAAGCTTCTCGTAGAAATCCCTCTAAAAATCTCCCTTACTCTCAGCCGTAATTTAATGTTAATATTAATATTAATGTTAATATTAATGTTAATATTAATGTTAATGTTAATGTTAATATTTATTTTTATATTAATGTTAATGTTAATATTAATGTTAATGTTAATATTAATTTTAATGTTAAGTTTAATATTAATTTTAGTATTTAATGTTAATATTAACATTAAATTACGGCTGAGAGTGAGAGGGTTTTTTAGGAGGTTTTCTAAGAAGAACTTTTGATATATATATATATATATATATATATATATATATATATGCGGCCCAAGTGGTCGGGAAAAAAAAAAAAAAAAATATATATATATATATATATATATATATATATATATGTATATATATATATATATACGCTTCCTATATATATATATATATACACGGTTTAGACGGCTCACTTTTGAGTAATTTAATTTGAGGCTTCATTACATAGTGAAAGATTAATGTACTACAACCCACATCACTCTCTCTCTCTCTCACACCTACCTTTATGTATTAAGACACTACAACTCCATGAAAACACCATATTTTTAGCACAAAATATAATTTGAAATTATTCCAATAAAAGGATTTCAGGTTTGGTAATTAATTATCAGCCTTCTTAGAAAGAGACAGCGAGGAAATATATATCCACTTGCAGGAAGCAAACATGTGGAATATATATGCAAATTGTTTGGTACACCTTAGCTTTCAAATATCCAATTTTGTGGTCAAGTTCTCTCAGATGGATTGCCTATCCATACTTGTTCAACACATGACACTTCTAACGTGTCTTTAACAAACAAAGTTATGTTATTTAGGAATAATCTATAATTATTACATGTTATTTTCTTGCAAATCTTATCCACCATTCTCTTTTATTTAACCTCTTAATCCTATATTACGAATTGGGCAATTTACGTTAATTATTCCTATCTTTTACACTTATTATAGAAATCACTCATACTTTGAAACTTAGCACACTAACCATCCTATAATTTATATTTTCTGTAGAAACTTATAATAACAGTGACTACCATTATGTTTTATAAAAGTTATAAAGTAGAGGGGAGGTCACTGTAATTATTTTTGGAATAGTAGTAGTTCTTGTAATACTCATGAAACATAGGGAGGATCAGTATATTTATTTCTTACGAATTTGTGTTCATCTTTACATTTATAATATAGTTCTCACAAATGAGTATTGTTTGTTATTCGATATATTCAATAATGATCGATTCCTTCGCAGAGGAGGAGGGATAGGATCAACCAAAGGATGAGAACTCTTCAAAAACTAGTTCCTACCTCAAGTAAGGTAAACCACTCGATACCGAAGACGGATCAAAATTAGGCTCCATTTGGTTCACTGTAATACAATCGTAATCGTAATATAATCAAATATAAAAAAATAATTAATTTGATTATATTGCAAATACGGTTAGATTACAGTGAACTAAACGGGGTCTTAGTCGATTTCCCCTCGCTTAACTTGGTTCAGTTTCCCGTGTCCGCGCAGACCGACAAGGCGTCGATGCTCGACGAGGTGATCGAGTACCTGAAGCAGCTGCAGTCTCAGGTGCAGATGATGAGCAGGATGGGCAGCATGCCTCCCATGATGATGCCAATGGGCATGCAACAGTTTCAGATGTCCATGATGGCCCAAATGTCCCAGATGGCCCAGATGGCCCAAATGGGGATGGGGATGGGCATGGGCATGGGGATGATGGACATGGGCTCCCTCGGCAGGCCACCGCCCGCAGGGATCCCCCCGGTCCTCCCTGCCTCTGCGTTCCTCCCGGTGGTCGGCGGCCCGTGGGAGCCCTCCGTCGGTCGAATGCAGCAGCCTACTGCCACTGCCACTGCCATGCCTGATGCATTCCTTGCTTGCCCCCCACAGGTACTGAAAAATTCCTACTATTAGGAAAATGCTAAACAGCCACGGCCTATGTCCGCCGGCTGTGACCGCGGGCTGATGTGGCATAACCCAATTTGCTCCCCCTTCCCTCCCCCCACAACAATTCGCATGGGTCCCACCCATCGGTACCCTGCCAATTAAAGACCGTCACATGAACCGCATGCCAAAATACGGTCCACATAGCACTGTCGTTTATATTATATAGTTTCTAGATTTAGTAACAACTCTAATATCATTAAATCGTGCATTATATCTCAGTCCTATTTAATACGGATAATTAATTATCCTTTCTACTTCCATAGATTTCTTATTCTTCTTCTGGTGTGAAGTGTGTTAGTTTTTTTTGTTGTAATTATTGCAATATGACTGATGCAAACAATTTCTTACAGCAGGCAATGACTATGGATGCATACCAAAGAATGGCTCCCATGTATCAGCAGCTGTTTCAGCAGGCTCCACCAATGAATCCCAACTAGCGGATATTAGTGAAAGTAAACTCATGTTCTTCTTCTTCTACTACTATTTATATCTTGGATTAATTTTAATTTTACACACCATGGTGCACAACATTGTAATGATTCTTAAGAACTTTGGAGTTTGGAGTACTATTTTCATGCTTCAAGTAGCTTGAACATACTGTTCTCGTATTATTAAAATATTGCAAATTGAATCCAAACATATTCCATAGTTGACTTGGAACAATTGTTTTGTCACCTACCATATCATGTTGGGGGTATGCTTTTGTCACCTACCATATCATGTCTAGGGCTGCAAATGAGCCAAGCCGTTCGCGAGCTGCTCGAAGCTCGGCTCGATAAAAGCTCGTTTGAGCTCGGTTCGTTTACTAAACAAGCTGAGCTCAAGCTTCATTTTTGAGCTCGTTTAATAAACAAGCCAAGCTCAAGCTTAGAAGTACTCGGCTTGTTTGAGCTTGCGAGCTGGCTCGTTTATGAGCTTGCGAGTTGGCTCGTTTAGAAGCTCGTTTAGGAGCTTGTTTAGAAGCTCATTTGTTCTTTATTGAATTATAATTTTATATATATTTGTGCATTATATATTTATATGTCCTTAATAATTGATATTAAGGAACTTTTTTAATTAAAAATTTATAATTAAATTGTTAATATTACAAGTACTTGAATTCAAACCTAACTAAATTGAAATCGAGCTCGTTAAGCTTGAAATCAAGTTTAATGAGTTTGAAATAAAGTTGAACGAGCTTTAAATCAAGCTTAACAAGCTTGATTTTGAGCTTATCGAGCTTGTTTATCAAGCTTGAATCAAGCTTTCTTATCAAGCCAAGCTTGAGCTCAAACCAAGCCAAGCTCAAGCTTAATATAAACAAGCTTGAGCCAAGCTCAAGCTCTGAAATAAAAAATTTATCAAGCTCGAGCTCGAGCTTGAGCTCGATTAATTCTAGTCAAGCCAAGCTCAAGCTTACCAAAGCTTGGCTCGGCTTGGCTCGTTTGCAGCCCTACATGTCCAACACTTGTAACTTATATGAAAAACAGCATAGACACTAAACATGGCCGACAGGGTTTGAACCCTCCAATCGTAAGGACGTATGAGTGTGTATGAGTTGTAATAAAAATACGGATATGCAGTAATTATTCGAAATCCTCAACTCAACTGATCTATGGATATGTAGTAATCATCTGAAACTATTAGACGAGTCTCTCTTATTTACAAAGGGATATAAAATCCGCCACCATGTAGTAGATCATAATGGTGGATATTATGAAAATCAAAATTCTAATATCAAATATTATATGAGATCATATTACTAAATAATCCAAAAAAACAGGATTAGGGTTTACCACAGACAGCGGATTTTATCCAAGCGAAAGCGGACAATACCTTCCCCTACCAATTGTTTAAATAGTCAAGAGGATCAAATATATATATATCCATTAAATGGTTTAATTATGCAGAAGTGCTACGTTGTCCGTGGGCTTGTATCGCGGTCCTAGCCCACGGGCCAATCGAGAGACGACACGTGGCCCGCGGACTACGACTGCGGTCCAAGCCTGCGGACAACGTAGCATTTTCGTTAATTATGTTAGGAGAGTAAAGTTTTTTGGGGGAAAAAAGTCTTATTCAATTGACAAACATAACCATCGATGGGACCTGTAAACAGAGGTAGAATAAGTTTTTCATTCGCCAAAGATGGAATAAACCCTAAGACAGCCAGACCGAAAGTGTTAGTGTCACTTTTGCAACGTAGTATCTTCCAGTAACATTTGATTATATCCTCACTTTTTTGACAGAATAAGCCATGTTGAAAAATAACAAAATTTAATCCTTTGACAAAATATCCATTTTTAACGGCAGTAAGTAAGATTTTCAATATTATATATATTTTTTTGAAATGTCCGACGTAATGCACGGTACTTTATACACGTTGTGTTGTATGTCATTTGGACCCACTGTTCCAATTTTTTACACACACACCCACCTTCCCGCGGTTCAATTCCAAGACCGTCCGTCTTGTTGGAGTGGGTGGGGTTCCCAATCTATGTGAAAAATAACCCGGAGTCGGATTATGTATTCTTATATATAATAGAAATATTCCAAGGGATTTGGATTGGTTATTTCTATATATAATAGGAGTACATCAATGGTTTAGATTGAGTATTCATACATATAGTAGAATACCTCAATTAATTGTGGGTTTGAGGCTGTATATACTATGTGTTTTCTCACCACAAAACATATCTCAAAAAAAGAAGAAGAGGAACAATAGTACTTTACAACTTTTGAGAGAAAGAAAGGATTGAAGACTATTGTGAAGAAGAGATCGCTTCGAATATTTTTTCGACATCTCTTGTTCTTCGGAGTTTACAATCAAAAAATTCCTTTCATGTGGATTGTGGTGATCCGTTTGGATCGGGAGGAGCTTGTAGCGATTTGTGTTTGGCGTTTTTGTTTGGTTTGTGCTTTTGCTCGGTTCTCTCGCAAAACTCTCTGGTTTGGAAAACTGTTTTTGCGCTTCGTTCCCAACACGTGTAACTAAGGATGTTATATCTCTCCTCGCTGACCACAAGAGCCAGCTGAGTTCGGTTATACTACTATATAATAGAAAAAGTTCATGCTCTGTACCTTAAAAAAATTTGTTCCAAATATATCCTCACATATATTATATATACACTAATTAAAATTGTTCATTAAAAGTAGGTTATTACATATAGAAAAAAAATAAAAAATAAAGGGGATTATCATTTGCTCTTTCGAAATCTCATTCAACCTTAATTAATGATGATTTCTAGTTCAAATTAACAAGATTTACAAATAACATTCTCTCATAAATTACTCTAAGGCTGATGAAAAGTATTTCCATCACAAATTTATTACCAATTGTAGTGTTTGATAGCTTATATTTTTCATGAAATTATTTTCCAAAAAACTACCATTTTTCATATTTTTTTCTAAAATGGTGGAAAATAAAACTTATTCAACCCATAATAAAATATTATTTTTCATGAAAATAACTATTTTTTGCGGAAAATAATGAGAATCAAACTTCCAAGTTTTCCATAATTTCTTTTTAAAATTCCATGTAATTTTTCCTAGAAAAATAATTCCATTTAATTAATTTATTTTTTACGTACTTTCCACCTTGCAATCAAAACACCCTAAAGTAGATGGAGAAAATTTATTTCTATTTAATGTGTGTGTGTGTGTGTGTGTGTGTGTGTGTGTGTGTGTGTGTGTGGGTGTGTGTATATGTATTAGCTAATTAACTGCTTAAAAAAAAATTGCATGTATACTTGTGGATAATTAAAAGATCAAAAATCCTAGAGTAACTCATGAGTATCTAATTTTAGAACTCGTTAATAAAAAAATTGTTAGATTAAATGTATCTTATTTTTTAATTTTTTAAGAGTCTAAATAGAAAAAAATTAAGGATCTGAATTAAAAAAAATAAGTCCATATCGTAATACATCGTAAGCTACTATTTTGAGTGGCTATTTAAGTTTTTGTAGTCGAACTGCTAAAAAGATTTACTTCACATTCATGAGGAAAAGTAATGCCAAAAAGTGAGGTCAAAGATATTGATGATCTTAGTTAATATCATATATCAAGAATTTGACTCAGAGTTCCTCTTATAGAACTATAGGAGGCTTTATTGATTTTCTAAAATTTTGGTGGGTCAAACTTTCGGCAAACTTCTAGCAAACAAAGAAAGATATGACATCAGTTATTCAAATGCTTTACAAATTGAGTAATATTATATGTACCTCCAAAATGTATCTCTTTTATGTTCTTTCATTACATGGTATCGTTTTATTGACCCAAACAAATATGGGAGGAGTTAGGAGGAAGAAATGAGCCAATGAAAGATGACCACGTGACGGAAGGACATGAAAGAAATATATTTTGGAGGTACATAAATTATTTTTCTTACAAATTAGTACGTAACGTACAAGAAAAAGAGGCAATTATTTTTGTAGAAAAAAAAGTAATAAATATGCAATTGTATTACACAGGAATGTGCACTCGTGTTTGTGTGGTTAAACCCAACCCTAATTTTAGAAAAACGCAAAATATATAAAAGAAACATAACATATTGTTTATTAGGAGAATTGAACCGAACCGCATTAGATAATTGGGTTCGGTTTTTGTTATTTTGCTCCACTAATCTGGGTTGAACCAAGGTTGGGTCGGACCATTTAAAATTCCATCTAAATTTAATAAAATAACGGGAGTATCGTGACCGGACAAGTTTAGAAGATAATATACAGGAAAGTAATAGCAAAGTTGAAGATTCGGTTGGAATTGAAGTTTATTATAAAATTGGAATGATGGAGTTGAAAATTAACTGTGCAATTTTAGTAAATCAAATATATACTAATATATAACTCAAATACTAAGAATATGATTAATATTGCTATTTTTTTAAGTACTTTTTGTCTAAAAATATCATTCTTTATGAATAATTTTTTTTAGTTATTTCTTATGGATAAGAAATTTATTTAGCTCTCATTAATTCAAACTTTCATACTAATTTAAAACTGTCATACCTCCTTCTTACGTGTCCTTATTCTTCTTTCACTAAAAACTCTATCAAACAAATATGTTAAATCGACTGATTGGATTGAATTGCACGAATTCAGTTCGAGTTCTGCAAGTCAATCAGAGATTGACTCAACGTGAATCCGACCCAACCAACATAATTGCATCTACATCGTTGTTGCATAGTAACCAACTAACGTGTCTTGAACCACTAGCCTTTGTGGATCTTTTCTCAAGGTGTGTAATGGACGGACCAGATCCATCACGGTTAAACCCGGGGCCCCGGGCCACGTAGACCCGAGTTTGGGCTAGGTTAATGTTAGCAGTAAGTAGGTCTGGTTCGGATCGGCCCGACTCAAAATTCAAATCGAATCGGGTCTGCCTCCCCAAATAGGTCGACCCTGTCACAGGCCCAGTCCTAGGCCCGGTCAACTTGGAACAAACACCCCATATGCCCACCTCTTTAATAATTACCGTTAATATAACCTTAGGAGGAGTATTTTGGTAAAGAAACCTCCCAACAGTCATTTTAATATGAAGGAGGGTATTATTTACTAAAATACCCAATTCTAAGTTGTTTTTGAATGTTAATAAGGAATATTTGTTGCAAATAACCAAACTATCCATATAACTACTATATTTTAAGAATATTTGTGGTTATTTGGCATTCAAAAATACATCTAAATATGACATAATTTATCCAAATTTAACACAATAAATGTTCTTCCCTCTATTCTTTCTAATACTTGAAAGCAATCTAATGAGTAGCAACTTTTTGAAAACTGAAGTGCAAAAAAATTGTGACAAGTAAAAAAATTTGGAGCCTTCAACATGATCGATCAACGGCTACCTGCAACAATTCTACATCCGACTTTGAAAAAGTTAAGTTGAGATTTAAGTAATTTTATTATGATTATAAAATTAATTAAATTTGATATTGAAATTTGTTTGGTATTGAAATTTGATTAATTGTTAAAAATATTTTTTTTTATGAACATAATATGGATAATAAGATGCTACTGGTTCTAACCATCCCTATCAATTTATTTCAGAATAGTGTTACGATTATGTTAACATTTTAATACTAATTATTATGCTAATAATCTTGTAGAAAATAAAATATCACCGTCACAAATGCCATCGGCACAAATTAAAGTATTAATACTAATATTTCCATTTGGAGAAAATCGATGCTATGAGAATTTCATACTAAACTAGTTGTCATCGATAATGAGAAAAAAAAAGTACAGTTTCGAAAGACCAAAAACCAATACCTAATGCTGCGCAATACAAGAAATGTAAAAATAAATTTGAAAAAAATGACGACACGAAAACTTTAAAAAAAACACTATGAAAGTTGTCATAGTAAGGACATATAATGGTAGACAATACAGTTAAACACCAATTCTCATGCATCTTCAATAAGAAATTTTACTTATTCTACTGCTTGTGACAAAACCAAAAATATATTATTTGTGATGAACATGCTTTTATATTTGGTGAGAGTGGATCATATTATGACTATGCAAGTAGTACACTGAATCTAGTTTTATAAAAGTTTATAGATCTACTAGTAGAGCAGAAGTAGTTACAAATTTTGAAAAAGAAAAAACTTAGTAATTTTTTTTTAACTTTTGATACATGGTATAGTAAACAAAGTTATCCTTTTGTTTCTATCACGACACATTATTTAGATACAAAATGAGTTTTACAAAAAAACGACTTCTTTGTCTAAGACAGTTGAAATTTTGCATATTGAATCAGCAATCGGTGGAGCGATACTACAAGTTTTATGTGAATATGATATTAATAAAAAATTTAATAATGCTAGTAATATACTTCATTCATCAATATTTTAAAATTCCATTTTTTGTCTGTAATAGAAGGACGGATTTTTCATATAATATGTACTTAGCATATTGTTATTTTAATTGTACAAGAATGCCTTTAAATTTTTCAAGCAAAATTTAAAAATATTAGAACATGTCTAATTAGTTTGAATACTTCTTCAAGTTGGCATCAAGAGTTTAAAATATTATGTGTACAATATGATTTGACATTTAGAATATTTGTTAATTATACTCTACATAGATGGAATTATACCTATTTGATATTGAAATGTTGTATTAATATAGATATGTTAATGTTAGCCGCCCAATGATCTAACTATGCTTTTGGTTATTCGATTAAGTTTAACATTGTGATATCACTAATATTTATGCTATCACTATAGTATTGATACTTAAACTTAGCATAGTCCTTGAGCATTAAACTTATCATACTTGCTACTATGAATATTGATTTGTTCGTCTAACATGTACAAGCATAAAAGCATTAAGTAAGATCAATATGGACATATGCAATGAATAAATCATGATGGACCAAAGACGACGGCAATTCATAGGATTTTTCTGAACCACCCGACGACATCTCCGGAGCTACGTACTCGGGGGTTCGGGACGAAGCCCTCGAAAGGTATTCAGTTTTCACAAACTGTGTATCTTCAGACAGCTGTCGTCAAGGAAAATGCCAACATCTATCAAGAAAAGAAGCCAAGCCATGCCATCAATATTTTAAGACTCTGAAGAAGCATGCACATTTTACAGTATATTTGGAGTCTGTAATGAATCATAGGAATAATTGTAAACAAAAAAATTGATGGCAAAATCGAAAGCTATGGTAGTAGATAACCCTGAACCACCGTTGGACAGACAGTCGAATAATCCGACGGATCTTCGCAAAAATCCGAAGGATGATCCGAATGGACCACAGAAAAGCTTCTGTGAACTTTCGGATTATCTTACGGACGTCTGCAAAAATCCGACGGATAATTCGAGTTATTACCGTTTGGAATCCAACGGTCGGATCTATCCCATTAGTGAGCCCAACGGCTCTTTTTATAGCCGTTGTCATATGCAGCCGGATGATCCGACGGACTTCCAAGAAAATTCGACGAATCTTTCGACTGCTGACAGAAAGTTGTATTATTGATCTTTCTTGTCACGTCCCGAGTCGACAAACCGTTCGTCCCCGGTGTTATTTTACCGAATCGATCGTCCTCGCTAAGGCGTGATGTCGTATGAGTCTGGAATTGCACTCGTACAAGACAAGAACGTTACGTTGATCTTTTATATTGAAATGCCAAGTTAAAACTTCACAAATCACATCACATTGAGACACAGTATAGGAAGATAGAAATATGCTTTTCATTCATAGCTTGCAACGAAGTGCAAGTCACAATTATATTGGATGCCGTTGCGGCTACATGATTGAAAACAAAAGAAAACATACTCGACAAGCTGCCTGAACTAACACTTGTCATTCCATACATTCGCCCCTTTATACATAAGCCTTCGATTGAATTGGCTTCAAAATACTTCAGCATAGGAAGAGCTTCAAAACGCCTCTCCGCACTTCAGGTTCAGTTTAGAGCGCCCGTCGCACATGAGGAAATTGGGGGAGGGGATTAGCACACTTGCTAAGTGGACGAGACAAACCCACTCGTCTAAACCGACTCTGATTGTTTAGGTAGGCATGCTTTAGAGTTGTCTTTCTATTTAGAACTAAATAAATTTAATTCATATCGATAGCCATCTTTGAAGTAATAAAGCATACAGTAAAAACATAGCGATTTATCACATTTCTTACCACGGCCGTGCTCGTCCCTGTATAAAAATATAGATAATACTTACTACCTGCATAAGACAATAGGTGAGCATGCTACTATCTTATATGCGCGGTCATTGATGCTATGCACCACGAGGGACATTATATGGCATTACGACGTGCCTGCAATTTGGGTTGCAAGCCCTGCTGCAGGTCCCGTAATGTCTCGCGCCGAAGCACGAATTTGTTTATTCTCCATAGGTCGATTTGGTTCCGATGCCCCGGATACCGCATCGAGGAAAGTTCAACTTGTGCACAAGCTGTCCATGACCATGCCAATGCGTGAATAGTTTAATATGTGCAGACAGATTTGTATAGCACGGACAATATTGAGCGACATTATCATTTCTCCCAACTCATGCAACGAATCATTTTTCTCGAGCCGTACTTCCGACTTAGCATCCCGTAGGCACCAAATTTCCTACGGCACCGTAAGCCACAATCGACGTTTCATATTATTTTGCAGCACGTGAAATAGTCTATCTTTTTACTAGAACCTTAAACTTTCTCGTTTATGTACGAAACTTATATTTTTAGAGTAAATTACTCTAAATCGATATATTTTTCTCGAGTTCTTGACCTTAGTGGATTGGCATGCATTTAACTTGGCATCGTCGATTTGAATGAATTCGAGGCAAAGAAAATTTCGTTTACGGGACAGAGTAGAAAAGAAGGGGCCGAATCACCCACCTAGTCCTTTGATCGTGCCGACCGTCGAAGCGCTTCGTAATGTTCAAACTTTAGTTACACGAGCTCCTGCAATGGTACCAACACTTTGTTAGGAGATTCCTTTTTTTTCCCTTGCTTCGAAATTTGTAGATTGCATCCAGAAAAATGACGCGAAAGCACTTCATCCAAACCTAGCGGCAAAAGCTCCAAGAAAATCATACAGCGGTCCGGTCCCGTCGAAGGGACTCTTATATAGAGCTCACTCGTCGAGACGCAGTCCGCTGCATCTAGGACTTATTCCAACAGAAGTCGTCCTATTAGTTGGATCGATTCTCGTAACATCCGTCCAAATCGATTTGATCTATGCCGTAAGGTGTTATCGTTTACCAAGCTCAGCGATCGAGTCAGATGGCCATCTAAGTTCCTGACCGATCTGACTCGGCGCTAGCATATTATGAAGTCCGTCGCCTATCGAAGCGGGACACTACATAATATACCATTAAGAAAAAGTTTCGTTCCGAAACTTAAGGACAAGGGTCTGACATTAAATTAGGCAAACAACGAAGGGTACTTCTCCTTCATCTCCGCCTCCATTTCCCACGTCGACTCTTCAACTGAATGGTTCTGCCAAAGCACGCGGACCAAAGACATCGACCGATTTCGTAACACCTTCTCCTTACAGTCCAAAATTTGAATAGGCTCCTCCGAGTAAGACAAGTCAGTACGTAGCTCCAACTGATCGAAGCTAACCATGTGACTTGGATCGTGCACGTATTTTCGAAGTTGTAAGACGAGGAAAATATCGTGCACATCAACCAAGGCAGGAGGTAGTGCGATCCGATAAGCAACCGTTGTAACTCGTTCGATGATCTCGAAGGGGCCTACAAATCTCGGGCTCAACTTGCCTTTAACGCCGAACCGCATCACACCACACATGGGCGTTACTTTTAGAAACACGTGGTCCCCGACCAGAAACTCTAGCGGTCGTCGGCGACGATCTGCGTAGCTCTTTTGTCGACTTTGCATGATGCAGAATTTATCTCGGATCAAGCGGACCTTTTCGACGGCCTACTCCACTAGTTCCGGTCCAAGCACTTATCGCTCTCCGACTTCATCCCAGCATATTGGCGAACGACACTTTCTCCCATAGAGCGCTTCATATGGAGTCATCTGAATGCATGACTGATAACTGTTGTTATACACAAACTCCGCAAGCGGCAAATGCGTATCCCAACTAGTCTTTAAATCGATCGCACACAAATGCAACATATCCTCTAGATTTGATTTACCCTCTCCGTCTGACCGTCTGTTTGGGGATGGTATGTCGAACTAAAATTTAGTTTGATCCCCATCGTCGCTTGTATGCTCGTCCAAAAATGCGATAGGAATCGCCTGTCTCTGTCCGAAATTATTGAGCCCGGTACCTCGTGCAGTCGAACAATCTCGTCGATGTAGATTTGTGCTAACCGATCGACGCTCCATCCTACTTTAATTGCGATGAAGTGAGCCGACTTGGTCAATCTATCAACAGTGACCAAAATTGCATCATTCTTCCGCGGCATCTTCAAAAATCCCATAATAAAATCTATCGAGATGTTGTCCCACTTTCACTCGGGAATGGTGAGGTTCTGCAGCTCTCTGCCTTCACTTGCTGACACGCCATGCACTGCGACCCGAAAGTAGCCACGTCTTTCTTCATGACGTGCCACCAAAAGTTTGTACGCAAGTCCTTGTACATCTTGGTACTTCCAGGATGTAACGAGTACTTCGCATAATGTGCCTTCGTCAGAATTTTTTTTTTGAGTTTGACAGTTTCAGGAATGCAGAGCCTTTTCTTTAGTCGTATCGTTCCGTCTTCGTCTTCCGCAAAGTCAGTCGCCCTTCCTGTTGAAATCAGCTCGCGCATCTTCTTCAGGAATGAGTCGTCCTTCTGTGCGGTCTTTATCTTGCTAAGCAGGCTCGATCCTAACTTCAACTGAGCTAGGTACAAATTTTGAGTTCAATACCCATCGCTTCAAGGTCTCGTCGTATCTCATTATTTATGGCCAGTGATCCTATAAACATTCTTGTCACGACCCGCATCCGAGGTAAGGGTACGAGTGCGTAATAGCGTCCCAGCCTACGCCGCA
Organism: Iris pallida; assembly: GCA_029216955.1. Lineage (NCBI taxonomy): Eukaryota > Viridiplantae > Streptophyta > Magnoliopsida > Asparagales > Iridaceae > Iris > Iris pallida. The sequence goes on from JANAVB010035219.1 coordinate 848,442, forward strand.
GAAATGGCGTAGAACGCTGTCTAGGTCTACCATCTATCAATAGTTATAATATCAAGACCTGTCGATAATGATCAACTCCGAACGGAGGACAGGCAATGACAATATAATATACTCAATCACAAACTCTAAGAATGACGATAGATAATACTGAAAGATAAAGACAACAAAATTTACAAATATTATCCTGAAAATCCAACACAGAATAATACGAGTCCAAAATCTCTGAGTCAATAATCTCAATACAAACAACTAACAAATAATAACAAGCCAAAGTAATATGGAGACAGTCCAGTACTATACTAAAATCAGCTAAACTATACCAAGGCCTCATCTGCTAGAGCTAGCCCTTGTTGCACTAGGGTATCCAACTCTATACCAACCACGTCATGAGGACCGTAATAGGTAGGGCACTCCTCCTCATCATCTGTAATATTTTCAACAGGTCCAGTCAGGACAGGAACGAGTACAAAATCTTAAACAACAGTTCTAGTTATACAATATTAAAAATGTAGCAATGGATAGAGAGAATATACTAGGTAAAGTAGAGCGTACATGCATCCTAGCAGGGTATATCAAAACTGTAATGAGATAAGGCAAGAGAACAGTGTATAACATGTACGAAAATTTGGAACTGCTATCTATGTGAGTTTAGCACTAGTTTCAACATGTGATCGGCTTAGAACTTGATACAATATTTGGCCTGGCTAATCATACGTGAGTGTATGATTAACACTATATAGTGAGGATACAACGGTGATACAATGCTGGTACTATGGGGTATTGTCACTCCCCGTTCCCATAATACGTATTCTAATACGTGTACTGCTCGAATGTATTTATTTAATATTTATCATGTATTATTCTGTATTTAAATTTCTTTAATTTCATGCTAATTAATTTTCTGTATTTTACTTTCTGCTTTTATTCTCTGCTTTAGGTTCGGCCTAGGTTGGTTTATTTTCGGGTTTATGATGGTTCATCATGAACCGAACCCAACACCCTCATTTAATCTCCATCCCCTTTCTCTCTCTTCATTAGGGGTGTGCAAATACCGACCGATACCGAAAAACCGATCGAATACCAATTAAAAATATTTTGAAAAATCGAACCAAAATTATATACCGATACCGAATTGCCGAACCGACTAAATTACGGTATAATGGTAATGGTAACGGTTTGAGTGTAATACCATACCGAAAATATCGAACCGAACCGATTCACACACACACACACACACACACACACACACACACACACACACACATACACACACACACGCACACATTTTTTAATGTTGTTCATGATTAATTTTACACTACTTATTTTTATTTTTGTTTTGGTTGGTTTCCTAGAACTTAGAATGGATTTTAGTGGACTTGAATTTATGTTAAGAATGCTAAGAATTAAGTTTTTAATCTTTTGAGCTCATGTTTTTGTGTTCCTATAGAATTTTGAAGTAAATTTTGGTTACTTAAACTTATACTAAAGATTAAACTTAGTAACCGCGTTTGATATTTTAAGCTCATTTTTAGGTGTTTGCGACTTGTTACATATTGTTCTAATAATTTTGATTAATTATTTAGTTGGTAGAGGCTTGGCTTTAAAATTAATGTTTCCAAAAAAGTAAAAAAATATATATTATAGGTTAAGAGGTTCTACAATATTAAGTGTGTTAATTGATCAAATATTAATTGGTAAGATACTGATACCGAACAAAAATCGACCGAATACCGATTTAACCGAAACCGAAAAAAACCGATTCTAAATGGTACGGTATTGGTATTGATTTTTTAAATACCGATTTTAAAAAATACCGAAAAAATCAACCAAATACCGACCGATTATACCGACGCTCACCCCTACTCTTCATTACTTCTTCTCATTACTCTTCTTCTTCCTCATAACTCTCTCCACCTACCAAAACCCATAGGCAAGTACATCTTGCTCCACATGAGAACCCATATTTTTATGATTCATTTATCTTCCTCTCGTGATCCTAAGAGAGTTTAGAACTTGGTATTTTTTATTTTGAAGTCTTATTTTTAGTAGATCTAGAAATTACTATTTTTTCGGATTTTAGTGGTTTTGATCTGTCAAACTTCCTTATTTCCAAGTTTTGTTCATTCCAGATTGTTGAGGTTGTGTTATACGCCATTCTGACCCATGGAAACCCCATTTCTGGCTTGGAACGAAAGTTATATGGGAATTGGAGTTCAGGAGGAACTCTACGCCCACGTTGTTACGTGTTAGCATAATATTGAGTTTTACGCCCACGTTATACGTGTCCGCGTAGTGCCGAGCGTTACGCCCACGATCACGCTTGTCAGCGAAAAACTGTTTTACGCAAGTCTACTTGACTTGGCGTATTCTTTTTACGCGCATAGCGTTTCAGGCGTAAAACTTGACTCTTTACACGAGCAACTTTTACGCGTGGCTCGATCCTTTACGCATGCAATATTTTACGCGCATAGTGTTTCCTGCGTAAAACTCTAATCTTTTTACGCGTACTCCTTGGCTCGGCGTAAAACGAATTTTTACGCGCAACTTGTTCCTTTATTTTGAGTGTACTTTCTTTACGCGTATTCATCCCTGCGTATACTTTGACCCTTACGCGCGCGAGTTTTACGCGTGACGTTACCTTTTACGCATATAAATTCATGCGTAAACCTGACTTTTACGCATACCCTGTTTTACGCGCGTATTTTGCCCTAGCGTAAAACTTTGGCGTCGACTAATCATGGTATAAACTAGCCTTGGCGTAATCCAACCTTGGTGTTCCCATTGCCCTATACTTTATTCACTTTATGTTGGCATGATAATTCTCCTCTTATATCCTTACGCCTTTTGGCATGAACTTGATATAATCATGATATGTTAATATTTTCTTTAATATAGATTGTTACAAGGAATGTACCATGTGTCGTGAATTGATTTATAGATACCCCGAATGACTGGAATTTAACCCTGAGAGTTGTAGACTCGACCCTACTAAATAATAGTTGACTTTCATGCCTTGTTACGAATTGACATTGATTGTTATCTTGACTAATAATTGATCATGCGTTCCTAGTTGGAACTAAGAGACTGGCTAGTCGTCTTATTGAATTGAATGAATGAGACACGTTCATATGAATTATGAAATATTGTAATCGACTGGCCGATCCCGAATATTGGCATACAGGCACGTGCATGCTTCAATTTATTTTTCTACAAAAGCAGCATGTGTACTTTATGGTCAAGGCATAATTATTTTGTGGTTAGTTTTGATTATTGCATTACGCTATGTAAGACCTACAACCTAACCGCACGGGTATCGTTGTAGAGTTGTGCATATCGTACCCCGTACTAAGGTACTCATTCTGAATGACCATGATCCACGGTATAGGATTTCACTCAACATAGAGACTATTAAGTTAAATAAAATAATGATTACATGGAGAGAATGGATTTCCGAGTTCTTACATGGCAGCCCTCCTTGGGACTATTAAGTGTCTGATAGGCCGGCTGGTTCCCACAGATACCATAAATCTGCCACATGGGCAGGGAGCGGTATCTGCTTATATTATTTATGGTATATTGTATATTGATGACGGGCGTCCCACTGGGACTCGTCTAATTCATGATTGGCGCAATTGATTGATTGGGTAAACTAGCCTTGTTTGCACATAGTAAGAACTGAGGAATCCTTATTGTTTAATTCCAAGGTAACTTGGAACTCACAATAGCAAGCCGTAGTAGTTGCATGGCCGTTTAAATTGATTTGTTTGTGTACTGTACCAACTCTATTTACTAACTGACATGATCAGAATGTCAGGGCACGACGGGTCAACTTTTGTCCTTGTTTGGTTGGGAAGTTGGTTTGAAGTGTCGTGATGTTGTGTGAATCCCAGTAGCAAGCAGAGACCTATGTATTATATCCTTAACTCTTATCACTGGTTTTAATTCTCATGTCGTGCTTCCTTGTGGTACTTGCTATTAGAGGTCTAACCTTTCTGGTTTTGCATGGCCAGATTTAGAGCCGGTCTCCGAGGATTCAGCTTACTTCCACCTCCAAGATGGTCAATACTGGAGGAATGGTTGTAGGAGGACTCGAGTGGGTTCCTTACTTCCTCATTCGTTTTGTTATTTACTTTATACTTTGCCGTTTGGCACCGATATGTTAGTCGGATCGTCTTGCACTTACTTTTACATAATTGTAACTAAAGTCAGGCTGCAGCTGATAAACAATTGTGTATACTTTGCTACATCATCTGGCTATGTTTTGGAAAGCCAGATATCAAGAACATGTTGACTGAGCGTTTGGGACGCCTTACTGCTTTATCTTATATGTTCTCTATTACTGTTTCTTGTTTGAAAGATTGAGACAATAGATGTGAAGTGACCATAGTGAGACTTTCATGTAGTATGCACCCCCTCGTCTTTTAGACAGCATTGATCGTATTATACGATATTTATCTACTCGTAATACGTAGCTGGCTTAGTCATTCCCCCGCTCTCCAGTATTCTGGTTCTGGGGCGTGACAGGTATCGATCACATATCTACGCTAACACCCCCATCCCTGACTAATATAGTGGATCCAATCATGACACGTCATGACACGTGATTCTTTGAGAAGGTAGCTAGCCTTCGCAGGAATCCTGCCTATACAATGCACAAGGAACTAGGGAAGACTTGCTCAGGATATACCAAGAAATATAAGGAATAACATCTCATGACGGGATCCAGACAATACCAATCCGTGTGAACAATGTGTCAAGAGAATAAGGATATCTACACTAAATACTAGAAACAAAGACGATATCATAAAACAGAAATATTATCAGAGAATGTACTCGCCTGTTACCCTAAGTGACTGATGAAAACAGATGTCTGAATTAGATTCTCAAAATCCTAGTTAAGGCAATACAGGTTATGATGTATTCAAATATAAGGTAAATGAAATATACGATGCAGTCTACATGATTCTAAGACAAATCTAGGTCAAAGTCAACTCTAAGTCAAACCTGGTCAACTGTCTAGGTCAAACTAGGTCAAATAAAGTCAAACTAAGTCATATTAGGTCATACTAGGTCATAGCAAGTTAAAGCAAGTCAAACTAGGTCAATCTAGGTCAAGGGTTGACTTTTGGTTAACTGGTCAACTCTGGTCAACAAGTCATGATTGGTCAAACTAGTCCAATTAGTAAACTCTAGGTTGTATTAACCTATATCTAAGTTTTCTAGGTTGTATCTTAAAGATATAAATCAAATAACTAATACTAGGTTAGGATACCCTATAATATTACCTTGGTGTTACCCCCAAGATAATATCAATACTTTGCTCAAGGTATCTAACCCATGAACTAATGGGATACATTTCCCCCTTTACCCAACATGCATATTAGTGGGGCTAATACCTATCTATATATACATATATATTGGACACTATAGTATATATATGATACACTACTATATGACACATATAGATACATTGATACATAACCTATCTATCACTGAACCTCTTCCCAATTTCTAACTCTCTGCTACAGTACATACCCTTTGGTCCCCTGCTCCCAGGTTGGACCCAACCCAGGTTCTATTGGATTGAACCACCCTCCCTCATGTGAACTCCCTTCTTCAATTCCACATTGAACTCACTCTCCAAACTAACTACAAGACACTAACTAACCCACTAACAAACACTCACACACACACTCAAAATGAGAGGGTATATGGGCTGCCCAAGGGGCTGTCAAGTGCCAAATGGGGCTGCCTTGTGCAGCCCCTATACTGCTGCTGTTGGCAGCTGCCAAGCCAGGCCTAGGCAGAGCAGCACCCTGCTGCTTGCTCCTAATGCTGCTCCTCAACCTTCATCCCCTCTTCATATATCACTCTCTCTAATCTCACAAACCAACTTGAGACCCTCATAACCCCAATATTTCAACTCTCACTCAACTACCTATCTATATACCTATACTCAAAATATACTAAGTTACATTCCTAAAACTGAAATTAACATATATATTCAGATTTGATTTACCTACAACTAAGCCAATGTAAACCAATATATATATATATCAGTAACTTTGAAACTGATCCTAATAACTAACATACATTCAAGTACAAAACTGGAACTTAATATTGAAATAAGTATCAAGAACCCCAATTCGAAGCCAACCCATCTAAGTATCAGACAAAAAGAAACCTACAAATTCGAATCCAACAATTGAAAACCCAATAAAATCTTGAAATCAATTTAGAAACAAACATTTAAACCCATGTGATACAATGATAAACTCATTTGAAAACTAGAATTCGAATTTACCCTTAGAACATTTTGGGAACTGATAATCAGTACATGTATCAGTAAATTTAATTTGAAACCAAAAACAAATTCGAAAAACCCAAGCAACCATTCGTGTCAGGGGGTATTTCGTGTCGACCTTGGGGGCATGTGTGTGTCCATACAGTGTCACAATCGTGTCCAATTCGTGTCCCAGGGCGGGTCGAACTGGTGTCAGAGACAGTGCAGTGCACTATCTCGTGCACGTGCGCGTCTCGGCTCGTTTAGGGACACGTGTGTCCACCAAGACACCAAGTGGTGGTGTCGAATGGTTAGCCTAGGTCTAGGTCTAGGGTTAGGGTAGCCTGAATCGTGTCTAAGTGTCCTCGTGTCAGCGTTTGGAACGCGTATCAGTGGCTCCTGTGCGCGCGTGTGTACGTGTGATCGAGACAGTGCAGTCGGGTTTTCTCCTAAAATACTCGATAATATCTTCTAAAATTTTGTGTGCTTAATGTCAGTGATTGCCCGCACCCACACACAAATTTTCATGTGTCGGGGTATTGTGTCGTGGCCGCTAGGACACCCGAGTAGCAGGACACTGCACGACAGTGTCGTGCTGTAATCTCGTGTCCAATAACGGTGTCCAAAACACCCTAAATTCAATTCAGTCGACTACAAATCAATTCCCCACCTATTAGGCTACCAAAATCTGAAATTTGTTTTAAAATTGGTTAAAATTCAATCCATTGAGACATTTCACCAAACACATATTTAAAAACACCGATACGTGTCCGATACGGGTATCGAACAGACACGAAATCCTACCAAACTTGGGCTACACCTAGGGGAACCCTAAATGAATGCATCTATGAAGAAAAATCATGATTTCAATGGGTATAGATAGGTTTACCTATTAAGAGTTGGAATCTCAATGTAAAGGGCCTAGTATCGATGTCTTCCTCGATTTGTAACGGTCCCGAAGCTTCAAACCCTTGCTAGCTATCCTCCAATGGCTTCTAGTACTATAGGTGAGCCCAATGTAAAAGACTAGGCTCAATTTGGACTTGATTTGATGAAATGGGGTGATTTGGGGAAGAACACTAAACTAGGGTTTCTATTGAATTAAAAAGAGGCAAGGGTGTGTCATTAAGTGTTTAAATGGGGGGGGGGGGGGGCACTTGATGGCTGGTCATTAGATGAATTAGGGTTAGTTCTACATGTAGATGAGTGGCTAGGGCTTGTCCACCCAATTCCAAGCATTCCTATTGGTTCAATTAGTCATAAGACTTTTTTTTTCACAAATATCCCAATGGTAAATATCCTACTATGAAATATCTAGATATTACTAACCTTGTCATTAAGTGGATATTTCTAATCTAATCTCTAGGCTCATGGTCAACATCTAGATTAGAGAAATTCTAGGTTAAGGCCTAACCTATCAATTAGCACATTACTAAAAGGCCAAAATCATAATAATTCAAAAGTCACCAAATGACCAAAATACTCTTATCCTAGAAAATGAAAATTTGCTAATCTAAACACTTGTTTAGGTCTCCGTGGCCATGGTTAGTCTCTAGGCTAAACAGTTTCTAGGGTTGTACTAGCAAAACACCAAAATCACAAATACACCAATTTAAATAGTATTAAATTAATTAAAATTCACTAAAATTATGGAAAACTGAGAAATGATAAAATTACCCTTGATTTTGAAAACATGCAGTTACAATCCTACCCCCCTTAGAAAAATTTTGTCCTCGAAATTCGTAACGGTTGTACTCTTCTCTAGGTCAAGCTCCCAACAATTAAAGTCTACTAAATTTTATCCTAAATTATATAACATGCAATCCAGGGAATCAAAACACATGCATGGTTTTAAATCTCTATAATATCATGCTATTGCAGTCTTCATTGGGGTTTTCTCTTTAATCTAGCATGATCATCACATATACAAACTAAAGGTACTAAGAGGGCAATCATCAATCAAAGGACGGAAAGAAACAGGTAAAAAAAGTGCAAGACCTAACCTCCTAGTCCAATGCCTGCAGGATCCTCAACTGTCATCGCAAAAGCCCTGCCCTGGCGGGGTATATCCCGCTGCAGGTGTGGGGCGTGATGCGGTGCCATAGGTGGCCTACCCTGTGCTTCCTGAGCTGCACGGCGATGGTTCGAAGGACAATCCCTCGCCTGATGCCCCTCGGTGCCACAGTATAGGCACACACCCAAACGTCCCCTACAAACCTCCCAGAGATGTCCGGACCTCTTGCAGTAGTGGCAAGTGGGTGCCTGCTGCATCGGTCCCTACTGCTGCTGTTGGGGCACTTGCTGAACTGGTGCCCTAACCGGAGCAGGAATCTGCTGCGGGCGTTGCGAAATAGAATGATGCTAGAGTTGAGGACGCTTAGCAGCCCCCGCGCTGCTAGTAGTCCCCGAAAACAGATCACGGTCCCTCTTGGGCTTCAGGCCCCACTCCCGCTCTACTTTGCGAGCCTCCGCAAAGATCTCGGTATAGGTCGCATAGAAAAAGGGAATAAGGATCTTGATATCCCAGATCAATCCCTCTCTAAAGTGGCTCACCCTGATCTCCGACTCACGCACCATGTACTCTACGTATAGGCTCAGTCTACCGAACTCTGCAGTGTACTCCTCTATAGACAACCCACCCTGCTGGAGGTGCTGAAACTGTCTCGCCAAGTCGATCTTGTCTGTAGGAGAAAAGAACTTCCCCTTGAAGAGGACCTTGAACTCGGCCCAGGTATGGCCTTCCCCAGCAAGGTCTGGCTCGTTCCTGAACCAGGTGCGAGCAATATCTAACAATTGTAGCCCCACCGCCTCGACCTTCAGGTCGTCTGCTAGGAGGGAAGCCCTCATCTGACGCTCGATGTCCTCGAGCCAGTCGTCAGCATATACTATGCCCTCAGTCCCGCTAAAGTCATGAGGCCCCAGTTTCTTGAAGTCCTGGATATTGCTCGGCCTCGGATGCACTCCCTGATGCGGAGTCCTCTGCTCCACGGATGCTAGAGCCAACTGGTGTGCATCCCTCACGTCTTGACGCATCGCGTCTGTCTGCCTCTGCTGAGCCTCAGTCTGGACTCGCTGGGCCTCCATCATCTGTCGAAGGAAGGCAAACATCTGCCCCATATCGGTAGGTAGTGGAGGCGGAGGAGACAGATCCTCGGCTACAGACGGAAGAGTCCGATGTGCAGGAGGAAGAACACCCACGACTGTTCCTGCTGCAGCGACCTCCGGGACAGTCCTCACAATTGGTGGAGGAGTGCCCCCGACTGCTGCTGCAGATGCAATGACTGTAGGAGAAGTGACTGGCTCAGGTCCGCGAGATGTGGCGGACCTCTCAGTATCCACAGGCTCCAAATGCTGAGATCGAGTCATCACCATCCTGAAGACAGATCGAAAGAAAGAAGTCAATATGGCACAAGATAGATCATATCAAAGGAGGACAATTAGAGTACAAGTAATCAGCATCAAGAAAGGACAGTTGTGTAGAAGCAAATTAGAAGTTTCCTAATTGTGATTGAGTATCCTTAGCCTATATCTTCTAAAACAATAGCAGGCTCGTAGCAGCACTCTAAGTCGAGCACCACTACGATATTGCACTAATTGTGACTTCAGACCTGCATGAGCCACCACTAAAAATATGTCACGACCCGCACCCGAGGTAAGGGTACGAGTGCGTAACAGTGTCCTAGCCTACGCCGCAGAAACGACGTAGAACGCTGTCTAGGTCTACCATCTATCAATAGTTATAATATCAAGACCTGTCGAGAATGGTCAACTCCGAACAGAGGACAAGTAATGACAATATAATATACTCAATCACAAACTCTAAGAATGACGATAGATAATACTGAAAGATAAAGACAACAAGATTTATAAATATCATCCTGAAAATCCAACACAGAATAATACGAGTCCAAAATCTCTGAGTCAACAATCTCAATACAAACAACTAACAAATAATAACAAGCCAAAGTAATCTGGAGACAGAGTCCAGTACTATACTAAAATCAGCTAAACTATACCAAGGCCTCATCTGCTAGAGCTAGCCCCTGTTGCACTAGGGTATCCAACTCTATACCAACCACGTCATGAGGACCGTAATAGGTAGGGCACTCCTCCTCATGATCTATAATATTTTCAATAGGTCCAGTCAGGACGGGAACGAATACAAAATCTCAAACAACAGTTTTAGTTATACAATATTGAAAATATAGCAGTAGATAGAGAGAATATACTAGGTAAAGTAGAGCGTACATGCATCCTGGCAGGGTATATCAAAACTGTAATAAGATAAGGTAAGAGAACAGTGTATAACATGTACGAAAATCTGGAACTGCTATCTATGTGAGTTTAGCACTAGTTTCAACATGTGATCGGCTTAGAACTTGATACAATATTTGGCCTGGCTAATCATACGTGAGTGTATGATTAACACTATACAGTGATGATACAATGGTGATACAATGCTGGTACTGTAGGGTATATTGATGATATATCTACGCTAATACCCCCATCCTTGACTAATATAGTGGATCCAACCATGACAAGTCATGACACATGATTCTCTGAGAAGGTAGCTAGCCTTCACAAGAATCCTGTCTATACAATACACAAGGAACTAGGGAAGACTTGCTCAGGATATACCAAGAAATACAAGGAATAACATCTCATGACGGGATCCAGACAATACCAATTCGTGTGAATAATGTGTCAAGAGAACAAGGATATCTACACTAAATACTAGAAACAAAGACGATATCATAAAACAGAAATATTATCATAGAATGTACTCGCCTGGTACCCTGAATGACTGATGAAAACAGATGTCTGAATTGGAGTCTCAAAATCCTAGTTAAGGCAATACAGGTTATGATGTAGTCAAATATAAGGTAAATGAAATATACGATGCAGTCTACATAATTCTAAGTCAAATCTAGGTCAAAGTCAACTCTAAGTCAAACCTGGTCAATTGTCTAGGTAAAACTAGGTCAAATAAAGTCAAACTAAGTCATATTAGGTCATACTAGGTCATAGCAAGTCAAAACAAGTCAAACTAGGTCAATCTAGGTCAAGGATTGGTCAACTGGTCAACTCTGGTCAACAAGTCATGATTGGTCAAACTAGTCCAATTAGTAAACTCTAGGTTGTATTAACCTATATCGAAGTTTCTAGGTTGTATCTTAAAGATATAAATCAAATAACTAATACTAGGTTAGGATACCCTATAATATTACCTTGGTGTTACCCCCAAGATAATATCAATACTTTACTCAAGGTATCTAACCCATGAACTAATGGGATACATGTCCCCCTTTACCCAACATGCATATTAGTGGGGCTAATACCTATCTATATATACATATATATTGGACACTATAGTATATATATGATACACTACTATATGACACATATAGATACATTGATACATAACCTATCTATTACTGAACCTTTTTCCAATTTCTAACTCTCTGCTACAGTACATACCCTTTGGTCCCCTGCTCCCAGGTTGGACCCAACCCAGGTTCTATTGGATTGAACCACCCTCCCTCATGTAAACTCCCTTCTTCAATCCCACATTGAACTCACTCTCCAAACTAACTACAAGACACTAACTAACCCACTAACAAACACTCACACACACACTCAAAATGGGAGGGTATATGGGCTGCCCAAGGGGCTGTCAAGTGCCAAATGGGGCTGCCTTGTGCAGCCCCTATACTGCTGCTGTTGGCAGCTGCCAAGCCAGGCCTAGGCAGGGCAGCACCCTGCTGCTAGCTCCTACTGCTGCTCCTCAACCTTCATCCCCTCTTCATATATCACTCTCTCTAATCTCATAAACCAACTTGAGACCCTCATAACCCCAATATTTCAACTCTCACTCAACTACCTATCTATATACCTATACTCAAAATATACTAAGTTACATTCCTAAAACTGAAATTAACATATATATTCAGATTTGTTTTACCTACAACTAAGCCAATGTAAACCAATATATATATCAGTAACTTTGAAACTAATCCTAATAACTAACATACATTCATGTACAAAACTGGAACTTAATATTGAAACAAGTATCAAGAACCTCAAATCGAAGCTAACCCATCTAAGTATCAAACAAAAAGAAACCGACAAATTCGAATCCAACAATTGAAAACCCAATAAAATCTTGAAATCAATTTGGAAACAAACATTTAAACCCATGTGATACTATGATAAACTCATTTGAAAACTAGAATTCGAATTTACCCTTAGAACATTTTTGGGAACTGATAATCAGTGCATGTATCAGTAAATTTAATTTGAAACAAAAAACAAATTCAAAAAACCCAAGCAACCATTCGTGTCCGGGGGGTATTTCGTGTCGACCATGGGGTCATGTGTGTGTCCACACAGTGTCACAATCGTGTCCAATTCGTGTCCCAGTGCGGGTCGAACTGGTGTCAGAGACAGTGCAGTGCACTGTCTCGTACACGCATGTCGGCTCATTTAGGGACACGTGTGTCCACCAAGACACCAAGTGGTGGTGTCGAATGGGTAGCCTAGGTCTAGGTCTAGGGTTAGGGTAGCCTGAATCGTGTCTAAGTGTCCTCTTGTCCACGTTTGGAACACGTATCAGTGGCTCACGTGCGCGCGTGTGTACGTGTGGTCGAGACAGTACAGTCGAGTTTTCTCCTAAAATACTCGGTAATATCTCCTAAAATTTTATGTGCTTAATGTCAGTGATTGCCCGCACCCACACACAAATTTTCATGTGTCCGGGTGCTGTGTCGTGTCCGTTAGGACACCCGAGCAGCAGGACACTGCACGACAGTGTCGTGCTGCAATCCCGTGTCCAATAACGGTGTCCAAAATACCCTAAATTTAACTCAGTCGACTACAAATCAATTCCCCACCTATTAGGCTACCCAAATCTGAAATTAGTTTTGAAATTGGTTAAAATTCAATCCATTGAGATATTTTACCAAACACCTATTTAAAAATACTGAAACGTGTCCGATACGGGTATCGAACGACACGAAATCCTACCAAACTTGGGCTACACCTAGAGAAACCCTAAATGATGCATCTATGAAAAAAAATCATGATTTCAATGGGTGTAAATAGGTTTACCTATTGAGAGTTGGAATCTCAATATAAAGGGCCTAGTATCGATGTCTTCCTCGATTTGCAACGATCCCGAAGCTTCAAACCCTTGCTAGCTATCCTCCAATGGCTTCTAGTACTGTAGGTGAGCCTAATGCAAAAGACTAGGCTCAATTTGGACTTAATTTGATGAAATGGGGTGATTTGGGGAAGAACACTAAACTAGGGTTTCTATTGAATTAAAAAGAGGCAAGGGTGTCACGCCCCGATCCGAAAAATCGCTCGTCCTCGCTAGATTTTACCCGAATCATCATCCTCGCTGGTGCGTGATACCGCACGAGCCTGGAGTTGCGCTCGTGCAAGGCAAGATAACAGGTTCACATAGTGTTTTCCTCAAATTGATAACATAAGCAGCGGAAGGAAACAAGGTATAACATAAGAATCTCTTTTATTGATAACAAACTGAAGATTACAAGGCTCTGAATAGCCCAACATATATGCTAATTGGCTATAATGCTCATGATCTCTCTAGCTCACAAAGGATTATATTGTTCCATACATTATGCCTCTTTATAGCCAACAAGTAGTCTTCGGTCGAACATCTCCATGTTGCACGTCCGAACGCCTATGCGGTAGCTCCTCTTGAACGCTAAGGACTTCATGCCTCGGCGCATCCAAGCCAAGCCCCGCCCCGGGATGATCGTACCTGAACCTGCACACAAACTAGTGGGGGATTAGTGCTTTCGTCCTCGCTTCGCACTGATCAAGACCCGCTTGCACCCAAACCAAACACTAAATATATTTAGTGAAACATGCATCTTAATTTATCATTTTTCTATTTAGCCTTAGGATCAGTTTTATGGCAATATTCATGCATAGCAACTTATCATAAATGTGTCTGATACCGTGTCCCTACGGCAGATACAGTTAGCCATAATATGAATATAAACATAGTACGTACTCCTCTCCGTCCCTTTTTGCCTAGCCTGCAATGGTTAGAACTTAACATAAGAAATCATACTATTCACCCAACCAACCATAAACATAGCCATATGCATAAAGGTAGCAGGCCCTGCGCCTGTACCCAACTCTAATCTCAGCCCACCGGCCCTATCTATATGAAGGTCACAGTGTTTCGCACCGTAATAGACTTGGCATCTCTTATGTATAAGCCTATGATCGTTTCGATACGGGTTGCTAGCCCAATATCCAAAGGATCCCAAACTTATTGATATTATAGCTTATCACAAAATTGGACGGTCGTAACCCGTTCGAATGATGTGTACCATAAATACCATACATAATTCTCTCCTAGGCCGAACGGTTCCGGTGCCCCGGTCGTAACCGTCCGAGGGAAGCCGTACCCATGCACGGGCCATCCGAGTCCATTGACCATGCAATACGCGCCATAGCATACAAGTCATACATTCCAATCCATCTCGTGTTCCATAAACATAAACATATCCTTCTCTATCTCAAGTTCCTTCGACGTTATGCCCCAACACATCCGTATTGATGCACGACGCTCAACGGCTTAGACATCTCGTACTTATATTCAACGTGTTTCATTCATAAGTTATTCACATAACCGTGGTTCCGTAGTTACTTAGTCATTTTGTAGCTTTCGTGCACGAAGGCACGCTTAACGCCATAATCAATATTCTAGACTTAGTGTTCAATGTTCTCGGAGCCGTGCACGTGGTACACATCTCGATATTGTCTTTTAATGTTCTACTACCACCGCCCTACCGTGACCCGTATACTTGATGCACGTCGCTTCAATTGTTCAATGATCAATATTCTATCTTAATGTACAACATATACTTAGACCCGTAACCGTTCGAGCCACGCTCGCTTACTTAATGGTAACTTACGCACGCATCCAAGGATATATTTTATTAGACGTGAAGGAATAGAGAGAGAGAGTCAAGAACCCGCCCACCTTAAGTCGATACGCCTTGTCGTTTTACCGAGCTGGAACGGCTCGATTCCATAACTTGGTTGATTTTGCCTACCGTGACCATGCCACAATCCGTTGCAAGGCCACGATTTGGTTTCGTGGACACTTTACTGAATAAGGCAAAATGTCGACCTCTTATCGTCCAGCGTAAAAGTATAGCCTGCACACCAGATCAACTAAAATCAGCACTTGCTTCAAACGGGACTTATCCTTTGCATCAATTCGATTTATAGATTCCAATCGACTCAAAGCTTACCTTTGGCCAACGTAACTCTTGCATCGATTCACATCGATACTTCATCGGGTCAACACAACTCTTCGAGTCAACGACTCATCATAATACACCGTGTGGAGCAGGGCATTACATAATATACCACTCAAAACTAGGTTCGTCCTCGAACCGAAACCAACACTTAAATCCAAGTATTTCGATAGATCGTTTCACGATCTCGTGCTACTATCGTTGGAATCATACAGCTTAGTTTGGATCATACACATATTTTAGGCATCCTACCAATATATGCATTTCAGCCAAGCTCAGTTGTAGGGTATCGAGACAAACTACAGGCTCAACTTAAATCCTCAAGCACCAGTTATTCCGTACTCGACTTGGTCAGATCTTAGCACATATTCCCAAAATTCTATATGTAAACATCTTTGCATATAACTTAATTCAAAATCATAACTTCGATCTCATAAGTTTCTCGCCAGTCATCTAACGCTCGTATTGCATTGAGTCATTGCGCATCCTATCGTAACAATTCTCCGCAATGCCTATTCGCCCAACCGTTTCCTATCTCTCGTACCACTTAAGTATTTCATCTAGTCGTTCATAATATTTGGCCTTAACGACATGGGCTAAGTCCAACATGTCTTAAATTCCCTTGCCTACCATTTGTACTAAGTCTCGTACACACCTATTCCAACATGATCCACGTTCTCGAACCATCTACGCATCGTGTCTGGGGCTACCCCTGCTAGGTAACTTATCCAGACATCAGGCTAAATCTCTCCCGACATAAGAGGTCCACTTGAGTCTACGATGCTCAAAGGCAACAATCTTTCTGACCCAAGGTCTCTTACGATACGTCCATCTCCTATTCTCGACCGAGTATGAATCATTTACTCAATTCTCGAATCAATCCCGACTAGTTCGTTTCGAAACATAGATAACGCGTTCAACACACATAGCCTAACCGTTACTCAAACCGATCTATGACACAACTCTTAGGGTCGTTCTACTATCCGTCGCTCTCGTGCATTGCAGAATTCTTGCAATCGCCTTACCGCATCCTTATGCTATGTACGTTCCTCAACATCTATTCGATCATCGACCAACCAAGTCTATTTGCATACTTATTCGATCGATCATAATTTTTCTTTTCTGAACATATCGTTCTAGTCGAAGGCTACTCGCTAACTTTCGAAACACGATACTCACTCGCTTAGACATATCCTCAACATGTACTACATCATTCCTTATCATCGACATAATTTCTTATGCGACTTCTTTAGGGTCATCCTATGGGACTTCAACATTCACTTGATTTGGCGGTCAAGTCTTCTAGGGTCATCTGTCCCGAAACTACGCTCGATAATTGAAGATCATCAACGAGGGACAGTTACAACGAACCATGCTATATCCTATTGTGGAGCCAAATCAATTCCCGATAATTCCTATAGGACTTTATCCTATCCGACATAATTTACCAATCCATAGTTTATCTATCCCTTCGCGCAACTGATGCGTCGTTACTATTTGAATCACTTATGCACATTGCGTGCCGTTACTACTCGAATCACTCCTGCATTACCGTCGACTATTTTTGCTAGTCGTATGACATTTACTCGCCTCAAGTCCGAGTTTACCTATTCATGATCATAGTTTGACACATTCCATACTCATCAAAACCATTCTCGAATAACTTTTGCATCAAACCACAAGTCTAAATCTAATTTGCCACGCCTTGTAAGTTCAACCATCCCCGCTAGATGAATCACCATACCAGCGCTCACGCGGAATGATCGTCCTAATTTGGCGTGACGCATGTGCGATGCTGGAGTTGTACTCGCATAAGACAAAAATATCAACATTGTGGTTATCCTCAAAACAATCCAGACACTCCCATTTTCATCCAAATAATATCCATCCACTCTCAATTCTTCGAAGCACTCCTACCGTTATCATCCAAATTTCCATCAACGTAACTTGCATCTTATTCATCCGACAACAATGCTCAACATAATTTTCGTTCATTCGATCAGAGTATCCCCGAGTTATTGCATATCGTCTTTGATACGCCTCAATACCATCGTCGATATACATAACTTAAACATCTTCATCTCTCATAAGCTCTAATTCGTTGTAATCACTGTTATCATCCGAACTCGAATACGAATCAAGTCTTGCGCACATCAAGATTCATTTCGTTGTAACTATCTATCATCATCACGACATAATTTCTAATTCATATTTTCATTCTCATATCCCTAACTCGCACTTCCAAATTGTGCTACCGACTTATCGCACTAACTCGAATTCGTTCGAACGATTCCTTCGTACTTACTCAACACGTTCCTAAATAAGTCTTCGTACCAACACAACGTAATTTCGACCGGCCCAACTATTTCCTCAACGCAACATTCCTTCGTTATGCTCAACCTATCGTTCGACTTATACTTAACGAATCCTCATCCGACGTATCATCCATAGGTACGACTTTGCACATAATTGTTCGAATCAATTCATCGAAGCATAGTTGCATCGACTTCTCTCAAGTCATTTCCACTCAAGTCTCGGTACTACTCCATCCGTTGAGGACAAACATATCGTAACAATACAATCATCTCGATGTAACCTATCGTAAATTACCAACCAGCTTAACATAGCTATCGCTAAGTGGTATTCCATATACCACTCAGGAATCGAGCCTATCATCATCGATACAACACTTTTCTATACTTATCGCACAAGTGGTATTGCATATAGCACTCAAAATCAAGTCATTACTCGACTTTACACTCCGCATAGGTCCGACATCTATTTCAAGTTTGCTATCCCATGGCGATCCTTCCGATCCCAGCTCTAGCGTTCTTCTCACTCGAGTTGGCACACAACTGGGCCAACATGCACAATCATTCACTTAAGTTTGACATACATTCAATCTAACCGTACCATGGCGATCATATCGACTACACCCACAATATTCGCTCATTCAAAGCTCAACGCGATATACGGCCAACATAAACGTTTGCCTACTCAACTCGACTTAGCGACCAACTCGACTCGTTACTATCGCATCCGCAATTTTCCAAATCTTACTCTTTACAACTCGTGCAACAATTCATTCTTCGATACTTAAGATTTTTACTCAATCTCGTGCAACATATCGCTATCCATCCGCATAGCCATACAACACGCATCGTACCATATCGACTCGTTGTACCGATGTAACGAATGATTCACGACTTGCTGCACTCCATGCAACCAACAATACAAAACCATTCTCATAGCCACATAACACGCATCGCCTCATATATTGACTTATTGCACTTCGTGCAACCGATAACACGTATTTCTTCGCACTTCGTGCGACCAACAACACATAACTCCTCGCACTTCGTGCGATCAACAATACGTATATCATTGCACTTCATGCAACCAATATTACCATATTCGTTGCACTTCGTGGACCAACATTCCATAACTCGTTGCACTTCGTGCAACCAACATTCTTCGATGGCACCCGGAGCTGGCATAATAGTCACGACATACTTGTGGCAGACGTACGCACTTAATATAGACTTATTGTATGGAACATCTAATGTAGCGTCGAGCAGATCCATGAGCCATGCAGTTGCGGAAACAACTTAGAATCAACTAAATTCGATAGCAAAGCAACTGAGGGTCAAAGAGATTCATGCACGGTCCAGAGGATGGAACCGCTCTGATACCAACTTGTCACGCCCCGATCCGGGAAATCGTTCGTCCTCGCTAGATTTCATCCGAATCATCGTCCTCGCTGGGACGTGATGCTGCACGAGCCTGGAGTTGCGCTCGTACAAGGCAAGATAACAGGTTCATATAGTGTTTATCTCAAATTGATAACATAAGCAGCGAAAGAAAACAAGGTATAATATAAGAATCTATTTTATTGATAACAAACTGAAGATTACAAGGCTCTGAGTAGCCCAACATATATGCCAATTGGCTACAACGCTCATGATCTCTCTAGCTCACAAAAGATTACATTGTTTTATACATTATGCCTCTTTATAGCCAACAAGTAGTCTTCGGTCGAACATCTCCATGTTGCACGTCCGAACGCCTATGCGATAGCTCCTCTTGAACGCTAAGGACTCCATGCCTCGGCACGTCCAAGCCAAGCCCCGTCCCGGGACGATCGTACCTGAACCTGCACACAAACTAGTGGGAGATTAGTGCTTTCATCCTCGCTTCGTACTTATCAAGACCCGCTTGCACCCAAACCAAACACTAAATATATTTAGTGAAACATGCATCTTAATTTGTCATCTTTCTGTTTAGCCTTAGGATCAGTTTCATGGTAATATTCATGCATAGCAACTTATCATAAATATGTCTGATACCGTGTCCCTGCGGCAGATACAGTTAGCCATAATATGAATATAAACATAGTGTGTTCTCCTCTCCGTCCCTTTTTGCCTAGCCTGCAATGGTTAGAACTTAACATAAGAAATCATACTATTCACACAACCAACCATAAACATAGCCATATGCATAAGGGTAGCAGGTCCTGCGCCTGTACCTAACTCTAATCTCATCCCACCGGCCCTATCTATATGAAGGTCACAGTGTTCCGTACCGTAATGGACTTGGCATCTCTTATGTGTGAGCCAATGATCGCTTCGATACGGGTTGCTAGTCCAATATTCGAAGGATCCCAAACTTACTGATATCATAGCTTATCACAACACTGGACGGTCGCAACCCGTCCGAATAATGTGCACCATAAATACCATACATAATTCCCTCCTAAACCGAACGGTCCCGGTGCCCCGGTCATAACCGTCCGAGGGAAGCCGCACCCGTGCACGGGCCATCCGAGTCCATTGACCATGCAATACGTGCCATAGCATATAAGTCATACATTCCAACCTATCTCGTATTCCATAAACATAAACATATCCATCTCTATCTCAAGTTCCTTCGGCGTTATGCCCCAACACATCCGTATTGATGCACGACGCTCAACGGCTTAGACATCTCATACTTATATTCAACGTGTTTCATTCATAAGTTATTCATATAACCGTGGTTCCGTAGTTACTTTGTCATTTGTAGCTTTCGTGCACGAGGGCACGCTTAACGCCATAATCAATATTCTAGACTTAGTGTTCAATGTTCTTGGAGCCGTGCACATGGTGCACATCTCGATATTGTCTTTCAATGTTCTACCACCACCGCCCTACCGCGACCCGTACACTTGATGCACGTCGCTTCAATTGTTCAATATTTAATGTTCTATCTTAATGTTCAACATATACTTAGACCTGTAACCGTTCGAGCCACGCTCGCTTACTTAATGGTAACTTACGCACGTATCCAAGGATATATTTTATTAGACGTGAAGGAATAGGGAGAGAGAGTCAAGAACCCGCCCACCTTAAGTCGATACGCCTTGTCGTTTCGCCGAGCTGGAGCGGCTCGATTCCATAACTTGGTTGATTTTGCCTACCGTGCCATGCCATAATCCGTTGCAAGGCTACGATTTGGTTTCGCGGATACTTTACTGAATAAGGCAAAATGTCGACCTCTTATCGTCCAGCGTAAAAGCATAGCCTGCACACCAGATCAACTAAAATTAGCACTTGCTTCAAACGGGACTTATCTTTTGCATCGAATCGATTCATAGATTCCAATCGACTCAAAGCTTACCTTTGGCCAACGTAACTCTTGCATCGATTCGCATCGATACTTCATCGAGTCAACGCAACTCTTCGAGTCAACGACTCATCATAATGCACCGTACGGAGCGGGGCATTACAAAGGGTGTGTCATTAAGTGTTTAAATAGGGGAGGGGCACTTGATGGCTGGTCATTAGATGAATTAGGGTTAGTTCTATATGTAGATGAGTGGCTAGGACTTCTCCACCCAATTTTAAGCCTTCCTATTGGTTCAATTAGTTATAAGACTTTCTTTTTCACAAATATCCCATTGGTAAATATCCTACTATGAAATATCTAGATATTACTAACCTTGTCATTAAGTGGATATTTCTAATCTAATCTCTAGGCTCATGGTCAACATCTAGATTAGATAAATTCTAGGTTAAGGCCTAACCTATCAATTAGCACATTACTAAAAGGCCAAAATCATAATAATTCAAAAGTTACCAAATGACCAAAATACCCTTAGCCTAGAAAATAGAAATTTGCTAATCTAAACACTTGGTTAGGTCTCCGTGGTCATGGTTAGTCTCTAGGCTAAACAGTTTCTAGGATTGTACTAGCAAAACACCAAAATCACAATACACCAATTTAAATAGTATTAAATTAATTAAAATTTACCAAAATTATGGAAAAATGAGAAATGATAAAATTATCCTTGATTTTGAAAACAGGCAGTTATAATTCTGCTAAGCGCGTCGGCTATAACGTTTCCCTTGTCCGGCGTATACTCGATCGTTAGCTCGTAATCTTTTATGAGTTCGAGCCATCGTCGCTGTCGTAAGTTGAGTTCTTATTACGTAAACAAGTACTTTAGACTTTTATGATCTGTGTAGATTCTGCAAGCCACACCATAGAGATAGTGCCGCCAGAGTTTCAACGCAAACACGATCGCCGCCAATTCTAGGTCGTACGTAGGATAGTTTTTCTCGTGCTGCTTCAACTGTCGTGATGCGTAGGAGATGACTTTATCTCTCTGCATGAGTACGCATTCGAGGCCAGTTCCCGATACGTCGTTGAATATCTGAAAGCCTTCTGGACCATCTGGAAGTGCAAGGATCGGAGCTGAGACGAGCCGTTGCTTCAACTCTTGAAAGCTGGATTCACAGTCGTCACTCTATTCAAATACTACTCGCTTCTGGGTGAGGCGAGTCAGAGGCGACGCTAGTTTCAAAAAGCTCCGTACGAATCTTTGGTAGCAGCCTGCTAGGCCTAGGAAACTCCGAATATCGCTAGCCGAGGTAGGTCGTTTCTAATCTACCACTGTCTCAATCTTCTTTGGGTTCACCTCGACACCTTCGACAGAGATTACATGTTCGAGGAATGTCATACTACTCATCCAGAACTCGTATTTACTCTGCTTGGCATATAATTTATTTTTACGCAGTATTTACAATACCGTCTTCAAGTGTTCTGCATGCTCTTCTCGGTTCCTTGAGTAGATAAGGATATCATCGATGAACACGACTACAAATTTATCGATTTGAGGTCGAAAGACTCGATTCATCAGATCTATGAAAGCGGCTGGGGCATTTGTCAAACCGAACGGCAGGACTAGGAATTCGTAATGACCATATCGAGTGCGGAAGACAGACTTCGATACGTCGTCGGACTTGATCTTCAACTGATGATAGCCTGAACGAAGATCAATTTTTGAAAATATTGACGCGCCTTGTAGTTGGTCAAACAGGTCGTCGATTCGAGGCAAAGGATACTTGTTCCGCACGATCGTCTTATTGAGTTTCCGATAGTCGATGCATAGCCGCATCGATCCATCCTTCTTCTTCAAAAATAGTACAAGAGCTCCCCATGGAGAGACGCTAGGACGAATAAATTTATGGTCTAGAAACTCTTGTAATTGCACCTTCAGCTCATTCAGTTCTGCTGGAGCCATTCGGTAAGACGCCTTTGATATCGACCGTGTATTTGAAAAGGTGTCGATGCTGAATTCTATTTCTCGATCCGACGGCATCTCGGGCATCTCGTCAGGAAAAACGTCGAGAAAATCTGCCGTAATATCAGTCTACATTGTGCTTGTATTATCCTTCCGCGTGTCTCGAACTGATGCCAAGTATCCCGCATAGCCGAAACGCAACATACGCCTCGCCGAGATTGCCGATACCATCATTGTCGTCTTCGAGACCGTACCGCACGAATATAAGAACTCTGTCTCGTCAGGAAGACGAAACACCACTCTCTTCTCCGTGCACTCGATCGTTGCATGACAAGCGCCCAACCAATCCATGTCCAGGATTATGTCGTACGCTTTGATGTCTAGTACGGCGGCATCCAAGGATAGATTTCTTTCCCCGATGCAAATGTGGCCATCACTACAAATAAAGTTTGCAGGCATATCGACTCCCGATGGAGTGCTAACGCTAATGTCTATATCTAGTGATTACATGGTTATTTTATTTTCTTTCACAAAATCAGTAGATATAAAACTATGTGTCACACCCGAATCGAATAGTACTCGAGCAGGTACATTTTTGTAGAGTAATATACCTGTTACAACAGTATCGGACGCGAACGCCTCGTCCCGAGTTAATGCATAGACTCGGCCTTGAGCTCCATGGCATTAATTCTGCGGGTTGACAGGCACCGCATTTGCGCCTTGCAGTATAGGCGTTTTATATTGATTCAGAACGTTCCTTGGTGGGTTGTGTTGATTCGGAACATTTTTCGGACATTGCGGCTTTGAATGGCCCTTCTCGCCACACCCGTAACATATTCTGTAGAAACACTCTCCCGAACGATGCCCATGTCTGCTGCAGATATTATAACGTAATCCTGGATACGAATGCCGATTATCGGATGTATTTGGACGCTTTTGTACTCTCGATCCTCCAGCGTCATTAGGACGCTTGTTGAAATTATTTCGGATGACAGGCACGGGCCTTCGTGACATACGGCCAAAGATTCGTTCGCTATCAAGCGCAGCTTCATAGGATTCACGATAAGTTTGACATCGTTGATTCATGACGTCCCTACGCAATTCGTCGTTGAGGCCTTCTTGAAAATGCTCGCACCATGCTTCCTTGTTGGGCAGGAAAGCGCTGGCAAACTTTGCCAGTTTCGAGAAGCTCGAGTCATAATCGTCGACTGACATATTTCCTTGTCGTAGCATCATGAACTCGTCTTCATTTTGTCGACGGATGGCACGAGGAACGTATTGCTCAAGAAATGCTTCCTTGAACATTTTCCAGGAAATTGTGTTGTCGGTATCGTCTTCATAGATTTCCTGTTTCTTAGCTGCCCACCAGTCGTAAGCCCTCAGTTGCAGCTGTAACGTCACACATGTTATCCTCTGTGACCCTTCAATGCTAAGCAGATTAAATAAGTCCTCAATTTTCGCGAGCCACCCCACGATCACATCTGGCTCTGCTCGGCCATTGAACTTTGTTGGATTCATCTTGCGGAACTCCTTTGCTTTGAACAAGGAAGAAGAATTTATCATTTGCGGTTGAGCTTCTTCTTCGTCTTCATCTTGAACATCTTGCCTTTCCTCGGGTACCATGACCGTTGCATTGGTATTGCCCGCCATCTTGTTCACTATCTGATTTAGGACGTCCATCTGCTTCTGCTGTACATCAAATTGGGCTTTGAATTGCATCTGAAGCTGTTGCTGCTACAGTTCCATCAACTGTAGCATTTTCTCCATGGTCGTCTCGCTAGGGCCACTCTTTGTGCTCGACGAACTATCTACGGTTTGGGTTATTGTGCCGAGATTGTTCTTATTTCTCTTAGTCATTCCTACAAAACAGAGTAAACCCGTTAGTATTTTTTAAAAATATCTACGGGCTTACCTGTATGGAACTTTTATTTTACGCAGCATGTCGACAAGCATTCAATTGAGCCATCGCAACGAACATTCCAACAATGAAACATCTTTCGAAAATTTAAGAAAACATAACTGTGCCCTGATACCAATTTGTCACGCCCCGAGTCGACAAACCGTTCGTCCCCGGTGTTATTTTGCCGAATCGATCGTCCTTGCTAAGGCGTGATGTCATACGAGTCTGGAATTGTACTCGTACATGGCAAGAACGTTACGTTGATCTTTTATATTGAAACGCCAAGTTAAAACTTCACAAATCACATCACATTGAGACGCAGTATAGAAAGATAGAAATATGCTTTTCATTCATAGCTTGCAACGAAGTACAAGTCGTAATTACATTGGATGTCGTTGCAGCTACATTGATTGAAAACAAAAGAAAACATACTCGACAAGCTGTCTGAACTAACACTTGTTGTTCCATACATTCGCCCCTTTATACATAAGCCTTCGATTGAATTGGCTTCAAAATACTTCAGCATAGAAAGAGCTTCAAAATGCCTCTCCGTACATCAGGTTCAGTTTAGAGCGCCCTCCGCACCTGAAGAAATTGGGGGAGGGAATTAGCATACTTGCTAAGTGGATGAGACGAACCCACTCGTCTAAACTGATTCTGATTGTTAAGGTAGGCATGCTTTAGAGTTGTCTTTCTATTTAGAACTAAATGAATTCAGTTCATATCGATAGCCATCTTTGAAGTAATAAAGCATACAGTAAAAACATAGCAATTATCCCATTTCTTACCACGGCCGTGCTCGTCCCTGCATAAAAACAGAGATAAACTTACTACCTGCATAAGACAATTGGTGAGCATGCTACTATCTTATATGTGCGGTCATTAATGATATGCACCACGAGGGACTTTATATGGCATTATGACGTGCCTGCAGTTTGGGTTACAAGCCCTGCTGCAGGTCCCGTAATGCCTCGCGTCGAAGCACGAATTTGTTTATTCCCCCAAGGTCGATTCAGTTTCGATGCTCCTGTCACCCTCACTTTTCCAAGTTAGGGGTAAAATGATAATTTTCCATTTTATAATATTTTTTGGGAATTTTATTTCATGAATATTAATATTTAATGATATTAGGAGTCGGGTTCAAATTTTATCGCATTCCAAGTTAATTCGGGACTCCGGAGAATTTTGACTTGAGTTGTATTTAACATGTTAATTAGCCATGGCCCACCAAACTTAACTTTTAATTTTAGGAGTTTGGACTAGTTCCCCCATGAGTATTTAAGCTTAATTATGAATTTTATTTAGTTTTAGATAACCCCCAAACCAATTTTTGGACTTAACTTAGCTAAGAAGTAAAGGGAGGGGCAAACTTGTAATTAGCAAGTTGCCCCAAACCCTTCCAATAGGGCCGGCCACAAACCCCACCCCATTCCTTCTTCTTCACTTCAAAATTCCACAACTTCTTCTTCTCCAAGTTTCTTTCAAAAGCAAGAATAGAAATCCTTGGTTTTGATCTCAAAATAAATCATTTCTTCCCAATATTCTTCCATCCCACTCTTCCTCTTCCCCAAGAGAAGCTTCTCTAAGCTTTTGGGAGCAAGAAGTGCAAGGGTGTGTCCTAAACAATTCATCGTGTCGGAGCCGTGTCGGAGGACTTTCGAATTGAGAATCCATCTCTCGATAGGTACAACCTACCCCCTAACTTATTCTTTTCATCATATAATCTAGATTGGACCCCGTAGGATTTATCCCCGTGTTCGTGTCCCTAATCGTGTCAAGTTTGAGTCCGTTTGGAGTGTCCTAGGAGAAGTTAGGTTTTGTGGTTGTGTCCTTGATTTTCCCCCAAATTTGGACACTTCTAGACTAAATTAGGATTTGTGTCTAAGTGGTTAGGCACTTTTAAACTTCATATTTATTGTATGTGAGTGTCTATATATATGTGTGTGTCCATGTGTGTATGTGTGTGTGTGTGTCCATGTGTGGGAGTGTGTGTGTCCATATATATAGATAGATATATATATGTGTGTGTTAATATATATATATATATATATATATATATATATATATCTGTGTGTGTGTGTGTGTGTGTGTGTGTGTGTGTGTGTGTGTGTGTGTGTGTGTGCGTGTGTGTGTTTGTATGTGTAGAGAGGGAATGAGAATTAGTATGTGTGTGTGATATATATATATATATATATATATATATATATATATATATATATATATATATATATATATATATATATATTAGGGAGATTGAGAGGAAGAATAGAGGAATTATAGAGGAGATTAGAGAGGAGAATGGAAGGGAATTAGAGGGGAGAAGAGGGAAAGAAGAGGTGAGCAAATGGCAGCAGCAAGGGGGGGCCAAGGGGCTGCTGCCCCCCCCCCCCAAAGCAGCAACAGCAGTAGCAAAAACTGCAGCAGCAGCACCGCAACATTAGCAGCAGCACAGCCGCAGTAGGACCCCCCATTTGACCCCCGTAAGTACCCCCGTATATACATCCATATGTATACCAATATATATACATATATATACCCTATATATTAGCTATATATATACCTATTTAACCCTCTAAATAGCCCCCTAAAACTAGTCCTAAGTATAGGTTAAAAATGGGTGTTTGAGAGTGTGTGTGAGTGGTTGTGTGAGTTTTAGTGAAGGGGTAATTTTGAGTTCCGTGATTCGGAACGCGTCGAAACTTGGAGGGGACTTAGCAAATGTGAAATAGAGTTTGCGAGTAGGCTCCTAGGTGGAAATCGGGATTGCGTGTGGGATTATGGAGATGGTATCGCACCGTACCATCGAGTATCTTGAAATATTCAAGATAACGGGTAAACGGGCGATACGGACCGTAAGATGGACAGGATGTCCACTTACCCTAGGAAACTTGGTAGGTAATGGTTGTATAGGCTAGTACCCTACTACCCTAGGAAGCCCGGAGTGAAATTCCTAAGGGAAGGCCACTTGGCGTCGAGTTAGAATGGTTAAGGGTAAATGTTTTAAGGGGTAATCGGGTAAATTCAAAATACGGGGTTCGGGTATTCGGATTGACTTGAAACTTGGGTGGCTTGTTGGGTACACCCTACAAATGTCATATTTGAACCGATTTTGGCTCGGTTGACCCAGAGTTAACTTTTTATCCAAAAGTCAACCGTGAGTAACCACTTTGTCTAGATTTGACCAAATCCAAACTAGAGTTGACCAGTTGACCAAAAGTCAACTGTTGGTCAACATTTGACCAGTTTGACCTATAGTTGACCAGGCTGACCAGTTGACTAAAAGTCAACTGTAGGCCAACTCTTGACCCCGTTTGATTCGCTTTGATTTGTTTTGACTTGCGATGACTAGTATGACCTAGAGTCGACTTAGTCTGACTTAGATTGACTTGATATAACTTGATTTGACCTAGATTGACTTGACAGGACTTAGTATGACTCAGTGAGACCTAGTTTGACCTAGATTTTATATCATTCATTGTGAATCATTCTGAAACTTGTTTAAACCTAAATTAACATACGATATTTCATATTTAGGTTCCTGATTACCATTCTGAGCATAGCTATACCCTACAGCTCAGGACAGCAGGTAAGTACATTCTCTGATAGCAGTTACTTGTTTTGATATCTTCTCTACCAGTTCAGTTATAGTGTTTACTTGATTCTCGACACATTGGTGCACGGACTAGTATTGTCGGATTCCTGTCATGAGATGTCATTCCTGGATTTCTTGGGATACGGGTACTTGCTTGGTCTTGATTCTTGTACTTGTATTGACGCCGATTCCTGAAGAGGACTTGCTCCCCTCTTAGGGAATCCCGCATCATGACGTGTTATGTCCGGATTCGTGTACTATTCGGGGATAGGGAATTTTATAGATAGTGTGATCAATGCCCACCTTGAGTTATTACTTGTATCATAGCTATACCCTCACCTCACGACGGGTATAGCCTGACCTGTGCTACTACTTGCTCCATAGCTTGCCATCCCGGCCGGCCGAGTCCTCGTACTTGTAGCCGGTCGGCTGGAAGCCTGATTCTTGACCCATACCGATCATATTATGCTATAATATTCGAGGCACTTTTATATTTATTACATGATTTATAGTTCAGCATACTTTTCCTGCATGATTCACCCTGACATGATTTCCAGTTTACATATCCTGTTATACTTACATCTTGATATGTTCATCTTGTACTCTATTATGATTGACTGTTAGAGCATTTGTCATTACTATGGAATTTGTTGCCAGCGTTGTACCCGTTTATTTTTCTGACAGGATAACGTTATGTTATATTCAGATGACATAGATGCGGACTGCTCTACCTACTATGGGTATGGTCAGGACGTAGACTGCGACCAGTTGACACCCTCGGAGCCAGTGGATGATAGTACTTCTATCTAGATCTTTTAGCTAGGTTTGACTGGACTGCGATCCAACTAGCTTTCAGACTGTAGTTTTCTATGTTATATTTTGAGACCCTGATATGTTATGTATATATCTGGGCTTGTGTCGGACACTGGACTAATTTCTATTTTTATCTATCATATGTCTTTCCTTCTGAGCTATCCACCTTAGTTTTATTCTGTGATTGAGACTGTATTGTTATGTCACCTCCACTCGGAGTGTATATACTGTACAGGTACCTTTATACTGTTAGTCGTAGTATTTATAGACGTTATATACAGCGTTCTACCGCCGATACTGCGGCGTAGGCTGGATGTACCCACGTGCTCGTGCCCCTCATAAGGGTGCGGGTCGTGACACGTTTTTGTGGTGGCCCATACAGGTCAGTGTCACAATTAGTGCGATCTCGTAATGGTGCTCGACTTAGAGTACTAATTATGAGCCTGCAATTAGGACGTAGGACCTAGGACATGATAGGAGTTTCTCAATCACACCTAGAAAAAAAATTTTGATCGTTTGATTATCATGATTACTTCCCTTGTATTAAATTAACTGTCCTTCTTTAATAAATCTACTCATGTGCCATATTGATCTCTTTGTTTCAATTCGTCTCCAGGATGACGAAGACGCACCCGCAGGCCACTGGATCGAGTAGCTTGCCTGAGAGATCTGACCAGGCTGAGGAAGAGGTTCACGAGACTGCCCCTAGTGATTCCACTATCCCGGAGACCCCGGCAGTTGCACAGGGAGGTCTACCACCTCCACCCCAGAGGGTTTCGGCCGTTGTTCCAGAGATACTGCCGCCACCACCACCGATACCGACGGATACACATCACATGTTTCTTCTCCTTCAGCAGATGATGGAGACTCAGCGGGCCCAGGCAGAGGCATCGCAGCGCCAGTCGGAGGCGTCACACCGTCAGATTGAGATGCTGAGACAGAGCATGGAGAACTCACATCAACTTGCACTGGCAGCAGTGGAGAGAGTGGCACCGGGTACGGTACAGGGCCCTACTGGCCAGCAACCGTACCAGCAGCAGCCCAGGTCGGGGACAGTATTAGACTTTAGGAAGATGAGCTCCAGGGACTTTACGGGCATGGAGGGCATCCTTTATGCAGACGATTGGCTAGAGGATGTGCAGCGGAGCATGGAGCTGGCAGAGCTTTCCAGAGGACTTTGGGTTTCGGTCGCAGCCAGTCGATTCTTCGACATCGCGCTGACATGGTACCGCACGGATCCTCGTGCGTCGGTGAGAGGGCTAACATGGGAGAGCTTTCGGAGGCTCTTCAAGGAGAAGTTCTTTCCGGACGTGGCTCTTACAGCATTGGAGGGCCAGTTCGTGGGTATAGTACAGGAGAACTCGTTGGTGGACGAGTATGCAGCTGAGTTCTTCCACCTTAGCAGGTTCGCTCCCGATATGATCCAGGATGAGGGACAGAAGGCTCGTAAGTTCCGCAGGGGACTTAGTCATGCAGTGCGTACCCGCACCTCGGGTCGCCGTGATGCGACGTTCGATCAGATATTGATGGACGCACAGATTGCAGAGGAGGACTTCGGCCTCAAGCCGAAGAGGAGCGAAGATACTATGGAGGTGAGTTCCAGTGCGTGATCGGCCAAGCGCCCTCATATTCAGCATCAGCAGAGGCCATTTCAGCAGCAGCCTCTGTTACAGATTCAGCAGGCACTGGCGCGTGCCCAGCAGCATCAGGGTCAGGGCCAGAGGCAAACCCAACAGTGTGCTTTCTGCGGAAAGATGGGGCACAACAGAGACGTATGCAGAAGGAGGTTAGGCGCTTGCCTATTCTGCGGAGGGACCGACCACCAGCGGAAGGGCTGCCCTGTTCGGGCAGCCAAGGGAGGCCAGGACAGGGTGTAGCCGGCTAGAGGACCAACAGTGCAGCAGAGAGGTCCTCCACTTCAGACCCAGCAGCAGCGCTTTGTTCAACACCAGAGGGGAGCACCCGCGGGCAGGGTGTTCGTTTTGGCAGCAGATGAGGAGGTAGAGCCCGTGGGAGATGTTGTAGCTGGTCATGTTCTCCTTGATTCTTTTCCTGCTTTCGCCTTGTTTGATTCTGGGGCCACTCATAGTTTTGTGTCTGTTTCTTTTGCTCTGAGATACAATATTATTGCTGAATATATGGGTAGGACTTACAAGATTATGATCGGGGGAGGCATTATCCTGGTTAATAATATTTACAAGGGACGGAGAGTCACTCTGAGAGGCCGAGACTTGAGTGCGTGTCTGCTCGTAATGCCCCTACCGAGGTACGATATGGTACTTGGTATGGATTGGTTGAGTATGCACCATGCTAGCATTGATTGTAGAGGAGGCAGAGTTCTTTTAGGACGTCGGGAGAGCCAGAGATCGAGTTTGCTCGAGGTGCAGCGGAGCCGGAGGCTGGATTCTGTGGAGCTTTGTTGGCGGGGCAGGATTTGCCACATCCGTTGATAACTGAGTTTTCGGATGTCTTTCCCGAGGAGTTGCCGGGGATGCCGCCAGACAGGGACATTGAGTTCTCTATAGACTTGGTGCCGGGCGCCGAGCCCATTTCATAGCATGTCTATAGGGTGAACAACAGCGAGTTGATAGAGCTGAAGAAGCAAGTCGACGAGCTGTAGGACAAAGGGTTCATCAGATCCAGTTCTTCGTCCTGGGGAGCGCCAGTCCTGTTTGTGCCGAAGAAGGACGGTACGTCCCGCATGTGCATTGATTACCGGGTGCTCAACAATCTCACTATCAAGAATAGGTACCCTTTACCGAGGATCGACGACTTATTCGATCAGCTGAGTGGGGCGAAGGTATTTTTGAAGATAGACTTGAGGTTCGGGTATCACCAGCTGAAGGTGAGGGGAGATGACATTCCCAAGACGGTATTTCGGACTCGGAACGGCCAGTACGAGTTTACAGTGATGCCATTTGGGTTGACCAATGCTCCCGCAGTGTTCATGAACTTGATGAACAAGGTATTCCATCAGTACCTTGACAAGTTCGTGGTAGTCTTCATAGACGATATTTTGATCTATTCAAAAACGCAGGAGGAGCATGAGGAGCACTTGAGAGTTGTGTTAGAGACTCTGAGGAGGGAGCAACTCTACTGGAAGCTTTCGAAGTGTGAGTTCTTCTTGGACCAGGTGGAGTTCTTAGGTCATGTTGTGGCCGAGCACGGGATCTCAGTGGACCAGAGGAAGATTTCGGCAGTGGAGTCTTAGTCTACGCCCAGTTCAGTTGCCGAGGTTCGGAGCTTTCTGGGTTTGGCTGGCTATTACCGGAAGTTCGTCCAGGACTTCTCGCGGATTACAGAGCCGATGACTAGACTCACCAGGAAGGACGTGGAGTTCGTCTGGACTGTTGAGTGTCAGGCTGCATTCGATGAGCTGAAGAGGAGGTTGACTTCAGCTCCGATCTTGACTTTGCCATCTGGGTCAGGAGGGTTCTCGATCTACAACGATGCTTCAGGGAAGGGCTTAGGTTGTGTTCTTCAGCAGCACGGGAAGGTGATTGCCTATGCATCCAGGCAGTTACATCCTCATGAGAAGAACTATCCTACTCATGATCTGGAGTTGGCCGCGGTTATTTTTGCTTTAAAGTTATGGAAGCATTACCTGTACGGAGAGCGAGTTGAGATCTTCACAGATCACAAGAGCTTGAAGTACGTGTTCACTCAGAAGGAGCTGAACATGCGACAGAGGTGGTGGTTAGAGCTGATAAAGGACTTCGATATATCGCTGCAGTACTATCCGGGGAAGGCCAACGTAGTTGCAGATGCCTTGAGCAGGTATCCAGTTGCTATGTTCTTGACGACAGATCGTCGTCTGTTGGCCAACCTGGATAGTTTAGGTATCGAGGTCATCATTCCGGGCGTGGAGACCCAGATGTGGGGTTTGCAGATTCAGTCTGAGCTGATGGATAGAGTCAGGTCAGCGCAGTATGATGATGTTGCCCTGAGGAGCATCAGGGAGCAGGTGCAGACGGGCTTGCTTGACGATTTCTCTGTAGCCGAAGACGGGTCGTTGCGGCACGGTACTAGGCTGTGTGTTCCGCGTGGAGAGCTTCGGGAGGAGGTTCTTCAGGAGGTACATCGCTCTCAGTATTCTATGCATCCTGGAGCCAACAAGATGTATAGGGACCTGAGAGAGCACGTGTGGTGGTATGGCATGAAGTGCGAGGTAGCTCAGTTTGTATCTCGTTGTCTTGTGTGCCAGCAGGTGAAGGCCGAGAGACAGAGACCAGGTGGATTGCTACAGCCGCTACCCATTCCCGAGTGAAAGTGGGAGCACATCACCATGGACTTTGTATCTGGACTTCCACGATTGCCAGGAGGGAAAGATGCGGTTTGGGTCATCGTTGATAGATTGACCAAATCGGCCCACTTTTTGCCTTTCAAAGTGGGTTTGTCTACGGAGAGGCTGGCTGAGCTGTATGTTCGTCAGATCGTGAGATTGCACGGAGTTTCGATGGGCATAGTTTCAGACCGGGATAGCCGATTCACTTCCCACTTCTGGAGGAGTTTGCAGGCAAGCTTGGGCACCTCGCTCAAGTTTAGTACTGCTTATTATCCTCAGACAGACGGGCAGTCGGAGAGGACCATCCAGACTTTGGAGGATATGCTTCACACATGTGTGCTAGATCTCGGGGGTTCTTGGGAGGACCATCTTCACCTGGTAGAGTTTGCTTACAACAACAGCTACCAGGCCAGTATAGAGATGTCACCATTTGAGGCTCTATATGGACGGAGATGCCGTACTCCTTTGTCTTGGGACGATGTCGACGAGAGGGCGCTTCTTGGGCCGGAGATGGTTGTGGATGCGGCCGAGAAGGTCAGGTTGATTGGAGACAGACTTCGGGTGGCTCAGGATAGGCAGCGGCATTGGACCGATAGTCACCGGAGACCATTAGAGTTCGAGGTTAGTTTCAGTTCTTGTCGTGTTTGTTTGTAATTGTTTGTTAGTTATGTGCTGAGTTTTGTCTTACGTCTAGGTTAATGACATGGTGTTTTTGAGGATATCCCCGACACGTGGCATGATTCGCTTTGGTGGCAGTGGGAAGCTCAGTCCGCGCTATATCGGACCTTTCACCATCTTAGAGAGGATCGGTGCAGTAGCCTACCGACTGGACTTGCCTACTAGGCTTGAAGGAGTGCACAACGTGTTTCATGTATCTCAGCTGAGGCGGTACGTGGCAGATCCTAGCCACGTATTGGACCATTCAGCGATACAGTTGGGGCCTACTCTCAGCTATCCAGAACAGCCGGTGGAGATTCTGGATCGCAGGAAGAAGGTGCTCCGAAACCAGGTCATACCCTTGGTTCGGGTTGCGTGGAGACATCACTCTCTAGGTGAGTCTACCTGGGAGAGGGAGGACGACATGCGGGAGCGTTTCCCTTATCTTTTTGCGTCCTGAGGTATAAATCCATTTCTTTTATTTCCTGTTTGTGATTTTCCTGTGTTTGTTGTCTTCAATTTCGAGGACGAAATTTTTTTTAAGGTGGATAGACTTGTCACTCTCACTTTTCCAAGTTAGGAGTAAAATGGTAATTTTTCATTTAAAATATTTTTTAGGAATTTTATTTCATGAATATTAATATTTAATGATATTAGGAGTCGGGTTCGAATTTTATCGCATTCCGAGTTAATTCGGGACTCCGGGGAATTTTGACTTGAGTTGTATTTAACATGTTAATTAGTCATGGCCCACCAAAGTTAACTTTTAGGTTTAGGAGTTTGGACTAGTTTCCCCATGAGTATTTAAGCTTAATTATGAATTTTATTTAGTTTTAGATAACCCCCAAACCAATTTTTGGACTTAACTTAGCTAAGAAGTAAAGGGAGGGGCAAACTTGTAATTAGCAAGTTGCCCCAAACCCTTCCAATAGGGCCGGCCACAAACCCCACCCCATTCCTTCTTCTTCACTTCAAAATTCCACAACTTCTTCTTCTCCAAGTTTCTTTCAAAAGCAAGAATAGAAATCCTTGGTTTTGATCTCAAAATAAATCATTTCTTCCCAATATTCTTCCATCCCACTCTTCCTCTTCCCCAAGAGAAGCTCCTCCAAGCTTTTGGGAGCAAGAAGTGCAAGGGTGTGTCCAAAATAATTCATCGTGTCGGAGCCGTGTCGGAGGACTTTCGAATCGGGAATCCATCTCCCGATAGGTACAACCTACCCCCTAACTTATTCTTTTCATCATATAATCTAGATTGGACCCCGTAGGATTTATCCCCGTGTTCGTGTCCCTAATCGTGTCAAGTTTGAGTCCGTTTGGAGTGTCCTAGGAGAAGTTAGGTTTTGTGGTTGTGTCCTTGAGTTTCTCCCAAATTTGGACACTTCTTGACTAAATTAGGATTTGTGTCTAAGTGGTTAGGCACTTTTAAACTTCATATTTATTGTGTGTGAGTGTCTATATATATGTGTGTGTCCATGTGTGTATGTGTATGTGTGTCCATGTGTGGGAGTGTGTGTGTCCATATATATATATATATATATATATGTGTGTGTGTGTGTGTGTGTGTGTGTGTGTGTGTGTGTGTGTGTGTTAATATATATATATATATATATATATATATATATATATATATATATATATATATATATATATATGTGTGTGTGTGTGTGTGTTAATATATATATATACATATATATATATATATATATATATATATATGTGTGTGTGTGTGTGTGTGTGTGTGTGTGTGTGTGTGTGTGTGTGTGTGTGTTAATATATATATATATATATATATATATATATATATATATATATATGTGTGTGTGTGTGTGTGTGTGTGTGTGTGTGTGTGTTAATATATATATATATATATATATATATATATATATATATATATATATAATATATATATAGTGTGTGTGTGTGTGTGATCATATATATATATATGTGTGTGTGTGTGTTTGTATGTGTAGAGAGGGAATGAGAATTAGTATGTGTGTGTGATATATATATATATATATATATATATATATATATATATATATATATATATATATATATATATATATATATATATATTAGGGAGCTTGAGAGGAAGAATAGAGGAATTATAGTGGAGATTAGAGAGGAGAATGGAAGGGAATTAGAGGGGAGAAGAGGGGAAGAAGAGGTGAGCAAATGGCAGCAGCAAAGGGGGGCCAAAGGGCTGCTGCCCCCCCCCCCCCCCCAAAAGCAGCACCAGCAGTAGCAAAAACTGCAGCAGAAGCACAACAACATTAGCAGCAGCACAGCAGCAGTAGGACCCCCCATTTGACCCCCATTTGACCCCCGTAAACCCCCGTATATACACCCATATGTATACCAATATATATACATATATATACCCTATATATTAGCTATATATATACCTATTTAACCCTCTAAATAGTCCCCTAAAACTAGTCCTAAGTATAGGTTAAAAATGGGTGTTTGAGAGTGTGTGTGAGTGGTTGTGTGAGTTTTAGTGAAGGGGTGATTTTGAGTTCCGTAATTCGGAACGCGTCAAAACTTGGAGGGAACTTAGCAAATGTGAAATAGAGTTTGCGGGTAGGCTCCTAGGTGGAAATCGGGATTGCGTGTGGGATTAGGGAGATGGTATCGCATCGTACCATCGAGTATCTTGAAATATTCAAGATAACGGGTAAACGGGCGATACGGACCGTAAGATGGACTGGATGTCGACTTACCCTAGGAAACTTGGTAGGTAATGGTTGTATAGGCTAGTACCCTACTACCCTAGGAAGCCCGGAGTGAAATTCCTAAGGGAAGGCCACTTGGCGTCGAGTTAGAATGGTTAAGGGTAAATATTTTAAGGGGTAATCGGGTAAATTCAAAATACGGGGTTCGGGTATTCGGATTGACTTGAAACTTGGGTGGCTTGTTGGGTACACCCTACAAATGTCATATTTGAACCGGTTTTGGCTCGGTTGACCCAGAGTTGACTTTTTACCCAAAAGTCAACCGTGAGTCAACACTTTGTCTACATTTGACCAAATCCAAACTAGAGTTGACCAGTTGACCAAAAGTCAACTATTGGTCAACATTTGACCAGTTTGACCTAGGGTTGACCTAGAGTTGACCAGAGTTGACCAGGGTTGACCAGTTGACCAAAAGTCAACTGTAGGCCAACTCTTAACCCCGTTTGATTCGCTTTGACTTGTTTTGACTTGCGATGACTGGTATGACCTAGAGTCGACTTAGTCTGACTTAGATTGACTTGATATAACTTGATTTGACCTAGATTGACTTGACAGGACTTAGTGTGACTCAGTGAGACCTAGTTTGACCTAGATTTTATATCATTCATTGTGAATCATTCTGAAACTTGTTTAAACCTAAATTAACATACGATATCTCATATTTAGGTTCCTGATTACCACTCTGAGCATAGCTATACCCTATAGCTCAGGACAGCAGGCGAGTACATTCTCTGATAGCAGTTACTTGTTTTGATATCTTCTCTACCAGTTCAGTTATAGTGTTTACTTGATTCTCGACACATTGGTGCACGGACTAGTATTGTCGGATTCCTGTCATGAGATGTCATTCCTGGATTTCTTGGGATACGGGTACTTGCTTGGTCTTGATTCTTGTACTTGTATTGACGCCGATTCCTGAAGAGGACTTGCTCCCCTCTTAGGGAATCCCGCGTCATGATGTGTTATGTCCGGATTCGTGTACTATTCAGGGATGAGGAATTTTATAGATAGTGTGATCAATGCCCACCTTGAGTTACTACTTGTATCGTAGCTATACCCTCACCTCACGACGGGTATAGCCTGACCTGTGCTACAACTTGCTCCATAGCTTGCCATCCCGGCTGGGCCGAGTCCACGTACTTGTAGCCGGTCGGCTGGAAGCCTGATTCTTGACCCATACCGATCATATTATGCTATAATATTCGAGGCACTTTTATATTTATTACATCAGTTACTTGATTTACAGTTCAGCTTACTTTTCCTGCATGATTCACACTGACATGATTTCTAGTTTACATATCCTGTTATACTTACATCGTGATATTTTCATCTTGTACTCTATTATGATTGACTGTTAGAGCATTTGTCATTACAATGGAATTTGTTGCCAGCGTTGTACTCGTTCATTTTCCTGACAGGATAACGTTATGATATATTCAGATGACATAGATGCGGACTGCTCTACCTACTATGGGTATGATCAGGACGTAGACTGCGACCAGTTGACACCCTTGGAGCCAGTGGATGATAGTACTTCTGTCTAGATCTTTTAGCTAGGTTTGACTGGACTGCGATCCAGCTAGCTTTCAGACTGTAGTTTTCTATGTTATATTTTGAGACCCTGAGATGTTATGTATATATCTGGGCTTGTGTCAGACACTGGATTTATTTCTATTTTCATCTATCATATATCTTTCCTTCTGAGCTATCCACCTTAGTTTTATTCTGTGATTGAGACTGTATTGTTATGTCACCTCCACTCGGAGTGTATATACTGTACAGGTACCTTTATACTGTTAGTCGTAGTATTTATAGACGTTATATATAGCATTCTACCGTCGATACTGCGGCGTAGGCTGGACGTACCCACGTGCTAGTGCCCCTCATAAGGGTGCGGGTCATGACAGCCCCGGATACCGCATCGAAAAAAGTTTAACTTGTGCACAAGCTGTCCATGACCATGCCAATGCGTGAACAGTTTAATATGTGCAGACAGATTTGTATAGCGCGGACAGTATTGAGCGACATTATCATTTCTCCCAACTCATGCAACGAATCATTTTCCCCGAGCCGTACTTCCGACTTAGCATCCCGTAGGCACCAAATTCCCCGCGGCACCGTAAGCCACAATCGATGTTTCATATTATTTTGTAGCACGTGAAATAGTCTATCTTTTTACTAGAACCTTAAACTTTCTCGTTTATGTACGAAACTTATATTTTCAGAGTAAATTACTCTAAATCGATACGTTTTTCCTGAGTTCTTGACCTTAGTGGATTGACATACATTTAACTTGGCATCGTCGATTTGAATGAATTCGAGGCAAAGAAAATTTCGTTTGCGGGACAGAGTAGAAAAAAAGGGGCCGAATCACCCACCAATTCCTTTGATCATGCCGACCGTTGAAGCGCTTCACAACGTTCAAGCTTTAGTTACGCGAGCTCCTGCAATGGCACCAACACTTTGTTA
Organism: Iris pallida; assembly: GCA_029216955.1. Lineage (NCBI taxonomy): Eukaryota > Viridiplantae > Streptophyta > Magnoliopsida > Asparagales > Iridaceae > Iris > Iris pallida. The sequence continues at coordinate 888,042 of JANAVB010035219.1, forward strand.
GGATTTCTTTTTTTTTTTGCTTCGAAAGTTGTAGATTGCATCCAGAAAAACGATGCGAAAGTACTTCATCAAAATCCAGCGACAAAAGCTCTAAGAAAACCATACAGCGGTCCGGTCCCGTCGAAGGGACTCTTATATAGAGCTCACTAGCCGAGACGCAGCCCGCTGCATCTAGGACTTATTCCAACATAAGTCATTCCATTAGTTGGATCGATTCTCGTAACATCCGTCCAAATCGATTTGATCGATGCCGCAAGGTGTTATCGTTTACCAAGCTCACGATCGAGTCAGATGACCATCTAAGTTTCCCACCGATCTGACTCGACGCTAGCATATTATGAAGTCTGTCGCCTATCGAAGCGGGGCACTATATTTCTCATGCTTTGGTTATAAATAGCTTGAAACCTTCCTTCAAGGTTGATGCTTTGAGCCTAAAAATTTCTAAACCACCAAAGCATATCCATAAACAACTCTACAAAGCTTTCATTTGTCATCCACAAATTGTGTTAGAGTTATTGAGTTGTGAAAGAGAGAGATCATCTTATTGTAAGAAGATCAAAAACCTTCTTGTGAAAATGTTGAAGTTAGAGACTCTTTGGATAAAAGCTCTCGGTTGATGATGGAGAGTTTTTGGATAAAAGCTCTCGGTTTGAAGTCGGAGAGGCCTTCAAATAAAGGCTCTCGTGTAAGAAGTTTATGAGCCTTCGGATGAAAACTCACGTTGTACTATTTGCATAATAGTGGATTAAAGTCGGAGAGAGTTCTGGGACTGGAGTGCCCCTCGGGAGGATAACAGGATACATTGGGTGTCGGTTTTGTTACTTCTTCTCTTGTACTCTTAATTTTAAATTGCATATTAGCAATCGTTTAGTGCTTGATTAGTTAGCTTGACCTTATTCATCCCCTCCAGGGTCCTTACAGTTATTACACATTTTGTTAATGCTAATCATAGTATTGGTTATCAAGTAACGGAGAATTATTGGTTATTTGCTACTTCAATTTATGAAGTTTTAGAATTATTTTACAATGCTACATCTACTTTATCCGAAATTTATCATTCGTCTCTTTTAGTTTAACATAAACAATTAATATTTCTCATTTATTTTAAAAATATACAAATGCTCCTGAATTTGATTATATTATTTTTAAAATAGAAATAATTTTTGAAAAATATTGGCATAAAATAACTCGTTTATATTGTTTGGTTGCGGTTTTGGATCTAAATTCAAATTAGATGATATATTTATATTGTTAGACAATTTTAAAGACAATACAAGAATGTTGAGGTAAATAGTTTAAAATTAAAATTAAAGAACATTTGGATACTCTAATTAATTTATATAAAAAGAAGTTATCGAGCCAACCTGGTACAACCGCTCAAGGTAGTGGTAGCTTTGATTTAATTTCTAAGTTATTTCATACTAATAGTATACTACAAAGGAATAAATAAAAATAATTTTTTTTCTCCCAACATAAGAATTGTTCTTGTATTTATACTCTTATGATGAAGATGATAAGGATTAAGGATTATATTTTTCAATGTGGTGGAGAAGATATGAAAAACTTATCATATGCTTTCTTTTTTAGCACGTGATCTTCTAATGGTCCCGATGTCCATGATGGCATCAAAATCTTATTTTAGTGCAGATTAAGAATGGTAAGTAAGAAGAGAAGTATGATGCTACATGATATTTTGGAAGTTTGTTGAAAATTGGGTTTGCACGAAAAAATGGTGTCAACACTTAAGAGATTAAGGTGACGACATTAATGAATTAGATTTTTCAGTCTTTACTATGGAGGATCCTACTTAACAATGAAATAGCAGAAGATCAAACGCTTGAAGATCAAATTGTAAATAAAATATGTATTCTCATTTTTTTTTTTAAGTTTATGAAAAATGTTATATTAAATTTCTGAAATTAATAAAATTTATCTATTTAAATTTAATTTTTCACAAGTCCATTTTTTAAAGTCTAAATATTTTTTAAGAAGGGCTATTTTAGTCCCATTTTCTACGGGCCAATCCGAAATCGGCTAGGGCCCGTCCGATAAAATTCGGCCCACAGTTTTTTGGATTCTGGATCGAACTGAATTTTGATTTTTTATATGATTGACATGTTCCAATCCAATTCCGATCGATACTAGATCCGGATCGGTCTTTTTTTTTTTTTCCACAATTCTGTAAATCTTACAACTCTAATCGTATATACATACGTATTTATATCTTTTATCTTTTATGTTCCCAAACCAAGAATCGAGCAAAATATCTTAAACCGTGCATTTTTGGAATTAGAATAATCTAAAAAAAATATTATTTTAAAAGCTAATGGATGATGACCTTTCCTTCCCTGAATTCCTCTATATAGGCCGCGGCTGAAGTTGCAAAAATAAGAGAGCCGGCCGGTTCACACCGAAGATCTTTTATGTAAGATATCCTTCGAGAAAACGCCACCAAGTTTCTCCAAAAGAGGCTCCGGTAGTATCTCCTCTCCTTTTGGCAACTGTCTCCCCCCATTGCTCTCCAATTTCTTACAAGTGTCCACCACCTCAAGCATCTAGACGTATTAAAGTATGAAGCATTCATTCATTCACCTTTGCTTGTTTCCACCACCAAAGTCCTCCTATACATGTAAAAGTAATAATATTCCTTGATTACACTGTAATTAGAGCATCTCCAACCCTATTGTTACTTTAGAAAAAAGTTAATGCCACATAGGAATGACAAAATTTTATTCAAAAGTTATTCTTCAATGCAATTGTCAAGTCAATTGTGAAGTTTATGTGGCAAAAATTAAAGAAGATATTGTAAAATTGATTGTCTTGTTCTAGACAATGCACTTGACAATGTCTTCTCTTCCATATCATCAATTATGAATAAAAAATATTAGAAAAAAAAAAAAAGATGAGTAATTGTCTTAAAAGTTGTCTTGGAAGTTGGAAAAAATACTTTTTATTGTCTTCTCAATACTTTTTCATTGGAGAGAGTTTTTCTATCTCATTGTCTTTTGAGATATAATTTTGCCACATAAACAAGACATTGTCTTGTGGCTCATGCCACATAAGAGCCACCTAAGACTCACAACACTTAACAAGACAATAGGGTTGGAGATGCTCTTAAACAGAAGGGGCAAGGACCACACACTACGAGTCCGCGCGCTGGTCTCACTTGCACACTACATACATAAGAATATATACACAAGAATATATATATATATATTCTTGTGTATGTAGTGTGCAAGTGAGACCAGCGCGCGGACTCGTAGTGTGTGGTCCTCGCCTCTTCTGTTTATATATATATATATATATATATATATATATATATATATATATATATATATATATATATATATATATTCGACGATACGTGTGAAATTTTGTGCATACTACATTACATATCTGTTGGGTCCACTGTCCTTCAACTCTCACCAAATAAATAGAAAAAATAATACACTATCATGATTCGATCCACTGATCTTCCGTCACCCAGCCAGGATATTATATTTCTCCTCGGTAACCATAAGAGTCACTCGAGTTCGATATACACACGACTATATATCCCTCCCTTGTTCTATATATCCCTCCCTTGTTCTATATATATATATATATATATATATATATGAAGAAGAGCTGAGCTATTGGGGAGGTGGTGAGCTGGGTTGATATATATGGAGGAGGTGGTGATCATTTCGGGGTTGGTGGGAGTGCAGGTGACGGTGGCTTTCTACACGGTGTTCCTCCACCGCATCCTCGCCCTCGGCGTCGACCCGATCTTCCTGGTCATTGCTGGAAGCTTGGCCACTGCTTTCCTCCTCCTCCCGTTTGCCCTGATATTTGAGAAGTACGTCAACAAGCACCTACCTCTCTCTCTCTCTCTCTCTCTCTCCTCTCTCTCTCTCTCTCTCTCTCTCTCTCTCTCTCTCTCGTTTTTAATCACGAAGTTTCATGCAGGAAGAAATGGCCAAGAAGATTGAGTCCAGTGCTGATGGTTCAGATGCTGTCAATTGCAATAGGAGGGTAAGGGTCTGTTTGGTTTTATATCTGTTTGGGGGTTTGTTAACCGACCATTTATGAAAATTTCTGGTCGGCTCAAAAATTTTTTTTTTTCAAAATTGGGATAATGTAATTTTGTGTGACTTAATCAATAGATTTCAAAAGATTTTATTATTTTATTCTATTTATATCCTCACTAGAATTATATAATTATTACTACTAATACTGTATTTTTTTTTTCTTTCTGATCATATTTGTTTCTTTTCTACTTCTTTTACACTAGGACTGCTTTTCTGGTAAGTTTTTTTTTTTAAAATTCTCTCTCCTCTACTTTCAACTAGGCTGATCAAGACGTGAACCGTGTGTCAGTTCTCGAGCTCGGAACTATTTTGTTTATATATGGACATATAGATCATTTCATTCGTATAAGGAAACTTTCATAACCGCTTGTTAATGAATTGCCAAGTATGGGTTGGACTGGTTTAAAAGATGCTACTTAAAACCACAAAAAATCAGACCCCTTAAGCACTCCTACAATTGCCAAACTGACCCTTTTCTTTGTACAATATATCTGAGCATCATCTTTTCCATATAGATTTTATGTTTTTTTTTCCTGAGCATCATCCCCTCACTCTCAGCCGTCCATTTAATATTAATATTAATGTTAATGTTAATGTTAATTTTAATGTTAAATTTAATATTAATTTTAGTATTTAATGTTAATACTAACATTAATATTAATATTAAATGGACGGCTGAGAGTGACGGAGTTTTTAGGAGGTTTTCTAAGGGGGGCTTTTGATCCGCTTTCCTATATATATATATATATATATATATATATATATATATATACTGCGTGGGGCAGAATGAGGCGTCCGTGTAGCAAACTCAGTGCACGGTCGTCGTGCGATGGATCGGGGAATCGGCACCATTCGCCCACGGGTATAAGCGACATGCCGACCACGCGGCCCGTCGTGCGGCGCTGCTGAGGGCGACGAGAAGACGTCCGCCATAAACGATCGCATGCTCGATCGTAAGGGCGTCGGCGATCGTCGCCAATATGCGCGTCGTGCGCATAGAACGGGCGGCTGGACGGAATCGGTAGTCGCAGGCGACAAGGAATCAGTGGCCGTCGTACGGGCGGTCACCCTTGGTCGTCGAGGGCGTCACTTCGACGTCGTGGGCAAAGCGAGGTATTGAGTAACTGCCGTCGAAAGACGGTGTGCTGCTGAGCGGAGCTCTGGAGCGCGCGGAGTGCGCGGGGTGCGTGTGCACGGCGATGATGACAAGGCCAACGGACAACGTCCGCACTCCAAAAGTCGTTCCATACGACAGGCCAAGAATCGTGTGCGTGGGACACACGATTATACTGAGCCCGCACGCGTTGGAAAAAAAAAATAAAAAAATAAAAATAAAAAAATAAAAAATAAAATATATATATATATATATATATATATATATATATATATATATATATATATATATAAAAAGAAGAAATATATATCATTTTGCTGCGTAGAACATTTGAAAACAAATAGCCACATGCACAGGATAACGACTTTTTGTTTCAGCAGGAAAAAAAATATATATAGATTTTATGTTTTTTTTCCTGAAAAAAATGTATCATCAAAAGAAAAAGAATAGGCTTAGACATGGTGAAATTGGTAGGGTAATGACAGTTTGGTAACTGGTAAGGGTCCTGCCCTACAGTGAATAACTTAGGTACCCATTTCTATACAAATAATATAGGAATTTAAATTGTAGTAAAGCATATAAATTTTTTTTTTTCACTACATGGTGAAATTACCTCTGCAAATAGTTGATCTTCTAAGCGGGAAAAGAAATATGGAATTATCATGCTGCATAATTGAGTCCATTCCATACATCTTTTAAGACACTGACAATGAATATTCACAAATAAATTAAAAACCTATGCAGTTACTACTGTAGTAAAATTAACTTAAATTGGGATATTGTAAGCTACATATTAAAGTACCTTTGGGTAAATAGGTAAACCTGCAGGTAATGATAGACTCTTCAACTTTAACCAACTAGTTTATCGAAATTACCCTACCCTATTACTAAAGGGCAATTTACGTTAACTACCCTAGCTATGTACCACCCCTATTTTGGAACTAATTACACGGACCACCGCTATATTTTAATGGTTATGGAACCGTATCCAGAAATTAGGCAGGTAACCTTGCCCATTTGGAGGCCTGACAGTAGGAGAATGTCATTTGCATCTGCCAATTGCAACCAAAGATCAGTAACCGGCAACATGGAAATATGTGGATGGTTATCTACAGCACAACTCTACAGAAGCTGTAGGAAGATATTACTCGTCATCCAAATCTTCTCCCAACAAAATAGGTTCAACTACCAGAAAAGAATTGGAATATTTTGTTTATTTTATGATCGGACTGTCAACTTGATGTTCAGCATCTGTGCTCGTGTCAAATTCCTAGCAAGGTAGCCATGGATATAAGAAGGCCTACATAGTTTCCTAAGACTATAGACATGACTAGAACATGTACATGCAGATGAAATGAAGAGAAATAAATTTAAGAATTCACAGTAATTAGTGATTACAGAAGGAAAAAAAAAGAGACTACTCTTATTTTGAGACAACATTAGTTCGGAACTTAACGAAAAAAATGATAATTGCACTGTCTAGGGTCACTGGATATCAGGTACTCATGTTGACTGGAATCAAGATGACATCTCCAGCCATCGCCTCGGCAATGCCTAACCTAGCTCCTGGAATGATCTTCATCATTGCAGCCTGCCTCGGGTATGATCTCCTTCTCCAAGTAGCTCAAGATTTTTTTTTTTTAGAATACATAATCATTGTATAAAGTCATCATCGAATCAAGTTAATAAAAGGATCAATTCAAGATGCTAGCAGCCTAGATGATCATACTAATCAACTGAACTGTTTCGTCAAATTGAAAAATCTGGTCCCTGTTCTTCTTCACAGGTTTGAGAAATTTTCAGTATGGTGCAAGTACAGTAGAACCAAGGTCTTAGGAACCATAGTATGCTTGGGCGGTACAATAGCAATGAGTTTTCTGATGAGCCCTACGGCTGCGCCCAAGTTAACAGCAACTGAATTGCAAGGCTCACTTATCTTGACTGCGCCCGAGGGAGAGACCATCTCCAAGGAATGGATATTGGGCTGTCTATATCTCTTGTTTGCAGTGTTCTTCCTATCATGTACCACCGTTCTGCAGGTATGTATCGTCCGAGTGTTACCTTTCTCTGCATGTCAACTATGCAACTGAGTGGAGAAACGCAAGTGATTTGGCGCATTCACTCTTTAACCGCGTCCCCCCCACTCCCCACGCGCCAAGTGACATGGCGCCCACTCCCCAAGCGCCAAGTCACTTGGCGTGTCGTCCCCCCTTCTGCAGTTACCCAAACTTCTCCTTTTTTTTACAATTACCCCAAACTTCTTTACTCTATATGAAAAATTCTGATACATAAACTATCCGACTACAGGTTAGATAGATTAGGCCTCGAACAAGGTTTACCTATCTGCCTTACTAATGCAAAAGTATTGCTCATCTGTGCTCGCTGTGCAGCTGTCTTCAAAACTTGTCCTAGCCAACCATGGAATGTCCTTCTAAGAAGAAGAAAGAAAGAAGAAAATTTCTACGATTCCACTGCAACTTGAATTTCTGATGAAATGACCATAGAAAAAGTATTCCTTGGAAGGGGGAGATCTCCACATCTTAGGATACCCAAGTAATTAAACAAAGTACCTAAGAATTCAAACAGAGTGCAATCTTTCAAGTGAGTCTATTTATTTGTGTAGTCACCTTTTGAGTAATAATATAACTTTACCATATGATTCATAATCTAAGAATCACTAACACGTTAAACCTCCTGATCTCTGAACTCGATTTAGCTTGAACAACTCTGCACTCTCTTTTTTTCTATTTTCATCTTCCAGTACTAGTCAAATTCCTTTGAAATGCATTCACATACTACTTATAAGTTATAGAATTTTATCAGCAATATTGATCAGATTTCAATCTGTAACGTAGAGAATATGACTATATAAATCTATTGTAGTAAAAATTTGTGGTACTCTTCCCTGTTAAATAGGAAAGGGACTTTCCATCCGACAAGAAACTTTGTGATCAAGAAGCGTATGTGTATAATGGTTCCTACCTTCCATTATCTAACATGTATAAACACTGGTGATTCTAGGCGGCAGCGATGCTCAACTTCGCAGCTCCTTTCTCTCAGTGTATAGTTACCTCTTTGATTGGCTCCGTTACAACTGCCTTACTGAAATTCGCAATGGATGGAAAGATAGATGCCGGTTCTTCACACTTCAACACTACAACCATCCTTTCCATTGTGATATCGGTAATATTCTGATCTGCACTGCCCCATTGTATATACAACAAATTTTACATAGGAGGATATAATTTAGGCTATTTCTACAGAAGAGGAAATATTTGCGAAATTTGCAAATAAGGGAATGGGACGCCATTTGCGAAATTTACAAATAAGGGGATGGGACACCATTGCAAATGGCGCCGAGATCAAAGAGTGGGGCGCCACAGACAATGGTGCCCCGTACTTAAATTAGAGTGGGATGCCATTGACAAGGGCACCCCGTATTTATTTTATTTTATTTTTTCAAATTTAAACAGGGTTTTCACCATATATATACATGTATGGTTTTGTAACATCAAGATACATATGGTAATCTGATTGACTCTTGAATTAATAACATTAGGAAATGGAGGTTATGGGTTCGAATATGTATACACACACACACACACACACGCGCACACGGGATGCCATTGTCAATGGCGCCCTACTCTTTGACCTGTTGGGCGCCATTTGCCATGGTGTCCCATCCCGTTATTTGTAAACTTCGCAAATAATTCCTCTTTTGTGGAAATAGTCTAAATTATATCCTCCTATGTGAAATTTGTTGTTGTACATACCATCCTTAATGCTTTGCTTCATGCTAAAGTGTGCAAATAGAGTTTGTTGTCGCTTCATGCTTTGCTTTTATGCATATGATTAGCTACTGGAATTTGATGTTTCAATTCGTATAATCGCATTCCTGTGTCATTTTGATTTAATGATGTGCAGGGAGGAGTTCTGAGTAGTATAGTCTCTACGTTTCTAACATGGTGTGTTAATAAGAAGGGACCTGTCATGGTCTCCATCTTCAGTCCGATCCAAACCGTGTGCTCTGCGATTCTGTCAGCCGTCGTACTGAGACAAATCATTAGTCTTGGATGGTAAGAGCTACCGACTAGAGCTTGTGAAGTTATTGCTCTTCAAGTAGGTGAAGCTTGATTTAATCTAACAAAAGCATAACTGGAAGTTCTCCAAATTGCTTAAATTTGCAATCAAAGGTTTCAAAGTTCAATACTGATTCCATGACAGTATACTTAAGTAGTGAACTGGGAGTAACTATTTCTGATACCTGGTCCTTTAGCAAGTAGGGAATTTGATCACTTAGCTAAAGTTTCTGTTTCTCGAAGAGAGTAAAGACCCCGTTTGGTTCACTGTAATGTAATCGTAATCGCAATGTAATCAAATGAAAACAAAAAAATTATTTTTTTCATTTGATTACATTGCAATTAATTATTTTGTGCAGCTTGGCAGGAATGCTCCTCATGTTTGGTGGGCTTTATATCGTCTTGTGGGCAAAGAAGAAAGAGGGCGTCGACGAGCAGAACGTTGAAAGCAATGCGACCAAGATCGTTCACGACATCGAGAAGCCCCTTCTATCTTGAACTTTGCCATATTTTGATGTACTGGTTGTAAAGCTAATGTACATAAAACTGAAGCACAGACATCCACACCAAGTAGCAAGTAGGTGCCTAAAAGAAAGAACAACATAGAGCTCTTATATATATAATTTTTTCTTTTCTTTATGTACAGAATCCTTTCTAGATGTAGCGTTAATGTTGTATATTCTTGTTGCTGGTGCTGCTGCTTTTTCTGTTTCCTTTCCGAAGTTTTTATCGATAGATGATTGTACCCAGTCTCTGTATGTATATAACGATGATCACTATATGCAATGTGGGTGTGGAGTCTTTAAATGTCGAAAAATAATTTCATTCAACAAGCATCTCGGTTAGATGTGCCTCTTAATTGGATTGAGACCGTCGAAAGCATTTACAGACGTCTTTCATCATTCTTTGCGCTTGAATATAAATAGTAGAAATAGTGCATTCTTATACGCATTAACAATATGTTTTGAACCAATTAGAGCCGTCCAAATATGTCCCAACATCCTCATAATCTTTGGCTTTGATACCACTTGTTGGACACGTCCGAACTTGAGTCGACCCATGAGACGTGATATTAGACTGATCCAATGTCTTAAAAGAAAATCTTATGTCATGAACCAATTTCAATTATCAATCCCTCGTGATCCGGCCTTTCTATCTGATGTGGCACTGAACTCCAACTCTAACTCCGTTATCACCACCTTTTTGACGGTTAAACGAAAATGAGATACAACCCAACAGTGTAGTAAAGACAACAAATCACAAACCACTGGGTGAGAGCCAGGACAGATATGCACCGTATATGTGATGTGATGACTTGGTCACCCATACAAATCCCAATCTCTATTAACTTGAATCCTTTGCCTCATAGATATCAAGTAATGGTAGCCAAGAAGATTACAATTAAGATCGTTCAACCCCAATTCCACTAGAATGTCATGCCTAATAGCGATTACCCATCGAATACAACAATGGTGACGCTCACTTAGCCTCTCAATGCCTACTCCAAAGAGCAGCTCCCTTAGCCTCTTAAATATGACTAAAAAACCTAATTTAGGATTAGCAAATTCCTAATTTGCCTAAGCCAAATCCTGATCGTCTAAACTAGATGCGACAGTCCATACCTTGCTAAAAACAAACAAATATGTACAAATTTCTGCCCGGTGGTATATTGTGGAAACATTCCAAAAATTGATGAAAAATATGCATAAATTCCGATCTACTGACAATATTAACGATGTTGCTATTTTGGCTTTCTTTGAGCTCGGTCTAGTCGCAATCGATCCAGCATCTCCTCCAGTGCAACGTCCGTTGATACTCCACAATACTATACACTGTTGATGTTGGGTGGGATTTTCAACCTATGTGAAAAATATTCCAAAGTACGATGAGCGTCATCGGTGTGTCGGAGAAGCTTGAAAAGTCGAAGGAGAGAAAGATAGCTCGATTTGAACGCGTGTCAGAAGCATTGAGAAATTACAGTCAGTATCAGTCGTATATCGTCAGTATACCACCGTCGATGTACCGATGGTATACTGATTTTGAAGCAATTTATTCCAGAAATGTTCTGACTCAATGTGGTATTATTTTTTTGGTACATCGCTGGCATACCAATAGTAGTATACCGCCGGTATACCGATGTCGTGACTGAAGCCAAAAATAGATGTATTGTTAACATTGTTGGATCTAAATCAACGGTCCAGATGCTTGTAGAATTGAGGTATTTTAAATAGTTCTTTTCATAATCTTAATCCATCATCATCTAGCAGAAAGAGAAGAGAGATCGTATCGGAGAGATCGTCATCATCTCGTCGTCTTCGGTAACATTTTGTAATGTTTTCATTACTTTGTCTACTACTCCACGTAATGAAAATATTACAAAATCATTATCCTCTCCTCCAACCTGTTCATAATCAGAAGCCTTTTATCTTATCAGAGCCTATTCATATCCTTACTAACTACCATATTTCCAAAACCGAAGATCATACACAGGCTCTTAACCAAACCACAAAAACCTCTGCAACCAAACCATCACCAGTTTCTCCCAAAACCGATAGCACTTCCATCATCCCACACATGTTGCTTCTGATTCCAAACAAAAACATTTTAGTAAAATCCAATAATATTCACAAACTTCCTACTGTGTCCGAGTCCTTCACATCCCTGCTAAATTCATTATCCTCTCCTCCAGTTATTACCCTTTCTCAAAAGTCCACCCTGAGAACCTGGAAGAAACACAAACGTGGCCTCCACCCCTCTCAATCCTACTGCTGTAAAAAAGTAAAATTGAGATCAGTAGTGGAGAATCTGATTGCATTTCCCGTCGACCCTTTAAGAAATCTCACCTGGACCTTGATAAAGAAAAGGCTGTGACTGGCCTTGAACAGCCACAACCTCAATGATCTTCTCATGGAATTGCCGGGGTCTGAGGAATGATCCGACAATTCGATCATTAAATTCATTCCTCCGGCAACTAGGCCAAGTATATCATTCATCTCTGAAACCAGATGCTCGTCAACTCAAGCAAATTCCCTCCTATCAACTCTGGGATTCGACAATAGTGTTGCGGTCTCGTCTACTGGTAGATCAGGTGGCTTACTGGTCTTATGGACATATATTGTCAGCATGGAGGTTGTATCTACTTCGTCGAACTGCATCCATCTATACCTGCATCGTACCAATTCCATCTATACTGCACAGGGCCGGCCCAGGAGGTTGGGTTGTCCTACACAGAACTAATTTTGGTTGCCTTTTGTCCTTGACTCTAAAAAAAGATATATAAAAAAAAAATTATAACGAGCTAAAAGATATAAATGTTGAAGTGATATCAATTCCAGAAAAGATATCTCGGCCAACGGTGTCGAGCTCGGATTCTGAGTTTCTCTCCCGACTCATGAGCTACTCGAGTCGAGGTCTTCCTAGTGGAAACTCAAAATGTAAGCCTAGGGGATTGCTAGTTCAAGTGACACGAAAGAGTTGGGGTGAACCACGGAGGCTCTATTTGCGGAGAGGTGCGGACTTAGGGGCCGGGGGGTTGCCCAAGCCCGATGGCTTGTCAGGCTTACCCAGGGCCAGCCCTGATACTGCATATATGGTCCTCCAAACATTGTTGCTAGAAGAAGGTTTTTGGAAGGTATGGAGACAAATATCTCAGCTCTATCGGAGCCATGGGTCTGTATAAGAGACTGCAACTCTATTCTTCACGCAGAGGAGAAAAGGGAAGGTAATGATTTCAATTATCATCACAACAAGTTCATGTCTTGGTTTCATAAGCCTGCAGGAATGGACATGGGTTACTCAGGTCCAGCATTTGCATGGACTAATCGTCGTACTGCCAGTTTTAATATTGCTGAAAGACTTGATAGAGCTATTGTAGACACATCGTGGAGATCACTCTTTCCCAAAGCAGGGGTTTTTCATTTGCCTTATTTAAACAGTGACCACAACCCTATTATGTTAGTCTCTTAAACTTAGTATGAGGAGGAATTCTCCACACAGATTTGAAGCAGCTTAGTTGCAAGAACCTGACTTTGGGGAAAACTTACTGAAGCATGGAATCTACCTTCTACCTCTACAGACTTGCAGTCAAAACTCAAGAGCCTCATGCCAACACTGAGAACCTGGGGCAAGAAAAGCATTGACAATCTCAGGGAAGAAATCAAACATCAACAAAGACTACTACTGGATATCCAACAGATGCCAGTCTCAGATTATAGATTACCCCAAGAAAACTTAACTCAAATTTTGCTCAACAAACTGCTGCACCAACAAGAAATATATTGGAAACAAAGATCATGCGTCTCCTGGCTTAGGGAAGGGGACATGAACACAAAAATATTCACATGACGACAATAAACAGAAAACAAAGAAATTCTATCGTCAGTTTATCCAAAGATAATGGAGATCTGGTGTTCGACCTTGAAGAAATAGCTTCTACTCTGGTGACTCACTTCGTCAGCCTGTTCACAGCTTCAGAAACAGAACCAGTTCTAGTGGATATCTTGACAGAATTACACAAAATAGAATCACATTAGAACGATTTGATCTACTATGCCCCTTCTCCAGAGGAGATTGTTAAAACTATAAAAAGCATGAATCCCTACAAATCCTCTGGTCCACATGGATATCCAGCCATTTTCTATCAGAAATGTTGGGATACAATTGGGAATGAGGTAACAAAACTTATCCAAAAAAAATTTGAGACTTGCATTATGCCTCCTTCCTTGAATCATACATTTCTCGTACTTATTCCTAAGATCCAGAATCCTAGCAAACCTTCTGAATTTAGACCCATTTCACTTCGCAATGTTGCTTATAAAATCATCACAAAAATCATAGCTAATAGGATTCGTCCAATCCTCCACAAACTAATAAGTTCTTTTCAATCTTCCTTTGTCCCTGGCCGTCAAATATGTGATAACATTATTATAGTCCAAGAGCTCCTCAATTCCATTGCCAAATTTCCTCCTACTAAAAGTGCATTTGCACTTAAGATAGATATGGCAAAAGCCTATGCCAGGCTCAGTTGGGAAGTGATCAGTCAAGTCCTCAAGGGTTTTGGGATCCAGTAAATCTCATGATTTAATAATGCAGTGTACCACTACAGTTTCCTTTGTCATTTTGGTTAATGGTTCTCCTACTAAGACATTCTATCCAAGTCGGGGGATAAGACAGGGATGTCCCTTGTCTCCTTACCTATTCATCATGTGTGGAGAACTCCTTTCCATTACATATCCATTATGGAGAGAAATCTTTTGTCTTCCAGTGTGAGAATCAACAATATTTTTGATAATTTTGGTCATCTAACATTTGCAGATGATCTGATGTTATTTGGCCAATGTTCCATCCAAAACATTTTGCAAATCAAGAACATTTTAAATACTTATGAACTATGGTCAGGCCAACAAATCAATTTCGGTAAATCCTTTGTTTTCTTCTCTAACAAACTGGACTCGTATCTTCGTCAACTATATCTTGATATTTGTGTTAAGATTATGAATTCCAAAGACAAATACCTTGGTCATCACTTGTTGCTTTCTAAACATCAAATCTCCTATTTCTCTCACATACGGATTCTAGCCAATTGAAACTTATGGGTTGGAAAACTAGAAGTCCTCATGCAGGCAGAACTACCCTTCTCAAATCTACTTTCTCATTTTCAACCTACCATCTGTCTGCTTACTTATTACCTAAAAAGGTTACAAACAAACTGAGACAAGACCAGTGCAACTTTTGGTGGGGAAGCTCAGATAGAAAGATTCATTTCAAAGCTTGGTCAGCTTTCACAACACCAGAGTACCATGGTGGCTGGGTATTAGTGACCACAATATCATTAACAAGGCCTTAGTTACCAAGCTAACATGGAGATTCCTAAGGGATAAGGATTCCAAATGGGTGAAACTCTTAAGGGACAAATATCTTCAAGGCACCAGCTTCTGGAACTCCAGTATCACATCTTCATCCTCATGTATCTGGACCAGCATATTACAGTGCATGGAACATTTGCATAACAATGTTTACTTGTTGGTTGGGAATGGTACCTGTATTAATATCTGGGATGATCCTTGGGTGCCGCATTTGCGAAATTTCAGATTATGGGATTTGATAATGCTAGACATATGGTTCAAAGAGTCAGTGAACTTATCAATCAAGTTACTTACACATGGAATTCTAATCTGATCTTTCTCCTATTCCTATTACACGAAGGTTCGACAATCATGCAAATCCCCTTGAGTTCGTTGATCAGAGATGATCAACGGATTTGGGTACATACTAAGAATGGAATCTTGAACTCTAAATCTGTTTATAGACAAATCCATGGGAATAACATCCAGATATCAAGAAGCGAGCATTCCGAATTCAAAGAATGGTTTAAACTATGGAATCTTCACCATATTTGTCCAAGAGTTCTTATCTTTGCTTGGAGATGCTCAATTGATTCTCTTCCTACTGTCGAAAATATTAACAAAAGTCTTCAACAAATAGATCCAATATGTCGGCTTTGTCAGGTAAATATTGAGACTATTAACCATCTCTTTTTTCATTGTCCAATCACAGGTCTAACTTGGCGAGCTTTACATTCGAGCATTCTGCATATCCAGCCACACACAACAGTTTCCAGTTTCTTAACGAGTCTTCTCACTAATGGTGACCAAGAGATGACTACCTCTAGCCTATACATCCTGTGGATGATATGGAAGGCTAAAAATGAAGAATTTTTTTAACAAAGACGAAGCGGTCCAGAGAAAATCAAAGCAGATGCTTGGAGGCTCAGAGACAAATATGCAGCATTGACCTTAAGCCAACAACAAACAACAGACACTCAACAACATATTAATCCTATAACACAAGTATGGCTACCTCCTCCTCTGAATCACTAGAAGATTAATTTTGATGGAGCGTTCTTGGATGGGAAGATGGCGGGAGCTGCTGTTCTTAGAGATGTTGATGGCCACTTCAAGCGTGCCTTAGCTAACTCACAACCTGGAGGTTCAGCAGCGGAGGCTGAAGGACTTGGTCTTCGTCTTGCTCTAGATCTATGTAGAAGAAAATGTATTAATCGGATCATTATTGAAGGAGACTGCAAGGGTATAGTGGATGCTTAATGAATAAGGACATAGATGTTTTGTGGCAAGTAAGGCATGCTATCGAGGAAGGAAGAGCAGTACTTTTCCAGGTTCAGTAATTTCCTTCACATATGTGCCTAGAAATGCGAATCAAGTGGCTCACTCTTTAGCTTCACAAGCATTACTTTAGAATGTAACTTATTTAATATGGAATTATGATGATCTACCATCTTGTATCAGGGGCCTTATCTCAAAAGATATGGCCAACTGTAATTCTTCACTTCATGAATGATTTGATTTAGTTTGATCAACAACAACCAAAAACTTGGAGTAGTTGTGGTGATCCGGTTGGATCGGTTGAAAAGTTTGTAGAGTGTAATCTTTTATTTCATTAGTGAATGTTTTTTCAGGATTGGACTCCGATCGTTTGTATTTTTTTATTGGCAAAGGTTTTTGAAAATGATTGTGTTTGCGTCTGGCTTTCTTTGTAATTTTGGTATGTTCGTTTGTGAGTTTTACTTCGGTTCTCTCAGTCTTTTGGTTTGGAAGAATGGTTTCCACGTTTCGTTCCTAACACAAACGACACAACCACACCTCGAAGACTGCACAACCACACCTCGAAGAGAGACTGGATTCCCAACACCGCATGATCATCCTCTTCTTACTAAATCTTAACACCAAGAAATGGATATGTTCTGCATAGTTTTCGATCCTCTTGTAACCTCAGTCCATGCCCACTTCTTAACCATATATACATGTATTCCAGGAGAGTTTTTTGTTTTTTTACTGTGTGTTGAAAAGAGAGGAACATAATCTTCACCGAGAAAATAGCATTGTTTTATTGTACAGAAGTTCATTTCAAGCCTTCTTACTGTTGGGTATGAAGAAAACATCCTCAGCCATCGCTTCTGCAATGCAAACCTTGCTCCTGGCATCATGTTTATTAATGCAGTGTGCTCCAGGTAATGTTCGCCTAGCTCACGACCTTGTCACACAATAATGAGGTCATGATCAGCTAGGACTAGAGAATTAAAGATGTATTGAAATAAGTATATCATTAACATTTTTTGTAATACTTGCTGCTTTGCTGTCATAGGCTTTAGAAAATTCTCAATTTGCTGCTAGTATAGTAGAGCAAAGGTGCTGGGCATGGGGCCATAGCCATGAGTATCTGCATGAGACCTCCGAAACCGTGTCCGACTCGGTAACATTTCAAGGATCTCCCAACCTGACCAATCCATGAAAGAGACAGTAAACTTGGAATGGATCATAGGCTGCTTTTGTATCTTTGTTGTAGCCACCTTACTGGCTAGCACAACAGTTTTTGCTTGACAGAGCCATCTCAAGAATCTACCCGATTAACTTTTTTCTGAAAACTTTGTTGGATATCTTGCTATAATTCCAAAGTTCTGATACCAATTCTTTGGAGCACAACGAAAATAAACCAAAAAAATGTAGAGAACACCTCAAAAAAAAAAATTACAACCACAAAGACAAGAATTTACATGGTTCGTCCAAGATGTCTTCTTCCACGGATGATAATGATTCAGTTCCAATATAAAGAAGAAAATGAATTACAATAGTTTCTCAAAAATTCTGTCATTGCTCTCAAGAACTCTCTATCACAAAGATAAAGAAGAAAACAAAATTCTCTCAAACTTTTGCGTTGAACACTCTTGTATTGAACTTATTCAACAACTTTCATATTGAGCACAATGAGATATCTCAAGGAGAACATTTAGACCCTTTATAAAGCATGCCATGTCTATATATGAAAATCCAATTTATGTAGGCTTACCATATATTAGAAATCCATATATGAAAATTCAATCTTATGTAGGCTTACCATATATTAGAAATCTATACATTTATATAAGTCTAATCAAATATATGGTCAAAGTCAAAAATGGTATTGGCCTCTATTGATATTTTTCTTCAATATGCCTTAGTTAGCTTGGATTTTGCAACTCACCAGTACATTCCAGTAGGTTGACCCTCACAATTTCAGGTATGAAAAGTGAAGCAACCGAGATAATAGATGTAATATATTTCATTTCCATGTCCAATGCAAAATTAATTTTATTAGAATGTGTTTTATTTATTTAGTAAACATAGATGGAATAATATGGAATAACATCTTTGGATGTAACAGTTATTTCTTAGATGTGTTTTCTTTACTTGTGGTATAATCCTAAGATTGAATTATGCTGAAAGAATTAATCTTTGGAATTTGGATGATAACCTATAGGAGATATAGGTAGCGTGCTACTATCGATACTGCAGCGTATCGATGGACTTGACCACGTGCTCGTATCCAACTATTTGGGAGCGGGTCATAACAGATCCTCATAATAATATCCACCATGTTGGCTATGCCGATACTGGTTATTTATCTAATCCGCACAAGACGAGATTTCAAAGTGATTACCATTTTAGATACAACGATGTCTTGGAAGTCTACAAAGCAAACTTAGGTCGTCACTTCTTCAAATAATGTCGAGTTCATCTCTCTTCATGATGCCGCTTGGGGGTGAGATGGTTGCGAGCCGTCATTATTTGAACATATTAGGACTGCAAGTGGATTATCTTTCTATCAATGATGTTTCAACGACAATGTACGTAGATCTAGTACACCCATGTATTGACCAGATGAAAAAGGGCTACATCAAGAAAAATAATACCAAGGACATCGTATCAAAGTTTTTCTTCTTACACCAACAACAACATTAGTAAAAGACTGAAATCAAATAGATCCAATCCGAGGATAACTTGGCTAACATGTTCACAAAGTTTCTGTGGAAGTCCACTTTCCAAAAGATCGTTCACGGCATCGAATTGTGTAAATTCTCTGTATTGCAACGCTTGTAGTTTATGATAATATCAACAATAGGGAGAGTATCCATATGTATACTTATTTGACCTTAATGTACTATTTTTCCTAACTTAGAAGCACATTTATACTAGGTTTTTGATACCCTGAGAAGGTTGTAATAAGACACCCACATCGAAATTGGCATACCTCTAGATGTTTTCACGCCTTGAAGACCTATCGACATCGCCTCACTTTTTTTATACATTTTTTACTGGATTTTCTGAATCAAAGTTTTGATGTAGTCCATCTGCATCTATATATCCCTATAGCCTATGTTACCTTGTTGCCTGAGAAAATGATTTTGATTCTCTCTGAATGCTGGTGTTGATTACTCGTGAAGACTGATACATAATATTGAGTTGTGCACACTCAAAGATGGGGTGTTGAAATATAACTGACAAATGAACTGATAATTGTTATTGATTGAGCACCATCAATACAAGAATTAATATCCCTTGAATGGTTTTCTATTTAAGGACAGTATGTCATCTTTGGATTACTTGCTCATATTCATGATAGCGTGCTGCTAACTTGTCCGCTGCGGGCCAGCCCGTCCGCCACGTGACGTCGCCACATTGACAATCAACCGGCGTGTGATTCATGCATATAGGAGGGGCCAATGTGGTTCGGCCATGCAGACGAACGGACCAGCCCACCTGCGGAGTACAAGTTAGCTTTTCCTTCATCATACTTCTCGATAGAGATTACTCTCTCTCTCTCTCTCTCTCTCTCATCTCTACTTTCAAAAATTTGCATTGTTACATTTTTACAGTGAATCCACGAACCATTCATCGGTGGATGGAAGGCTAGCTAGACCGTCTCATGTGTTTATAGTGGCCAGCTGCAATGCTTGTTTCTTTCTTTCTTTTGTTGCATGAATCTTTGCCGCCCATAAATGAAGGGATAGGAGAAGGAATCCATGTATATGGAGGGACTTCTTTGCAATCAATTCTTCTTCTTCTTTTCCTCTGGAAATGCCTCAATTTTCTCTCTTTTTCATCCTTTGAAGAACTTCCTTGAAGATTAAACTACTCCTTTGAAGTTAATTAATTTATGGAGCATTTACCCCAATTTTTTTTTACCACCTTCACTAGTTGGAATATTAATTACTCTTTGATTAATTTGATTAGCAAAGTTATTAGCCTACTTTGTTGTTCTACCTAATTTTTGGAATTGAAACTCATTTGTTTCCGGTTCCTCATTTTTGCATGTAAAAGTGGAAATTAGAAGAAGAAGAAAACACAGTCCAATTCCTAAGTTAGTTTGAACTTAAAAGAAACTTTTTTTTTTTTCCTTTTTTGAGAAATAAACAAATTGAGAACCGATATATACAAGATTGCCAAAATAAAATCAATGTTACATAGAGTCCTTCGCTTGTCAAACCCGGCTGCAAGAACCTCCACGAACGGAAAACCAGAAAACAATTCAAGGCAACTAAGTGAATACTGGAGTTTAAAGAAAGCAAGGAAAGAAAAACCAGAAATCTAGGAGAAAAAAAAGGGAATGGAAAAGTCGCAAGTTTGGACTGATGGTAACGTGGTGTGATCCGAACCGAAGTTGACCATGTGGTATGATATTAGATTGGGCTCATATATCTGCCTTAAAAGAAAATTTATATGTAAGGCATAAAACAATCCTAATTATCTACGTACCCCTCATAATCTCACTTCCTACCCGATGTGAAAAAACTCCAACTCCATAATCACATTTATGTAAGAGAAGCAAACATAACAAAGAATTCAAAAATGTATTGCTACTAGCACATATCCGCATGGTTGAATCATCTTCGAGTCATAAGGAACAAAGTGTTTAAAGTCCATCACTACGAACTCTTTCCATTAGATCACTTTGGAGAGTTAGATGGTTACACGAAGACCATTAATATAACTAGTAAATATACGTGCTTTGTATGTATACTGACACATAATAAAAATATTATTCAATTATATTCAAATATTTCTTCTAACTCATGTGGTTAAGGTGTGAGATATTTTTCATATTCGGTTGAGTTCGATACAAATTTAAACTTTAAAAAAAAAAATTACATAATTTATTTTTTTAGAAATAAAATGGACCGTGATATAATGACGGCTTAGACGACTGACTTTTGAGCCGTTTTGAAACCTCATTATATAGTGTAAGATGTTTATAGTTAAGAAAAGGAGAAGAGGGATGACAATAAGAGAGATTTTCTTGATAGGAAAGCGGGGTTAAGAGAGGATACGACTTGGGGCATAGAGAATTAAGAGGAATTGTGTGTTCCCTGACGTCGTCGGGACTATTAGGGTTTTCTTGAGAAACAGAGATCACAAAAAAAGTATTTTCTTTTGGAGTGAAATTAATATATATATATAGCACGCATATCCTCGGACACGATAACGACAAACTAACTGCTCGACATGGTAACGACAAAATAACCTAATTTTAATTCTAATGATTGTGGAAACATTGACAACAAATGTCGTATTAGATCGCTGACACAATAGCGACAAAATTGTACTTGTGACGTACATGATTCAACATATACGATGACGACAAATTAGTAAATAATCGTTTGAGATACAAATTAGTAAATAGTAATATAAAATAGTACCAAAATAGTTATGAAACACTAAACCTATCATCCATGTAAAAAAATCGATATTTCAATTTTTTGATATACCCATTTTACTTGGAGTTCATTTACCTCATATTGTTTGAAGGGTTTATTTCTTCGCCTATTTTAAATATTTATATTCATGATGGCATTTCTATAAATCATGAACCAACCATATTCTTTCTTTTCTTTTCTTTTTTGGTGCCATTAACATATACCTAAATAAAAGTTGCAATAGACTTAATTCTTTCCATGTTAAAGTCTCTGTCACTTCAGCAAAACTATAAAAATGTTTAGAGCTATTTATATATTTACATTCTAAAATTGACACATTGACAATAAACAAATAAAAAAACCTTACCATGGTGCCAATGACTGAATAACATGAGAATTACATAGATCCAATGTCAGGATAAGATTCAGTGGTTAGTAGCGAGCCCGGCTCAGTTGTTCCTGATCTAGTGTCTCAATTATGTTCCTCCTTCTATGACATGAATTTTATAAAAATTAATAAAAAAGTTCACATGTCATAAAAGGAGCGCATGGTTGCGATACCGGATGCATGGAATCATTTTTTCTACCCCCTCTTCTCTTTATCAGTTGGCTATTACTACATAAGGCTCTCTATCCTTTCTCCATGGCAAATACTTGTCACCAACTTGTTGCACTCCCTCTACTCCTTTCACCCCCTCCTCTCTATATATAAGGTGACAAACTAAGAGAGAGAGAGAGGAAGCACAAGAAGAAGAAGAAGAAGAAGAAGAAGCCCTTCCTCTTACTTGGCTTCATCATGTTGAGGAACTTCCCTTGCAGCATCTGCGCTCGCAATTTCACCACCGCAAGCTCGCTCGGTGGCCACATGCGCGACCACCAGAGGAAGGGCCACCTGAAGGTGCATCCGCCCGCAGCCGCCGCCTCCTCCTCCTCCTCCTCGGGGAGCCGCGGCGAAGGCAAAGCCGTCGACGCTCTCCCCTTCACCCTGAGATCGGGCAACAAGAGGAAGGTCTACACCGACTTCACCGCGCTCGACGCCGCCATATCGCTCATGATGATCTCCCGCAACATGCAGGGGGGCCAGGAGGAGGAGGACGAGGAGGAGTTCGGGGACGAGGACTACGACGAGAAGAAAGAGGCGGCGGCGACCGCCAGGGGGAAGAGGTGCGGCCGCCACGCGTGCGGCCAGTGCGGCATGGTGTTCCCCTCGTACCAGGCCCTCGGAGGCCACCGCGCCGGGCACACCAAGGTCGGCGTCGACCGCGCGGCGAATGCAGGATCCAAGCAGATCGGCAAGAAGCGCGCTTGATCGCATATAAATGACAATTATCTAACAATAAATCACTAGTAGTAGTTCATCTGCTAGTTGATGGTACTTGTAAGAAAGTAGAAAGAAGTGATATAAGAATGTAGTTATGTATAGGAAGTGTGTGTTTGTCATCTTTGTCATGTTCGTGTAATTATAGTAGTGGCTGTAGTAATGATGGGAACTCTTGTTAAGTTCTTCATAAGTACTTGTAAATAAATCCATGTTTGGAATGAAGTTCTTCAGTAAGTGATAGGAAAGCTATATGTGTTCTGTGTGTAACTAACTAAGAAAAGGATGGAATTCGAATGGCTCTTGTGGTTACCGAGAAGAGGTATAATACAGAAGATCAGTGGATCAAGCCATTGAGGTATATTATTTATTTCATTTATGTGGTAGAAGTTGGAGATAGTGGGTCCAACCGACATGCAATACAGTGTACATAAAGTCTGGTACGTATCGTTGGACATCTAAAATTAAAAATTAAAAAAACTAAGAAAAGGAGGGATATATAGAGAGCTGTTGTCTGTTTCCCCGCAGGTTGTCCATTTTGTTGTTGTCCCTCTACTACACGGCCATGAATGCTTTTGGTTCCCTCTGCACAAGGTTTGTGCTGTAGTAGTGGTCTATTTGGTTGTGGCTATCCATTTCTAGTCTTCTTCTGCTCGGATCTGCACCGAGTTTGAGTACTGGAAGCTTCAGAAGTACAGGTTGACCACGTATATGGCTAAATGATGTTAGTAGCGAGTAATTTTCTTATACAGTCCTTCATTATACATAAAGTATTTTCCATATTGGAAAGAAGACTAATTACATGAAGTTTACGGAGGGTCAATCTCAAATGTAAAAAAGTCCAAAATAAAATTACATACTAATATATATATATATATATATATATATATATATATATATATATATATATATATATATATATATATATATTTGAAGCAATGGATAATTGTGACGAATTCGTCTTTAATGGAGCTCGAACTCCGACTACTTGGACCGCACACATCTTTCTTAACCACTAGATTAGAGGTCATTTCACATGTCTTACAAAAAACAAAATAGAGAAACTTTTTTCGTGGGAAGTGGAATTAGAATCAGTAAAAGAAATTAATTTTTTTTCAGTGGGATCAGTTGATCCCACTTGTCTCTTGTTGTATCCGTCACTGATCACGTGACTTGCCAAATAACAACTATTAGTATCACCTCTTTCACTAGCATAACACCTCATTTGACTTGTCATATTAAGATTCCAATTAGCACCTATAAATAAGACTTGATGCCTCTATTATAACACCGATCAATAAGATTTCTTCTTCATCATCATTGTTTTGGATCTCTACTTGGCATAAGAGTAATTGCAGAGATTTAAAGCTTTCTTCTCCATCAAAATAATCTTCCTCCCTGCCAGCCACCACCCACCATCTTCTGCATATTTCTCGTCGTTGTCAATCATTCGGTTTGGTCCCGACCAAGCCTTCGTCTTCTAACTTTCGTTCTTCAAAAGTGGTCGAGGTTCACTTTTCTCTTCATTATCGATCGTGGTAAGAAGAACTATATTACAAAAGAAAAAAAGCAAAATTGCATGTGGAAAGTGGTCCCTCTTAAGACCTGTTTGGCAAACCGTAAGTAGAAGAATATTTGAAATTGCAGTTTCAAGGATAGAAAGTCCATTTGCAGGGAATAAATATGTTTGGTAAGAATAAGAAAGCGAGAAGTCGAAAGCAAGAGAGTATATTATAATAATTAAAATTATGAGTTAGTTGTATAAAGGGATAATTTAGCAAATGCCCCCATTCTAAATGTTGAAATTAGCATATACCCTCACTATTTTATTTATCTAACAAATACTCCCATTTTTGATATAAAATAATAAAAAATTAAGATATACCGCCACTCTTTTACATAGGAGTGGGGGTATTTGCTAAATAAAATAAATAGTGGGGGTATATGCTAGTTTTAACATTTGGAATGGGGGTATTTGCTAAATTATCCCTTGTATAAATGATGAACAATAGTTAAAATTAATTAATGTTGATTAAATTTTTCTTTCCTTCTTAAAAATTCAATCTTTTTTCCTTCAAATTCACCAACACCAAAGAAGAATACTTCTTAAAAATCCAAACTTTTTTGTTTTTCTTCAAATTCACCAACAACAAAGAAAAGAGTTCTTAAAAATCCAATCTTTTTTCTTTTCCTTCAAATTCACCAACACCAAAGAAGAAGAAGAAGCAGCACCAACTCCGATTGGCGCATCAAAATTCACCGACACCAACGGTGACGTTGTCAACCACCACCACTGCCTCCGCGCTAGCGCTCGTTCCTTCCTCTCCACCGTCGTACCACCCACCGCGTGGTTGACATCCTTCGCGAGCACGGCCTCGTCGACTCCGTCACCAGCGAAGCTAGAACCTCCCTCGGCACCCACCTCAAGGCCTATTGCGTCTTCGACCCCACCGCCGAGAGCCTCCACCTTGGCGACCCCTCCGACAACTCCCTCAAATGCCTCGTTCATATCGAGAGGGGGTAGATGCACCAGTGCTCGGTTCAATTCCTCACACTGAGAAAGAGGAAGTGGATAAGAATGAAATAGCAACCTACAGGAACTGCATTTGTCGGTTCAATTGCATTCCCACACACATTTTCTAGCAGAACCAAACAACGTAAAACACAGATTTAGCTTCCTTTCAGTTGCAAGTAAAAAATCCATGCGCAAATTAAGGTTACCAAGTAGCTCTTTACGGTAAGTGGGATTATCATGAGAATTCTCTTGTGATGTCATGGCTCTTCTACCCCTGACACCACAAATTCAAGAAGATTGTGTACTACTTGAACATTGTTCATCTTATTTAGACTAAGTTAGTAAAAACTTATGTCAAAAGGAGAAACACAGCATGATTCTACCACCTAATTCAGGATATCCATACTCTAAGATAGGAAAAGTCGTCGGTTGCGATATATTTTGCTACCCTTTGAGGCCTACGGACTATGGGGAGAGCTTGACCATTATTTTATCCAAAAGTGGGTGACTGAGAAAGATCATCAATGCTACCAGAAGCAAGCTGATGAGCAGATAATTTTTAAGTTCCTTGCGGGACTCGGGACTCGATCCTTCTTTCAAAGTGTAGTACTCGAGACCTTGTTCAAGTCTATAAAGCTATCAAAAGAAATGAAAGTGGGGATGGACATCACTTCATAAGAGGATATAACTTGGGCCTCACTTTGGCATCCCAAGATGGAGGTACAAGACAATTGAGAAGGGCTGGTCGCAGTGAAAAATGAAGGTTTTTTCTAAGGGCACCGTAAAAATTGCTTGGAGGCGGTCCTTACTTGGGGGCAATCCAAGCAGATGGAGATTTTACTGAGGGACACCCACAATTTACTTGGGGGCACCCAAACATTAGGGTTTTTCTCTCTCCTCCTTCCTCCTCCTCCTCCTCCTTCTTGGCCGCCGCCGCCGTCTCTTGCCGGAGATCCGCCCGCCGCCGACTCCGGTCGGAGGGGCCCGAGTCTGTAATCCCCGCTCCGCACGGCGCATTACGCTGAAGCGTTGACTCAACGAGTCGCGTTGACCGAAAAAAATATATCGATGCAAATCGATACGAGAGTTACGTTGTCCCGAGCAACGCATCGAACTAAGTCGATGCGAAGAGTTGCCTTGCCCCGAAAGAATGCATCGAGTTGAATCGATGCGAATTGCCGCGTTGCCCCGAAGGATGAGTGCGTTGAATCGGCTCGAAGATTCTAAGAAATCGAATCGACCAAGGCGCAAGTCCGAATCGATGCAAGT
Organism: Iris pallida; assembly: GCA_029216955.1. Taxonomy (NCBI): domain Eukaryota; kingdom Viridiplantae; phylum Streptophyta; class Magnoliopsida; order Asparagales; family Iridaceae; genus Iris; species Iris pallida. Next base: position 914,933 of record JANAVB010035219.1, read on the forward strand.
ATTGATTTTAGTTGGTTTCGTGTGCAGGTTATACTTTGACGCGAAAATATTAGAGGTCGATCTTTTACGATATTTAGTAAGGGGTCCGCAAAATCAAATCGTCGCCTTGCGACGGGCTGAGACTTGGACACGCTAAGGTAAATCGGACGTATGATTCAATGAAGCACGAAATGCTCGAATGACTAAGTCAGGAGAGTGGCCGTGCAACAGAGTTATGAAATCGAGCCGCATCGGCTCGGCAAAACGACAAAGGCGTATCGACTCAAGGTGGAAGGATTGACTTCTTTTTACTCCTTCATGCGATAAGTCAAATAAATTATTGTATGCTAAAAGTTAACCTATCGACGCCACGGGCGTGGCCCGATCGGAGATAAATCGTAGTGTGAGTCGAACACTAAGTTAGAACAATTGAAATGAAACGTGCATCAAATGCACGAGTCGCTATGGAACATTGGATATCGCAAAGACGAGCGCCTCGGTGCGCAAGCCGCAAGAACATGGGATAACTGTACTCGGCGAGTGCCTTAGTGCACGAACCATACCGTGCCTTTGCGCACGAGTTAGAACGGCTAGAACATTGAAAGACAATAGGCGAGTGCCCTAGCGCGCAAGCCCCGAACATTGAATGCTAAGTTATAGAACATGGAAATACGGTCGAACGTGCCTACGTGCACGGGATAATAAAAGATGGCTTCGTTACGAAAGAATACAGTTGCGGCATGAATGTGGCGGAACTGTCAGATATGACATAATGCCTCGAAAGATGTTCGAGACCTTCGGGTCGTTCGGTTGACGAGCATTGAGTTGAGGCACGATGCCATTGAATCATTGAAACGAAGTATGAAATGTAAGAACACTGAAAGTTAACGAAAGAGACGCGAGATGATAAAGTCTGAGTCTCGGACTCAAGACTATGTTTGGTTGTTTGAATTTGATTGCTTGAATGATAAGGGCGTTGCATGGTCGAATGGAATGGACGAGAGATAAAATGTGATATCTCCCGTGCACGGGTGTTTTCCCCAAACGGTTAAATGCCGGAGCGCCCCGGAACCGCTTGGCCTAGGAGGAAATCGAATAATCTTTGTAGGCGCACATCCTTAAACAAGATGGAAAAAGCCGCAAATGATGGTATGCAGTGGAAACGTTTCGGTTGTTGGGACTGCAACCCAACCCGTGAAACGCCGGGCAGCCCGACCAAATATTGAGAAAAGAAGGAGAGAAAAGAAAGGAACTCCTTTAGTCCATTCCGGCGCGGATACGCCAACGGCCCTCATATAGTTAAGGAACGATGGGTTGAAAGTGTAGGCGCGTATGCGTCCCGCATAGAGATCCTGCTTAGAGATGCACATATAACATGACAGGGAAGGAATGCGGCATATTCACCTTGCGTCGGTGCAAGGACGAGTGCGTCGACTTGGTAAGAAGTCGCACCACGAATCAAATACGAGATTGCTTGTTTGTTTGCCTATTCAATTCGATAACATGCTGCTATGATAACATGCTTTACGCTTTCGAATATGCCATGAAATTGACCCTAAGGAAAACATAGCAAGATCATAAGCTAAGTTGCATGATAAACATAAATACTATAATGTCGGTTTGGAAAGAAGATCTTTGCTTCAGTACATGCGAGGACGAACGTACTGATCCCCCACCAGCTTCATGCAGGGTGCAGGGAATGGATGGCTCGCAGCGAAGCGTTGCTTGAACGCGTTGAGGCTTGGAATTCTGAAGCGCATTGAAGTGTGCGATCGCTGGACGCTCGGACTTGCAACAGGATTGATGCGGCCGAGATATAGAAGGCATGATGTATGGAACGGTAAAATCCTTTGTGGGCAAGAGAGAACCTGAGTATTGTAGCCAATCTGGCATATATTGTTAGGCTATCGAAAGCCTTTGTAATCTCAGTTTCGAATATCAATAAAGAGAATTGTTTCGCATACTCGGTTTTCCTTTCGTTGTTAATATCGAATCAAAAGATAATCATTTGAGAACTTGTCATCTTGCCTTGCACGAGCGCAACTCCAGGCTCGTGCGGCATCACGCCCCCTGCGAGGACAATGATTGGGGCGTGACAAATTGGTATCAGAGCTCTAGGCTCAATTTCCTCTTGACGCTCGCTTTATTACAATTCTAAAAGTTACCCACCGCCACTTGATATCACTCTTGACTCTACTCGATGCCGCACTGGATGTTCCATACAATAAGTCTAATACAAATCATGAAATTTTGCCGCGTGTGTTTTAGAAATTTCATGATGTTTGCTAAGAAAGTCGCGAAGGGTATATTGCATGGAATGCAACGAGCCGTAAAAATGTTAGTTGCTGCAAGCGCAACAAATTGTGAAATACGATTTGAGATGTTGATGCAATGTAACATGTTGAAAGAGAAATAAAATATTACACGAAGTGCAGCGAGTAAATTGTGAATATGCGTTAAAATGAAAGTGAGAAGTGATAAGCCAATACCGAATGTGTTAAACGGATTGAGCATTGACTTGGAAAGTCGGAAATAAATCGTTGCACGATGTGCAACGCGTGTTGGAAGTAAAATTATTACACGTGGTGCAACGCATATCAAATTAATCGTTGCACGGAGTGCAAAGGAAATTGAAAATGAATCGTTGCACAAAGTGAAATGAAATGTCGGAGATAAATCGTAGCACGATGTGCAACTCGTATCGGAAGTAAAAATTTGTTGCACGGGGTGCAACGCATATCTAAATAAATTGTTGCACGAGATGCAACGTAAGGAAAGAATTGAAATCGTAAATCGATAGAACGAATCGTTCGGTTGCACACCAAACTTATGTTGGCAAACGAGAACATTGACCGAGTTGTGTCGGATGTGATTTAATCAAAGTTACGGTTGTGATCAAGCACGATCACTGCGGAAATCGTGAGTCGAAAAAGATTGTCGGTTTATAGTAAGTATAGTGCGAGAAAAATGGCTTGATGTAATGACCATTTTCGTATTACGTGTTTTGTATACGTGTACGTATTTAGACCCGTATTACAAGCTTGATTTATTTTGGCATTTTCTTGATTGGTTTATCTTGACTTGGTTCGGCTTGGTTCTGTATAGTTCGGTTCTTTTTATATATGTATGAACCAAACCACTCCCACCTACCACCACTTTCATTAAATGATCCCACCTACCACCACTACTTTCAATAAATATCCCACTAACATTTCTCTCTCTTCATTACTTCTTCTTCTCCACCATTACTTCTTCAACCACCAGGGAGAGATAGAGAGAGTGGGAGAGCTTAGGCAAGTGCACCTTGCTTCATGGAGGAAGTCCATTTTATTGTTCCATTGTCTTCTTCATGTGTTTCTAAACCACTTTAGTACTTGTCATTTTTCATTTCCATGGTTAAATTTTGTAGATCTAGCTTTGTGGTATTTTTGGTTTTCAGGACTTTTGATCCATCACACTTGCATATTTTGCTAAGTTGATGATACCATGATTGCAGAAAAGTTCGTTAGGTCCAATTTGACCAATGGAATGTTGCTGAGCCGCATGGACATTTTGGCACTCAGCCGCATGAAGCACAGCTACATTTAATAAATGTAGCCGCATGCCTATGGCTAACGTATTGTATTAATGCATGCATGCCAACATTTTAGCTTTAGCCACATGTCAATCAATGCATTAGTGCATTGGCATTAAATGTATTAATAATAAAGCAATCACGTGCTCTGGGCATTTAATGCCTTAGCATGAGAATGCACCAGCCTGTGCATTGCTTGGAATACCAAGCAGAGCCGCATGCTTAGGCAACCCTGGAAAGTATTATAATAATGTATTAATCCAGCCGCATAAGGCTTCAGAAGCTTAAGCATTAAGCACATGCATTTATTTCTTTTCTTAATACTTAAACATTTTTGTCCTTTTCCTAAACCTTTAATGCATTTTGTCCTTTTCTTAATGCCTTAAGCAATCATAGCCGCATAGGCTCTCAGGATTAAATGCACTTTTGCATTTAAGCCCTTGGGTGTTATGCCTTAAGCATTAAGTCCTTATGATATATTTTATACCTAAAGCTTCCAGCCGCATAAGAAATGCTTAAATGCAAATTTTGCATTTAAGTCCACATGAATTAAATACACTTTATGGATTCAAGGCACTTTATGCCTTTTTAGCATTAGCTAATATTTGTCTTTTCCTAATCCACTTTTTCTTTACTTCTGGAGGGAGCCGCATATGACATGTTGTTAAGGCACTTAGTGCATTCTTAAATGCATTTGCATTAATATATCCTTTAGTGCCTTTCCTAAATACAATTACCTAAAGCATTGTTACCACAAGGCCAGTCGCATATGACTCCCCTCGGCCGCATGCACATTAATGCAATATTTTAATGCATGCAAGCATACATTAATATATATATATATATGTATATATATTATTTAGCGTAAATATTTTGTATATATTAATATAGTGTATTTACGGCATTAATGCATTATTAATGCATTACATTAATATATTATATTAGCGTATTAAATACATTTGTCTGCTAGCATGCATGTTTATATATTTGCTCCAGCCGCATGTGACCCAGTGACTGCTGGCCGCATAAAATTTTTCCGAGCCGCATGAGTCCCCCCTCCCTACTGCCGTGCCCCTTCTAATATTTTAAATGTGCACTTGTGCCGAATTAATTGTTCTCTGACACGATGGTGACCCGTTGTGGTGCACTTCGACATGACACGATAGTGGCCCGACGCGGCGCACTCCTAACAGTAACCATGACATGACACGATCAAATAGCCTGGACACCGTGGATGATTGTGTTGTACAATTGAACCGTTAATATTCGCATCATGTCTAGGACGGGGATCCCTGAGTACCACGGTCAGGGGTACCTACTGTAAATGGCTAAGGCTAACAACTAGAATAATTCAGTAGTCATGAGAGATTTCTCCAGCTACAGGCGATTCCGTTATCCCGGCCACCATTGTGGGACTTGCAGCCTGCCGACGAGTAGGGCACAAGTCCAAACTCATTGATATATGGAAAGGACAATGTACTGCTTAATAAACCCAAGTCGCCTGGATAACCTGGATTAGCTGCAGGGCTTGTGGCTGGAGGGATATCTCACTGCATGTTATGGCAAGTTAGTTAGCTAATGTAGAAAGCCGTAGGCACTGATTGGCCGGGATCGATTGTATGGTGTGGTTTCAGTATTCGATTGTTGCAAGCTTGATCGCATGATTGTCACTCTTAGCAATAAAGATCAGAGGCTAAGTTCGGTTCAGGCGAAGGGTTACAACCCCGGTCCTTGTTTGGTTTAAGGGTTGTAACCTGGCTCCCGGAACAGTTCTAGTCCTCTCTTCGTTTATTGTTTTATTGCACCCCCACGACATGCTTGTCATGATTTACCTTACCAACAAGATTGGAGACGGAGTTCTATTCAAGTGAAAGGTTACAACCCCGGTCCTTGTTTGGTTTAAGGGTTGTGACCTGGCTACTTGAATGGTTCCCTCGTACTCCATTATGACTGTTGTTATCTCTTTACTTTCAGTTCTTTTAACCTTCTGAATACATTTTCTGATATGCTGGTTTTAGTTCTTAAGTGAAGCCTCCTTTGTGGCACTTGCTCTTTCTGGGATCTGACCCAGCTGGTTTTGTGTGGCCAGATTTCGGAGCTACCTCAGAGGATCCACCGACCTTCCAGCTTGATGGTGACCATCAGTCGTGACCAGGGCAACGAGTGGGTTTATTTTTGCTCTCCCACTCTATTGTAAAAATTACATTTTGAGGCGTTTAGCCGACGAGCACCTGTTAGCTCGTATTGTATGCCTTATTATTGTCTGCCTACGGGCTGTAACATGATTGACAGATCCTAGGGTTGATCATGTATGACTAAACTCTTGCTAGTCCTCACATTTTGTAACGACTAGCTTCATGATCAGCTGGATATGTAATATTTGGGACGCCTTATTGTTGTATATTTGGTGATCTTACATCTTGTAACTTTACTTGATTGCTTGGGATTGAGACAATTAGGCTTATTATCGACCATAGGAGACTGATGGATTGTAGTTAAACCCTCATGTATCTAGACAGCCGTGACCATATAGTGGGATGAATCTCATTTCATTATACGTAGCTGGCTATGTATGCCCCCGCTCTCCAGTATTCTGGTTTTGGGGCGTTACATGGTTTAAGTGGTGGCCCATGCAGGTCTTGTAGATCAAGAAATGTGAGGGTTTACCGAATAGATGTCTCAATCCGCTCTTGCCTTTGATCTCTGCCCATATTTTCTAATCCCTGAGATTCTCGACCTGAACACATGCTTGTATCGTTGAATCTGTCTTGGTCCTTCCTTATTGTTTCCTATGTCGTCTTCTTCAGCGGCATTGTTCCTGGACCTGTCGATCAGCAAGGTGAAGCGCTTCCCGTGGACCAGCAGCAACAAGAAGACCAGGCCCAGCACTCAGGAGCAGCCTCCAGGGCCATGCCTTCCAGAGATCCAGAACCCCCGGTGCAGTCAGCCCAGCCCGCAAGGCAGGATGAAGGAGCCTTAGTTGGGCTTATCAGGGAGTTGCTTGCATCGCAGGACCGTCGAGGAGATGCCTTGCACCAGGCAGTGGCGGATGCTCTGGGCAGAGGTGGACATCATGGGAACAGTGCAGCGAACAGTTTCAAGCGTCTGAACCCTCCATTCTTCGATGGCAGCGAAGATGCTATCGCTGCTGATGCGTGGCTTCAGGACACCGAGGTGATATTGGAAGCAGCAAAGACCCCAGAAGATGAGAAGGTGGCCGTGGTACGCCTACAATTATTAGATCTAGCCCGCAGCTGGTGGGCGGCGCAGGCCGTTCGATTGGTGGCACCTATTGCTTGGACAGTATTCCGTGAGAGGTTCCGGACCAAGTACTTCGATACGGTGGCTCGGTACGATCTTCAGACCAGGTTCACCAATTTGAAGCAGATGGGCAGGACGGTCGATGGGTATGCGGCCGAGTTTTCCAGGCTTAGTCGGTTTGCTCCCACCTTGGTGGCGACCAAGTTCGATAGAGCCCAACGATTTTAACAGGGACTCCACCTGAAGATTTTGCTGGCGGTAGAGCAGTTCGAGCATCAGACTTTTGATGCGGTATTGAGGGCAGCTAGGAGGCATGAATATACCTCCCAGAGGATTGTGGACAGGACCGGAGGTCGAAAGCGATCTCACGGCCAGATGAATCAGTCCTCAGCTCCAGCCCCGGCAGCTAGAGCTTTAACCATTGGAGCTCCGAGAAGGGCAGCTTCAGTTACGTCGGTTCAGCATTCAACACCGACGCACCCTCAGCAGCAGAAGCAGAAGCAGTCTTCCTCCATGGGCTGCTCTTATTGTGGGAAGCCGGGACACGTTGTTTCAGAGTGTCGCAAGGCTAGAGGATTGTGTTTGCTTTGTGGAGCGCCAGACCACAAGGTAGGGTCCTGTCCGTTCAGGACTGACTCATCACCAGCCAGGACTAGTTCATCAGTGAGGGGACCAGCCCCTGTACCAGTCCAGTAGCAGTTTCTATCCCCGAGGCCGTTGCCGACGCAGATCCAGGCTTTTCATCAGCAAAGGCCTCAGCAGTTTGCCCAGGCGCAAGCCCAGAATAGGCAGCGAGGATTCCAGCAGAGAGGGCCGGCGCCCAGAGGGCATGGTCAAGTGTTGGCTTTGACCATGGAAGAAGAAGGAGTGGCACCAGGTGAGGTAGTGGCAGGTACTATTCTCGTCAACACATTTCCCGCTTCAGTGTTATTTGATTCTGGTGCATCGTATTCATTCATGTCTGCACGATTTGCGACACGGATAGGACTGGAGCCCGAGTCGTTATCAGTAAGGCTCAATATACTTACTGGTAACGGTCTTGTGGGGGTAGATAGAGTATTTTCCTCGTGCCGAATCGTGGTTAGCGGTAGAGAGTTTTCTGCTAGGCTGATAGAATTCCCGATGGCCGATTATGATGTGGTCTTAGGGATGGATTGGTTGAGAGACCAGTATGCTAGGATAGACTGCCATATTGGCAGAGTTGTTTTTAGCATTCCAGGCGAACCGGAGTTCTCCTTTTCTCGAGGCGAAGTAGAACCTTCTCCTCCAGTATTACGGATGACCGTAGCAGCAGTGCAGTTACCCCGGATAGTCGAGGAATTTCTAGATGTTTTCCCGGAAGAGCTTCCAGGAATGCTGCCAGAACGGGAGATCGAGTTCACTATCGACTTGATTCCCGGGACAGCACCAGTGTCAGAGAGAGTCTACAGGATGGCGTCGTCAGAATTAGAGGTATTGTACAAGATGATTGAAGAACTCAGAACCAAGGGATTCATTCGTGCAAGTGGATCGCCTTGGGGAGCCCCGATGCTTCTTGTGAAGAAGAAGGATGGTACGTCCAGATTATGTGTTGACTATCGTACCTTGAACTCAGTGACAATCAAGAACAGATATCCCCTCCCTAGGATAGATGACTTGTTTGATCAACTTAGAGGAGCGGTAGTGTTCTCGAAGATTGATTTGCGATCAGGGTACCACCAGATCCGAGTCAGAGAGCAGGACATCCCGAAGACAGCTTTCAGATCCAGATATGGGCATTGGGAGTTCCTTGTTATGTCCTTTGGAGCGACCAATGCGCCGGCAGTGTTCATGGACCTCATGAATCGTATCTTCATGTCTTATTTGGATCAGTTCGTGATCGTGTTCATAGATGATATCCTGGTCTACAGCAAGAGTGAAGCGGAGCATGAGCAGCATCTTAGAGTTGTCCTCCAGATTCTTCGAGAACACCAGTTGTATGCCAAGTTCAGTAAATGCGAGTTCTGGCTCGATCGCATTTCATACTTGGGTCATATCATTACCAAGGGTGGAGTAGAGTTGGATCCCCAGAAGATAGTGGCTATTGAGACATGGCCAGTGTCCCGCACAGTTGCAGAAGTTCGCAGTTTTCTTGGATTGGCCGACTATTACCGGAGATTTGTTTCGGACTTTGCTCGGATTTTAGCGCCATTGACGCAGTTGACCCGCAAGGAGGTGCAGTTTGCTTGGACAGCTAAATGTCAGGAATCTTTTGAGAAGCTGAAGCGAGGCTTGATGACGGCACCCGTTCTCGCACTTCCAGATGGGACCGGAGGATTTTTAGTGTACTGTGACGCTTCAGGCAAGGGTTTAGGATGTGTTTTGATGCAGCATGGGAAGGTAATAGCTTATGCGTCACGTCAACTTCGTGATCATGAGAGAAATTACCCAACCCATGACTTAGAGCTGGCAGCAGTAGTGTTTGCACTTAAGTTGTGGAGACACTACTTGTATGGAGATAGGGTGGAGATATTCACCGACCACAAGAGCCTGAAGTATGTTTTCACCCAAAAGGACCTTAACATGCGTCAGAGAAGATGGTTAGAGCTACTTGTGGATTATGATGTCAACCTGCAGTATCACCCTGGGAAGGCCAATGTTGTGGCAGATGCATTGAGCAGGAGAGCCGGAGTTTACCTTCTGACAGCGCAACCAGAGTTGCTAGCAGATCTTCAGAAGATGGGTATAGAAGTTGTCCTTCCTACCAATGTGGCATTGATGGCCAGCATGCAAGTGCAGTCCAGTATAGTTGAGAGGATCAAGATAGCTCAGTCCTCTGATTCTAAGCTTCAGCGGCTTAGAGCAGAATGTGAAGCAGGACGACGACCAGAATTATGCATTCATGAAGATGGTACACTTCGACATGGTAAGCGTCTTTGTGTACCCAGTAGAGATATCAGATAGGAGGTGATGGCGGAGGCTCACCGTTCTCAGTATTCGATTCATCCCGGTGGCACGAAGATGTACCGTGATATCCGTCAGCACTTTTGGTGGAATGGCATGAAGAGGGAGATAGCTCGGTTTGTCTCTCGGTGTTTGGTTTGCCAACAAGTCAAGGCTGAACACCAGAGGCCAGCTGGACTTCTTCAGCCCTTGCCGATTCCAGAATGGAAGTGGGAACATATAACCATAGATTTCGTGACTGGATTACCTAGATCCCCAGCCGGTAGAGATGCTATTTGGGTTATAATTGACAGGCTCACGAAGGTGGCTCACTTTCTTCCGTTCAGAGTGGGTCAGTCGACAGCTCAGCTAGCAGAGATGTACCTCTGGCAGATTGTCAGATTCCACGGAGTACCAGTTAGTATCACCTCGGACCGGGATTCGAGATTCATGTCACACTTTTGGCGTAGCTTGCAAGAGAGTTTGGGAACTCGCCTCCAGTTCAGCTCAGTATATCACCCGCAGACGGATGGTCAGTCAGAGCGCACGATCCAGACTCTCGAGGATATGTTGAGATCTTGTACACTCGACTTCAGTGGTTCGTGGGAAGATCACCTGCACCTGGTGGAGTTCTCCTACAATAACAGTTTCCAAGCCAGTATCCAGATGGCTCCGTTCGAGGCACTGTATGGAAGAAAGTGCAGATCCCCACTAGCATGGGACGATGTGGGAGAGAGGCAGATGCTTGGTCCAGAGATGATCGCTCAGACAGTTGAAGTGGTCAGGAGAGTAAGAGATCATCTTCGCGTTGCACAAGATCGTCAGCGCTATTGGGCCGATTCTCATCGGCGTCCCCATGAATTTTCGATCGGCGACCATGTATTCCTGAGGATCTCGTCTAACTGTGGCGTCATTCGTTTTGGCGTACGGGGAAAGCTCAGTCCTAGGTATATAGGGCCGTTCGACATTCTAGAGCGAGTAGGGGACGTGTCCTATCGTCTCGCTCTTCCATCGTCTCTGAGTGAGGTGCATTACGTGTTTCATGTGTCCCAACTACGACGGTATATCCCGGACCCGAGCCACATCCTGGATCATTCGGAATTGGTTGTGGGTACCAACCTTTCGTATGAAGAGAGGCCCGTTTCCATATTGGACCAAAGAGAGAAGATACTCAAGAACAAGACTATCAAGTTAGTCCGTGTTGCTTGGGGTCATCACTCTTTGGGAGAGTCAACGTGGGAGCGTGAGGATGATATCCGATCGCGATATCCCGACCTGTTTGACTCGTGAGGTATAATAACCTTCTTATGCCTCATGACTTCGATTCCTTGCTTGCATGAATGATTGTTTGATTGCTTAACTAGTATAGCTTGCCTGTGAGTAGTATAGCTTGTCCTTGCATCTCTAGCCACTTGATTTAAATTCCGAGGACGGAATTCTTTTAAGGTGGGTAGAGTTGTAATGACCATTTTCGTATTACGTGTTTTGTATACGTGTACGTATTTAGACCCGTATTACAAGCTTGATTTATTTTGGCATTTTCTTGATTGGTTTATCTTGACTTGGTTCGGCTTAGTTCTGTATAGTTTGGTTCTTTTTATATATGTATGAACCAAACCACTCCCACCTACCACCACTTTCATTAAATGATCCCACCTACCACCACTACTTTCAATAAATATCCCACTAACATTTCTCTCTCTTCATTACTTCTTCTTCTCCACCATTACTTCTTCAACCACCAGGGAGAGATAGAGAGAGTGGGAGAGCTTAGGCAAGTGCACCTTGCTTCATGGAGGAAGTCCATTTTATTGTTCCATTGTCTTCCTCATGTGTTTCTAAACCACTTTAGTACTTGTCATTTTTTATTTCCATGGTTAAATTTTGTAGATCTAGCTTTGTGGTATTTTTGGTTTTCAGGACTTTTGATCCATCACACTTGCATATTTTGCTAAGTTGATGATACCATGATTGCAGAAAAGTTCGTTAGGTCCAATTTGACCAATGGAATGTTGCTGAGCCGCATGGACATTTTGGTACTCAGCCGCATGAAGCACAGCTACATTTAATAAATGTAGCCGCATGCCTATGGCTAACGTATTGTATTAATGCATGCATGCCAACATTTTAGCTTTAGCCACATGTCAATCAATGCATTAGTGCATTGGCATTAAATGTATTAATAATAAAGCAATCACGTGCTCTGGGCATTTAATGCCTTAGCATGAGAATGCACCAGCCTGTGCATTGCTTGGAATACCAAGCAGAGCCGCATGCTTAGGCAACCCTGGAAAGTATTATAATAATGTATTAATCCAGCCGCATAAGGCTTCAGAAGCTTAAGCATTAAGCACATGCATTTATTTCTTTTCTTAATACTTAAACATTTTTGTCCTTTTCCTAAACCTTTAATGCATTTTGTCCTTTTCTTAATGCCTTAAGCAATCATAGCCGTATAGACTCTCAGGATTAAATGCACTTTTGCATTTAAGCCCTTGGGTGTTATGCCTTAAGCATTAAGTCCTTATGATATATTTTATACCTAAAGCTTCCAGCCGTATAAGAAATGCTTAAATGCAAATTTTGCATTTAAGTCCACATGAATTAAATACACTTTATGGATTCAAGGCACTTTATGCCTTTTTAGCATTAGCTAATATTTGTCTTTTCCTAATCCACTTTTTCTTTACTTCTGGAGGGAGCCGCATATGACATGTTGTTAAGGCACTTAGTGCATTCTTAAATGCATTTGCATTAATATATCCTTTAGTGCCTTTCCTAAATACAATTACCTAAAGCATTGTTACCACAAGGCCAGCCGCATATGACTCCCCTCGACCGCATGCACATTAATGCAATATTTTAATGCATGCAAGCATACATTAATATATATATATATGTATATATATTATTTAGCGTAAATATTTTGTATATATTAATATAGTGTATTTACGGCATTAATGCATTATTAATGCATTACATTAATACATTATATTAGCGTATTAAATACATTTGTCTGCTAGCATGCATGTTTATATATTTGCTCCAGCCGCATGTGACCCAGTGACTGCTGGCCGCATAAAATTTTTCCGAGCCGCATGAGTCCCCCCTACTGCCGTGCCCCTTCTAATATTTTAAATGTGCACTTGTGCCGAATTAATTGTTCTCTGACACGATGGTGACCCGTTGTGGTACACTTCGACACGACACGATAGTGGCCCGACGCGGCGCACTCCTAACAGTAACCATGACATGACACGATCAAATGGCCTGGACACCGTGGATGATTGTGTTGTACAATTGAACCGTTAATATTCGCATCATGTCTAGGACGGGGATCCCTGAGTACCACGGTCAGGGGTACCTACTGTAAATGGCTAAGGCTAACAACTAGAATAATTCAGTAGTCATGAGAGATTTCTCCAGCTACAGGCGATCCCGTTATCCCGGCCACCATTGTGGGACTTGCAGCCTGCCGACGAGTAGGGCACAAGTCCAAACTCATTGATATATGGAAAGGACAATGTACTGCTTAATAAACCCAAGTCGCCTGGATAACCTGGATTAGCTGCAGGGCTTGTGGCTGGAGGAATATCTCACTGCATGTTATGGCAAGTTAGTTAGCTAATGTAGAAAGCCGTAGGCACTGATTGGCCGGGATCGATTGTATGGTGTGGTTTCAGTATTCGATTGTTGCAAGCTTGATCGCATGATTGTCACTCTTAGCAATAAAGATCAGAGGCTAAGTTCGGTTCAGGCGAAGGGTTACAACCCCGGTCCTTGTTTGGTTTAAGGGTTGTAACCTGGCTTCCGGAACAGTTCTAAGTCCTCTCTTCGTTTATTATTTTATTGCACCCCCACGACATGCTTGTCATGATTTACCTTACAACAAGATTGGAGACGGAGTTCTATTCAAGTGAAAGGTTACAACCCCGGTCCTTGTTTGGTTTAAGGGTTGTGACCTGGCTACTTGAATGGTTCCCTCGTACTCCATTATGACTGTTGTTATCTCTTTACTTTCAGTTCTTTTAACCGTCTGAATACATTTTCTGATATGCTCATTTTAGTTCTTAAGTGAAGCCTCCTTTGTGGCACTTGCTCTTTCTGGGATCTGACCCAGCTGGTTTTGTGTGGCCAGATTTCGGAGCTACCTCAGAGGATCCACCGACCTTCCAGCCTGATGGTGACCATCAGTCGTGACCAGGGCAACGAGTGGGTTTATTTTTGCTCTCCCACTCTATTATAAAAATTACATTTTGAGGCGTTTAGCCGGCGAGCACCTGTTAGCTCGTATTGTATGCCTTATTATTGTCTGCCTACGGGCTGTAACATGATTGACAGATCCTAGGGTTGATCATGTATGACTAAACTCTTGCTAGTCCTCACATTTTGTAACGACTAACTTCATGATCAGCTGGATATGTAATGTTTGGGACGCCTTATTGTTGTATATTTGGTGATCTTACATCTTGTAACTTTACTTGATTGCTTGGGATTGAGACAATTAGGCTTGTTATCGACCATAGGAGACTGATGGATTGTAGTTAAACCCTCATGTATCTAGACAGCCGTGACCATATAGTGGGATGAATCTCATTTCATTATACGTAACTGGCTATGTATGCCCCCGCTCTCCTGTATTCTGGTTCTGGGGCGTTACACTTGATCTTCGAGTGGTATATGCCATACCACGTAGGCGATGAATGACTCGATTCTGAGTGGTATATAGTATATCACTTGTACGATAAATTACATCGACACGTTGTGAGAATTGCGGAAGGTTTGTCCACAACGGACGGAAGAGTACCGAGACTCGATTGGAAATTTGTATGACGGTATGTTGATGCAAGTGTTCTTCAAAAATCGGTTGGGACGAAAAGGCGAGACTCGTATCAATGAATGATACGTCGGACGAGAATTATAAGTCGGTCGGACGACCGAGACTAGCGGAATGATTATGCCTTGAAGTAATAATCGGACCGACGGGAAAGGAAAAACTCGAGCTTACGAATGAGTCGTACGACTTGCGATCTCGATAGAAATGTTGGGCAAGGCAAATCGAATCGCACGACTGGCGATCTCGATTGAAATGTTCAGCTAGGCGAATCGAATCGCACGACTGGCGATCTCGATAGAAATGTTCAGCTAGGCAAATCGAATCGCACGACTTGCGATCTCGATAGAAATGTTTGACGATGCGAATTGAAATTGAATCGCACGATGTGCGACTTCGGTGAAGAGTTAGTTGACGTGAGTAATCGTGCCTAAGAAATAGTTGGTTATGTTACGGTGAAACTCATTCGAGTACGACTGGAAACACACGAAACTTAGAGGGCGAGATTGTATGAATTGAGGGTTCGATATTGGATAATCGGTAACTCAGTTACGCGATCAAAGTATAGCGGGATGCGGCGAATCGAAAAACGAATTGGTGCGTGTGGAAAAGTTCGTTGCGAACTTGGAAGTATGCAATGCAAGTTGTCGACGTTGAAATGGATTCAAAGTTGACCCTTATGCTATCGAAATTGATATGACGTATTGAGATAAATACGTAAGAAAACGTAAGCACGATGTGGGAATACAAAATGGAGTGCGTCTTGCGCTATCAAAGTTTTATAAATAACAATACGAGAATGAAACGAACTGGTTGATCATGAACTTTGTGATTAATCAGGACGAGACTATAAGTCATCGACGATTGTTCGATGCATATAGCATCTCGTGTGTCGACAGCGAATAAGATAGACTCGAACTCGATACGAGTAGATGTTTTGTAAATTACGGAATCATCGACGGCCGTGCATGACTTTACTCGGAGGATAGTTGCGCATCAGTTGCTCCGATAGAAATGGTTTTGTCCAAAATTTGGGTAGTCGCGTAGAATCGTCGGAACGTGATTTGGCTCCGAAATAAGATATAGCATAGTTCATAGTAAATTGTCCTTCGGTGATGATCCACAGTTATCGAGCGTAGCTTCGGAGCAGCTGACCCTAGAAGACTTGACCGCCAAATCAAATTGATTGCTGCAGACCGTAAGATGACCCATGCGATATCGCATATGAGATTGCACTGATAACAAATATAACACGGTGCATGTTGACGATAAGTCTAGGCGATCGAGAATTGTTGGAACAGCTTTCGATTAAGAATGATATAGTTAGATTTTGAGTATTCGTCGGATGAATACTTGAATGGTTATGTTGGTCGACGGTCGAACTAGAATTCACCAACGGACTTGGTGATTTGGATAGGCGATTGCAAGAAACATGCTATGCACGAGAGGGAATGATAAGGGAATGACTTACGAGTCATGTCGTTAGATTCGAATTCACCTTGCAATTGAGCTTGCGTGAATCGAAATTTACATTCGATGTTGCGAGATGGATAAGTTGGGAATTTGGCTAGTAAATTCATACTCGTTAGGAAATTGAATGTAAGACGCATCGTAAAGACCTTCATGCTAAGGCAATCGTTGCCTTGAGCACCGTCGCCTTGATGTAAACTTTTGTGTCGGATAGATTGTGGCCTTTGTGCAATGTCAATTTAAAGTTGTGTCGGAAGAAGTTAAGCACGGGGACTATGTAAGTAACCTAGCGGACGTAGTCCTGAATGTTGATGCGTTTGCAAGTCAACAAAAGAAATCGTATCGAGATATGTTGCATAAGCCAGACTTCGAAAATAGTTGGGTGGCGACTTCGAACGCAAGGCGTTGCGAAGGATCGTTGCGATTGGATGCGCGACGGCTCGACGCGACGCATAGAATGGATAGTTCCGATGAAACATACGAAATGAGAAATGCGATTTTGAATCGCATCGTGTGCCTTGACTTTTGTTTGATGATCGCATGTGTATCAATATGCATATGCAATAGAATTGTAAGAACTTACGCTAAAGATAAGTCTGATCGAGAGTACGAGATGGCAAGCATAGGATTGAAATTTATCTGTCAGCTTTGTTCTAATTTGCTACGACTGGACTTGGTCAAAATACATATATCTTCGGGACGCCTTGAATATAGGTACGAATCCAAATCGAGTTGTATACAAAATTCAAATCGAGTTGCAGGGATGACTTTGAAATGTTAATGAAAAGCTTGCGAGATAGTGTGAAACTGAACAACATTGGTGGGACAAGATCGTAAAATGATCTATAAAACACTTAGTCGGAGTGTTGGTTTTGGTTCGAGGACGAACCTTGTTTTGAGTGGTATATTCTGTAATGTCCCGCTCCGCACGGCGTATTACGCTGAAGCGTTGACTCAACAAGTCGCGTTGACCGAAAGAAATGTATCGATGCAAATCGATACGAAAGTTACGTTGTCCCGAGCAACGCATCGAACTAAGTCGATACGAAGAGTTGCCTTGCCCCGAAAGAATGCATCGAGTTGAATCGATGCGAAGTACCGCGTTGCCCAGAAGGATGAGTGCGTTGAATCGGCTCAAAGATTCTAACAAATAGAATCGACCAAGGCGCAAGTCCGAATCGATGCAAGTATTAATTTTAGTTGGTTTCGTGTGCAGATTATACTTTGACGCAAAAATATTAGAGGTCGATCTTTTGCGATATTTAGTAAGGGGTCCGCAAAATCAAATCGTCGCCTTGCGACGGGCTGAGACTTGGCCACGCTAAGGCAAATCGGATGTATGATTCAATGAAGCACGAAGTGCTCGAATGGCTAAGTCAGGATAGTGGCCGTGCAACGGAGTTATGAAATCGAGCCGCATCGGCTCGGCAAAACGACAAAGGCGTATCGACTCAAGGTGGGAGGATTGACTTCTTTTTACTCCTTCATGCGATAAGTCAAATATATCATTGTATGCTAAAAGTTAACCTATCGACGCCACGGGCGTGGCCCGATCGGAGATAAATCGTAGTGTGAGTCGAACACTAAGTTAGAACAATTAAAATAAAATGTGCATCAAATGCACGAGTCGCTATGGAACATTGGATATCGTAAAGGCGAGCGCCTCGGTGCGCAAGCCGCAAGAACATGGGATAACTGTACTCGGCGAGTGCCTTAGTGCACGAACCATACCGTGCCTTTGCGCACGAGTTAGAACAGCTAGAACATTGAAAGACAATAGGCGAGTGCCCTAGCGCGCAAGTCCCGAACATTGAATGCTAAGTTATAGAACATGGAAATACGGTCGAACGTGCCTACGTGCACGGGATAATAAAAGATGGCTTCGTTACGAAAGAATACAGTTGGGGCATGAATGTGGCGGAACTGTCAGATATGACATAATGCCTCGAAAGATGTTCGAGACCTTCGGGTCGTTCGGTTGACGAGCATTGAGTTGAGGCACGATGCCATTGAATCATTGAAACGAAGTATGAAATGTAAGAACACAGAAAGTTAACGAAAGAGATGCGAGATGATAAAGTCTGAGTCTCGGACTCAAGACTATGTTTGGTTGTTTGAATTTGATTGCTTGAAATATAAGGGCGTTGCATGGTCGAATGGAATGGACGAGAGATAAAATATGATATCTCCCGTGCACGGGTGTTTTCCCCAAACGGTTAAATGCCGGAGCGCCCCAGAACCGCTTGGCCTAGGAGGGAATCGAATAATCTTTGTAGGCGCACATCCTTAAACAAGATGGGAAAAGCCGCAAATGATGGTATGCAGCGGGAACGTTTCGGTTGTTGGGACTGCAACCCAACCCGTGAAACGCCGGGCAGCCCGACCAAATATTGAGAAAAGAAGGAGAGAAAAGAAAGGAACTCCTTTAGTCCATTCCGGCGCAGATACGCCAACGACCCTCATATAGTTAAGGAACGATGGGTTGAAAGTGTAGGCGCGTATGCGTCCCGCATAGAGATCCTGCTTAGAGATGCACATATAACATGACAGGAAAGGAATGCGGCGTTTCACCTTGCGTCGGTGCAAGGGCGAGTGCATCGACTTGGTAAGAAGTTGTGCCACGAATCAAACACGAGATTGCTTGTTTGCTTGCCTATTAAATTCGATAACATGCTGTTATGATAACATGCTTTACGCTTTCGAATATGCCATGAAATTGACCCTAAGGAGAACCTAGCAAGATCATAAGCTAAGTTGCATGATAAACATAAATACTATAATGTCGGTTTGGAAAGAAGATCTTTGCTTCAGTACATGCGAGGACGAACGTACTGATCCCCCACCAGCTTCATGCAGGGTGCAGGAAATGGATGGCTCGCAGCGAAGCGTTGCTTGAACGCGTTGAGGCTTGGAATGCCGAAGCGCATTAAAGCGTGCGATCGCTGGACGCTCGGACTTGCAACAGGATTGATGCGGCCGAGATATAGAAGGCATGATGTATGAAACGGTGAAATCCTTTGTGGGCAAGAGAGAACCTGAGTGTTGTAGCCAATCTGGCATATATTGTTAGGCTATCGAAAGCCTTTGTAATCTCAGTTTCGAATATCAATAAAGAGAATTGTTTCGCATACTCTATTTTTCTTTCGTTGTTAATATCGAATCAAAAGATAACCATTTGAGAACTTGTCATCTTGCCTTGCACGAGCGCAACTCCAGGCTCGTGCGGCATCACGTCCCCTGCGAGGACGATGATTCGGGTGATTCCGGGTCGGGGCGTGACAGAGTCCACTTCCCGAACCCCGAGGACGCCATGGAGGTCTTCGTCGACGGCTTCCCCGTCAAGATCCCAAAGGGGTTTACGGTGCTCCAGGCCTGCGAGGTCGCCGAGGTCGACATCCCGCGGTTTTGCTACCACAGCCGCCTCTCCATCGCCGGGAACTGCCGAATGTGCCTCGTCGAGGTCGAGAAGTCCCCGAAGCCGGTGGCCTCCTATGCTATGCCGGCTCTTCCAAGTCCGGGTCCGATCTCTTTGGTTTCTTGATGCTTTTGTGTGATTTTAGGGTTTGTAGATTGGGTTGATGACGACAAGAAAAAATTTCTTTAGATTATTCATCTATTTGGTTTCTTGATGTTTTTGTGTGATTTTAGGCTTTGGTCCGATCTCTCTTCCCATCTGCTGCTGCTTCTTCTTCTTCTTCTCCGACCAATCTCCGAGGAGGACTGCCACGTATGTTAGGATTGCCAACTTACTGGCAGTCCTAGGACTGGTTTGGACTGCCCCCAAGTAAAAAAAATTGATGGCAAACTTGTAATTTTTTTTGAATATTTTTGGACTGCCCCCAAGTAAAAAGTGTGGTACCCTCAGAAAAAATCAAAATGAATGGAGTGCAGTCAGTACAAAAAGTTGGGACAATTGGATGTGACTTGCTGACATAATTAGTAATCACATTTGAAGAGTACAGAAAGTACTAATGATCCTTCCCAAATTAGTAATGTCCCTTCTAAGCATATTGGTGGATCCTCGTCTCATCTTACCTCTTATGGTTCTTTTCCTGGCTTATTCTCTCCAAGTGATTTGCAGAATACTCGTAATTTTCTACAGAAGGTAGATGGTGTTATGCTTTCAGTGTCGTCTCATGTTCTGGTATTGCGCTCTTCATATTTCTCTCGAGTTTGCTTGGATTATCAATTATATTACTATTGATCTCATGACTATTTCTTCCATATATCTATATCTATACTTCTATACTATTATATAATCCAATTACCAGGGATATTTAAATTATACAAATTTATAAATAGATTATGAAGATGATATAGCTTTTTAGATTAAATTTTTTTTATATATGGATAAAAATGTCATTCATCTCCCACTAATTCAAAATTTAAAACCGTTTATAACTCTATTCTTTATACGTGTAGTTAAATTTATATCCCACTAATGTAACTTCTTCCTCTATCTTATCCATAACCGTAACCTCCTCTCACCTCCTCTTTCTTTTCGTAGGGAAAAAAAACTAAAGAGAGAAGAAGTTTCTCGGGTTCCTTTCCCTTAAATATATAGATATACTTTATTTTTCTAACTATTTTGAGATCAAATTTCTTTTGTTTTGTGTTATGTAGCATCCTAGAGAAGAAAAAGAAGGAATGAAAGTTTTCCAAACTTCTGACTTACTTCAGGTTAGTTCATTTATCTTAAAAACTAATAATATTTCATCGTTTTGTACTTATTAAACAATTTTTATATTATAAATTAATAAATTCTACTTACTGTCTAGAGTTCCACATCTTCTGTATTTTTTTATTTGGGAAAAAGTAAATTATATTTAAATTATGAATTAGAATAAATTTTAGATTTGTTTTAGATTAAGTTAAATTATATTAAATTTTATTAAACAATATTAAATTAAATTAAATTAAAAATTAGTTGGTCTAAATGGAGTTATATTAAAAATTTAATATGTGGTAATTATATGTTGTGAATAATGCTTTGAAGAACGAATGTTTTGGTCTATAATTTGTCTTTTATATATTTATATTATTTAAATATATTCTAATTAGGTTTAACATATATAGACATAAAAAAGAAGTGGACATATTCCATTTTTTTTTCTATTTGCGTATATTGTAGTAATGATTCTAAAAATTTGTTGGGGGATGTTTGAAGGTTGTAGAAAATGACAACAAAATATCAAGATGGATGTTGCCAAGCCCAAAGTTCTAGATAAATTGCCTTCTCTTTGGTGACTCTCCTGTAATTTTAATTTTTTTTATCCAAGTAGATTAATTTAAATTAATTAGATTAGGTTAAATCACATTAAACTAATTATTACATTAACTATGATTGTGAGTATGTATTAAACTAAATTAAATTTGATAATTTTTTTATCTAAGTAGATTAATTTAAATTAATTAGATTAAGTTAAATCACGTTAAACTAATTATTACATTAACTAGGATTGTGAGTATGTATTAGACTAAATTAAATTTGATTATAATTATAATTTTTAATTTTTATAATATTAGATTGTTAGTTAGATCAGCTTACATTAAATTTTCATATAGATTAGACTTAAAATTATAAACTAGGTTTAAAATTTTGTATATATTATATTTACATTATGGTAGATTAGATTTCATTAGATTTTAAATTATAAATTTGAAACTATGAATTAGATCAAATGAACAATAGTCCACTAATTTGATTATTTAAGTTTAAATTATGGTAGTTGTCTTCTACATAAGATGGTATCAAATTGAAAACTTGAAAACTACTGAAGTTTTTTGAGAGAGTTTGATTCACTCGGTATATTTATGAAGTGGATCTCTTATTAAATTTAATAGATTATAGAAGGATTTTCGATGGATTCACTCGGTACTATTAATTGATGGAATTAAACATCTGCTTAATTATCACTATCTTTTCTTATTTCTTGCAGGACAATGAATTTGTGAATGCTGGTGACTACCAGTCCTTTACAACTAAGCAAGGGTTATTGTTAGTGCCGGGGCACAATTTTTCGATGAAAAACTGAGAAATATGAAACAATTGTAAGAACAATGTTCCAACGCAACACTTCTAGGAAGGTTGCGCAAGTATAACGAAGATCTAAGAAGATCTCGTTATTATATTACGAGAATCTAAAAAGATTTCGTAATTCACAGCAGCATATGATATACGAGAATCTAAGAAGATTTCGTAATCACAGCAGCGAAGAAGATGACAGGCGAACGATGGAAGATGGCCTGCTGGGGTGAATGATCACCGTTGCTCAAAGCTATATTCGCCCCACACGAATAGCTTCCAGGAACCAGCAAGTTCGTCGGAGAACTTTGGAACACTTCTGCTCTTCTGACTCCTCGGATCGTACACGGACTCCCGTGCAAAAGCAACGCTGGTGCAAAGCTTCCCTTCTCTCTGACAGGCTCTGTTTACTTGTGTTAAAAAACACTTGTAAACTTTTGTAACTCTCTGAATATGTTCTTTCTTGTATTTTTGCCTGTGAGAGAGATGAGACCTTATATAGGCCCGAGTAGCAACTGTCCGGTTATTACAACATTCGGGACGTGGTAATAACCACTCCGAACATGCATTAACCGTTCAGATCATACACAGGCACGATCTGAAACAAGTTGCGCCACTCTAGCAACCTGCGTGCCTTGCACCTTGCGCACAGAGCCACTTGCGTCACACTGCGCCACACGCCTTGCGCGCCTTGCACACACTACAAAAAATACCCCTATTTTGTAATGGTTTTAGTGCAACGCTTTTATGAATGTTGTTGGAACTATAATTTGCAACAGTCACGTAATGGTTGAAATAACCGTTTCTAAATTAAATATATTTGCAATGGTTATAAAGTAACCATTGCCTAATACATTTTTTTACAACGGTTCATAAACACTTGCTAAACGTTTTTCTTTTTTACAACGATTAAGCAATAGTTTTATGAAAGTGTTGTCAAAGCGAGTTGAATGGGCAACGGTTATGCAAGGGTTTTAAGTATTTGTTGCAAATTTATTAATATTTTGCAACGATTACATAAAGTCTTATAAAAAGGCTCATTGTTAGCAATAATTGCGCAATAATTTTTGTAACCTGTTGTGAGTAGGCTTATTATTTGTAATAATTGTGCAACGATTTATGCTACCAGTTATAATTTTTTGTTTAATAACAACGTTTATGATAACTGTTTTCCATAAATAAATTCACTTTATTTATTGTGTTTCTGAGAAAATTACAACTATAGGAATCTGATCTAGAAGACGATCACTTTATCCCTTGGACGATGCGATGAAGAAAACTCGAACTTCGAAGAACTTGGACAGCAACTGGACAATCTTCCTGTTCTCTCTGAATTGGATGTAGTGTCTGATGAAGATGAAGAAACTCTCTTTTATAGAGTTCTGGATAACTGTTCTGAAGCATACGCTCAGTCAGTTACTTGACGTGTGCATAACTGCAGGGACGCGTGGCGAATTCTGGTGGAGACACATTAGAGTGCGGTTGAAAGTAGTGGAATATATCTAGGAGAGATTGATGGCATGGATGCCACGTTGCATAACTTCTGAATAAGTGGGTAACTGAGTACAGGACACGTGAGAACGTGTGTTGACTGTACGTTTAAAATCATCTTGAATGCATTTGCTGTGATACGCTGTCTTTGTTGAAGAGGAGTCATACGCTAGCTTTTGAAGGCACATGTCTTGTATATGCTGACTTGGACAGTATAGAGCCACATAAAGCTTATACGCTCACTTTCTTGACAAGGAGTCGTATGAAGTCCATACGCTCACTTTATTGGCAAGGAGTCGTATGGAGTCCATACGCTCACTTGATTGGCAAGGAGTCGTATGGAGTCCATACGCTCACTTGATTGGCAAGGAGTCGTATGAAATCCATACGCTCACTTGATTGGCAAGGAGTCATATGGAGTCCATACGCTCACTTTATTGAGCATTGAAGAAGTAGACACGTGGCTGTCCTCAATCTTCTCAAATACGCCATATCTTCTAATATCTCTCGAGCGTCGTGCTGCAGATATGATGGCTGACAGACTGTCAGAAATGACAGTAATGATGGCTATACATTTATGATGGCTGATGAGCTGTCCTCGTAAGAGACAAAAATCAATTCTCGAAAACCCATCCGACGGTTAATCTTTATAGGGCAGCTGTCTTGGCACGAAAGACGAAGTGTCAGATTCATCTTCCATTAAATGTATGCTGTGCTGTCAAAAATAATAAAATATTCTCTGAGCGTATGGCCTTTGGATGAGCGTATGGCCTTAGCTGAGCGTACGGCCTTTGAGCGTACGGTTTTTGCTGAGCGTATGGCCTTAAGCGTATGGCTTTGGCTGAGTCTCATGTCAGCGTGTCATAATTTTTCACACCCTACAAGACCCCCTTCAAAGTTTTCGAACTTTATGAATTTCAAAAGTTCGAAATTACTTTGAACTTAAAGTGGGAATAAGTCTTGACACGCTGGCATGAGTTTGTTATCTTCCTCCATATCAGTACAAATCTTTAGGGATTCTGTTTAAAGAACGGCCGCCGTTTAGACTTCTCTTTTCTTCTATAAATAGGTCTCTCAAAACCTAATTCATTTCTTTACTTTTGCATTTGCCTTCGAGAGAGAAAAAGCCCCAAAACTCAAACTTCTTCTTCTTCGACTCAATCTTCATCAATGGCGCCCAAGGTCGACGCTGCTGTGAAGGGAAAGGGAAAGGCTCCTGCGGAGTCATCTCAACCTGCCGCCGCCGCTGCTAAGAAGACTACTGATGAGCGTATCCGACGAAGTGAACGCCCATTGAAGCCCCTCTATGGTGAGGATGTAGATGATGAACAGTAAATATCCACTATTTAGGGCTCTGGTTAGAACAAGATCATAAAACGTATCCCCTTTTTAGGGTCAAATACGTCAGAAAATACGCTTCCCTTTTTAGGGTTTAGCCGTATTCCATATTTTTCGTTTATACGAAAAAAAATATGTTTGAAGCGTATTCTGTAAGATACGCGTATCTTTGATAGAAATGTCAAAATACGCTGTCTTTGAAAGAATACGCTATGTCAAGTTGTCTCATTGAGATACGCTAACTCCTGTGTTAGCGTATTTTCTTTGATGATCATCTTTGTCAACCATACGCTGATACGCTCAAGCTGAACATAAACTGAACTTAAAATTTATCATACGCTTAGGATAGACTGAGCGTAAAAATGATCTCTGAATCCATCATACGCTTAGGATAGAGTGAGCGTATGTTGATCTTTGAACCTGTCATACGCTTAGGATAGATTGAGCGTATGTTGAATTTTGATTCTATCGTACGCTTAGGATAGATTGAGCGTATGTTGAATTTTGATTCTATCATACGCTTAGGATAAACTGAGCGTATATTGAACTTTGAGTCCGTCATACGCTTAGGATAGACTGAACGTATGTTGATCTTTGTCATCTCTTGATGTTGAAGATTTCTAATCATCTTATTCTTCTTTTGCAGTAGATATTCTGGCTCAGGAGGCACAATTTGAAGGATGTGTAGGAAACAATTATAAAAGTGACCTATCACATGTCCGTTTTCCTCAATTCGATGGACCTTCCACCAGGATAGCTCTTCTGACAAATCAGGAGAATGACACCTTGCTGAATTTGATGAATGGACTGCCTCTACAGAGTGTGGATAGTGCTACCCACTCGAAGCCAGCATTTCTTTTTGGAGATGCTATTGATATAAACTCCCAGCCTGCTCTTGATAAAGTATCATACTCATATTATAGAGATGGTGATGCGAATCAGCCAATGTATCTGACTGGTTTATCCAAAAGCATCAACATAGCTCGCTTATTCCACGCGAGTCATCAAAGGCAAATGAAATGGGATATCACTCCATCCCGTCAAGCAAAAGTTGGATGGATAGGATATCGTCAAGGAAGATTCCGCAGTGGTACTGAACCACATGTCTCAATTTTGCAAGGACTGCTGCCAGCTACCATTCCTCCTGAGGACTCGGCACTTCTGAGGCCAGTTAGAGTCCCAATCTTTGCAACTGAATTTGTTCAGCTGGAAAATATTGTTCACCCAAAACAGTCTATGAGGCTTACTGGTCTGGTGAACCCGGAAAATACCAGATGGACTGCTCTTGTAAGATGTATTCTGAAAAACTTTGGGGAACAGTTAAAGGTAATAGGCCTATATAATGCCATCAAGTGTACCGCTTATGGTTTTAGGCCAAACCCTGATTTGTTCTTAGCATTAGCGGAAAGGTATAATTATCGTACTGGCACTTTCATGACTCCCAGAGGCGAGATGGGATTCGCCCTCCATGAGATGGCACATATTTCTCAGCTGCCAACAGGAGATTTGCCATATGAAGAGTACATTCCTTTCATTGATGAAATGAATAAAATCTCTAATGCCAACCTACTGGTTCTTCATGTATTTGAAGAATTAATGTGCCATTACAGTATATGTAAGGCTTTTTATAAAGGACAAGGTGGAGAAGGAGATTCCAACTGCTATTCTTCTAAGTGAATGGCCTATTTATTTCAAGGCCGCACTGACAAAATTCAAAAGAAGAATAAGACTGATCAATATGTCGGTGAATTTAAACCCCTAAGTCAAGCTGAGATTGACAAACTAATCCGGGACACCACTCATGACGACATCGTCATTGAAGAAGACGAAGGCACCTACAAAGTTGGGGATAGGTTGGAGACCTATATAAAGCAAGGTAGCCGGGAATTATCTGCTGAAGGTCATCTGGCCGGATTTATATCCCTCTGGCTGAGAAAATTTGTAGTACCTGGCACCTGTTCAGCAGACAGGATGCACAGAGGAGTTGTCTTTGCAGCAGTCCGTCTGACTTTCGGGTACAAGATAGATTTACTGACAGCAATGACATGCCGTCTGAATGCTGGCTTAAGGGCATATACAGACAGGATGTTTGAATTGGCGAAGAAGAAGCTCACAACCTTTCCCCGGGTAGAAATGCCCTTTACATATTTATTTGGGTGGCTGCTCCTCCATTTCGAATCTCTCATGAATGTCGGAATGGCTAGACCAGATGATACCTTTTTGGAAAGATACAGTCACACACCCAAGTAGAAATATGACACTCTGACAGATTGTAGAACCATATTAAACAGGGGAGAATTATGGAGCTTCACTTGTGTTCCTCCACCTGTTGGTTATGAAACTATGCCTGGGAAATTGATTGATGGCATTGGTGCCAATGAGTTGGATGATATTCAACATGAATGGCTGAAAAGAATCAGGCCATCGTACTTAATTTGCCGCCGTGACAACATCACTTATCTGGAGCCATATCTTCCGAGTAGGTTTGCACGGCAATTTGGTTATGATCAGTTGCATGTGGGAAATACAACGACATGTTTCGGCTACCAAGGCGGATTAATCGATGGCGCCAGAGCTTGGATATACTATATTGCTAAAGGTACCGGAGCTACCTTTTCTATGCCAGATCCGGTTACTTATCGGAGAGGAGCTAGAATATTGGCGTCTTATGCCAAATTCTATGTATCGACTAATACCTTTGATGAAAAATTCAGCATCTTAGGTAGAAGCTTTATCCATGTTGAAAAGAGATCAACCAAATCAGCTCTGCCAAGAGATTGTCATGACCAAGAAGATCCTCTGGCTACTGATGAAGTTGATGATGAAGTTTTAGAGACTTTCTTCTCTGATGAACTTCATCAGCCATTACATGTACCCATTGGAAGTACCGAAGAGAGTGTATCTGCCGACAGTACACCAAAAAGGAAGCGGGACAAGGAGGCTTCTGGGCCTGCTCCAAAAAGGGTTACTCGGGCAGAGGCTCGTAATCGTGGAAGACGAATCAGAGATACGGACGAAGCAGGTAGTGTCTCCAAAGATGATTATCCTACTATTCCACTAACAAAAAGAATAGGAAGGAAAGTAATAGTTTCCAAGACTAAATCCGTGATTTGTCTCGATGCAGAGAGTCCTACTAATCGTGCCGAGCGATTGGCTTCAGAAAAGCAAGCTGCCTTTGCTTTTTTTGTAAAGACAGAACCCATTGAAGAAGATGTGCCTGAACCTGCTGGATCATCTATGCCTTCTGATATGGAGTCGATTCCGCCAACGGCCGATGATGCGCAGGTGATTAGTCAACCCTCGGTAGAGGCCGAAAATCAGACTAACACAGCTAATGACTTACTGATTTCGGGAGAATCAGTGAAGGAAGCCACTACTCTCAAGCCAATTGCTGAAGTTTCGGAGAGCAATAAGAGTGACGACGAACAGGTTGACTATGAACCTTCGTCTCATTCCTTTGAAGAAGAGGACATAGAGATAGATGATGAGTCACCATCTAAAACTCCAATTGATGTACTGAAGACAGTTGGTCAACATTCAGGGTTGACTCCAGAACCGGAGAAGCATCTAGAAATAGAAGTTCAAGTTCCGAGTACCTCTGGGGCGGGCAGCAGTGAAATAAATCCTGTGTCAGAAAGCACTCTGAACAGACTACGAGCTGGGCTGAATGATCCAAAGGAAACAGAATATGAACCAGCTCCAGGTAATATTTTATTCAGCAAAGTTTTGTCTTTTCCTTGCTTTATTGTCTTTTAATTTTAATCATACTCCTTTGATTCCAACAGTTATAGGAACTGCGCCGGCAATGAGTTCAACTCAAGCCCCACTTGTCCAGACTGATATGGGTGAAGGGAGTTCACATTTGCCTAGTTCTCCAAAAGTATCTACTTTAGCTCCCAGAATAGAGGCTCCTCTTGCTCCTTACTCTACCGTTGCAGCGACTCCCGGTTTTGAAACAGGGATAGCAAAGGTCATGGGGATGTATTCAGATATTATTTATTCATATCTGGATACATTCTCAAGGCGACTTATAAAGGATGACACTATGCCTTTTTCGAATCTTCGAGCGGCGATTAGTTTCCCGCTTTCAGCTTTGAGACAGGCTGGTTATGAGACCCAGTGTGTCTTCTTTGAATATCTCCTGGATGACTTAGAAGCAACCATCCACAAGTACTGGGAGATCAAAAAGGAAGATATTAAGTCTTTGACTGCAGCTGAGATTGCTCAATTAAAAAGTGAAGCTCAAGCTCAGCACATTGCTTTGAAGGAATTCCTCGCTCTGTCTTCTGAACAGTTAATGGCGAAAGATGAAGAAATAATAACCACTCGTCAGAAGATGGAGCGCCTGGAGAAAGATGAAGCATCAAAAGTTGATGAGCTCAAGAAATTGAAAGAGGAGTTGGCTCGTCTTCAAGAGCGAATTGCCTCCGTAGAAAAGGAGCAATCGGAGATTGCCACTGCTCATATCTCTGAAGCTGAACGCTGCCAACTTTTGCAGCAAGAGCGGAAATTGATGCAGGTTAATCAGATTGAAGAGACCAATCGTTGTAGCTCTATTATCGTAGATTATGATCAACGAATGGTCGGAGTTGAAGCAGCAGAGCGGATCCAAAAAGTTCATGAAAAAAAGATGAATAATGTAATTGTTCGTATTCAGGAGATAATTACTCCTCCTAAATAGATCTTTTACATTTTTCATGTGCTGAATTTCTGAAATCCACTTGTAATCAATATTTTGAATTTAATTAAAGAAATGAATATCTTGACTTGATTTCAATTCTGTGGATGATATTTTTGTAGAAAATATGTTCAGAGGTAAATAATACATGACATATTTCAATAGAATAGAATATACAAATAAACTTTGTAATTCTATCAGATGATATTAAACCAAAAATAATTTTAGCTTAATACTGATTAGAGAAAACAGAATTCAGATATAAAGATATCTTTAGACTCTATTTTCCATGATCTTTGAACTCGGAAATCAAAAGACTAGATATCATTTTCATAGAATAGAAAATATGATACTGAGATAGAAAATTCAGAGGTAATATGGACGTGATTTTCTATACGAGATCTTTATTAAATCCACTGGGGATCTAATAAGACAGAATATCAAATTCTCTGGGAAGATGATACGTGGTAGAATATCAGTTTTCGCTGGGGATAACGATATCGAGATAACTTTTGTAGGGAAGAATTAACTCTGATTTTATACTTGCTGGGGAATAATGAAAATATTATATATATTGATATAATTTATACATAATATTTCTTTAAGAATTTGCCATTGATAGGCATCATCGTGACTTTTCCATCCATAGAGGCAAGCTGATATGCTCCATTAGAGAAGACTTTATTTACTACGAATGGGCCTTCCCATTTTGCGTCGAATTTGCCTTTGCTCATATGTGTCATAGTCATCGGACGTCTGACAGTAAGGACCAGCTCTCCTTTTTGATATGCTCTGACTTTGACTTTCCGGTTAAAAGCTTTTGAAATTCGGGCCTGATATAGCTCGATATTTTGTTGAGCATACAATCGCTTTTCATCTAGAGCTTCCAACTCTTGAAGTCGAAGATGATCATTATTCTCTGTTGTAAGCTCATTGGAGATTGCGATTCTTAGAGAAGGAATCTGGATCTCATGGGGAAGAATAGCTTCACACCCATATACCAAAGAGAAAGGCGTACATCCAGTCGTATTGCGAACTGTGGTACAGTAGGCCCATAAGCATTCACCAAGCTTCTCGCTCCAGTTGCGTTTGTTGGAAGAAACGAACTTTTTCAAGAGTTTGATGATCGTTTTATTGAAAGCTTCTGCCAATCCATTAGCTGCTGGATTATATGCTGTAGAAGCTAAATTATTGATTCGATGGTCGTCGCAGAATCGAGTAAATTTCTGACTGACGAACTGCGGTCCGTTTTCATGAATAATACGCCGAGGAACACCAAATCGATAAATGACATGATGTTTGACGAAGTTGATGACATTAGAAGTTTTGACTTCAGATAACGGGATTGCTTCAGCCCATTTGGAAAAGTAATCGATTATTGCTAGAATAAACCGATGTCCTTTTGATGATGGTGGGTTGATAGGACCAATGACGTCCATGCCCCAAGCCTCAAAGGGCCATGATGCCGCTGTTGGATGTAAGAACTCTGATGGTTGATGGATAAAATCTGCATGAATTTGACAGGCTTTACATTTCCGAGCATATTGAATAGCGTCAGCCACCATCGTGGGCCAATAATAACCCATACGTCGGATACGATCTTGAAGTTTAGGACCAGGTTGATGGGCTCCGCAGACACCATCATGTGCTTCATGGATTATCTGTTGTGCTTCTTCACCAGCGATGCATCGGAGGAGAAGACCGTCGTAGGTCCGACGATATAGTGTCTTCGTTGTATGATTATAATAGAATCTGAGAGATCGACGCCGGATAGATGCTGTTTTACTCGGATTATCGGGAAGTATGTCATATAACACAAAGTCTAAAAACGGACGTCTCCAGTCTTCAGTTATGGCTTCTGTTTTGTTAGAAAAAACATATTCCATAGTAGGATCGGAAGAAGACGAGGACATTCTGTCAAACTTTAATCCGGTATTAAGGTTGGAGGAAAGTTCATCAAGGTTGAGAGAATTTCGTCTGGATTGTGGGGAAAACCCAAAGCCAAATTATTCTTAACGTGGAATAGTTCTCTGTTATAAACCACTATCACTTGCTGACGTCTGATTGGTATGGCTAACACAGCGGCTAGATTAGCCAAAGCATCGGCTTCTGTATTATAGGCTCGTCGAACATGTTCAATAAAGAAACCTTCAAAGAAGGATGCCATAGAGATTGCTGCTCGATGATAAGGTATCAAATCCTGATGACGGACTTCATACGTTCCTCTGATCTGATTGACAATAAGCTTGGAGTCTCCGTAAACTTCTAAATATTGAATATCCAGATGTTTAGCAAGTTGAAGACCGATGAGCAACGCATTGTATTCGGCTACATTGTTTGAACATGATTGATCTAGAGAATAAGCCCTCTGAATAGTTAGTCCTTCTGGGGATACGAGAACAATCCTAACTCCGGCGACAATATCGCTATTAGGACCTATTATAGATGCTCCATCAAAGAATAGACGCCAGGTAGGAGTTTCTTCAGAAATCAGATTCGAATCCAGGACTTCATCTGGAATCTCATCATATAATTTAGAATCTTCTGGAATTGCATGAGCTGCCAGAAAATCAGCAAGAGCCTGTCCTTTAACTGACTTCTGAGGAATATAATACATGTCGTATTGAGCTAACAAGATTTCCCAATTAGCTAATCTGGAGTTGAGAATACCGGGTTTCTTCATCATAATCCTGATGGAATTCACTCTGGAAATGACATAAATTGTTTGACCGATGATATAATGTCGCGTCTTCTGAACAGCAAATATTAATGCTAGGCATTCTTTCTCGATTGGAGAATAATGCGGTTCAGCACCTGTCATTGTGCGACTGAGATAATAAATAGCCTGTTCATGGCCATCTTTATTTTTCTGGGTGAGTAATGCACCGAGAGAATGATCCATGGCTCGAACATATAGAAGGAATGGTATTCTCGATACGGAAGGTACCAAAATCGGAGGGTTCATGAGATACTGTTTGATATCGTCAAACGCTTTTTGACATTCTTTGTTCCAGACGAAAGATACACCTTTCTTCAGAAGTTTGTTGAATGGTCTACAGCGTCCTGATAAGTTGGAAATGAATCTCCTGATATAAGCAATTCTTCCTTGAAATCCTCGTAGCTCTTTTAAGGTGCGTGGAGGACGCATCTCTTGAATGGCTTTGATCTTCTCGGGATCCACGTGTATACCTTTAGCGGTAATGACGAAGCCGAGAAATTTGCCACTAGAGACGCCCAGGAAGGACTTAGTAGGGTTCATTTTAAGTTGATGCTGACGCATTAAATCAAAGATAGTCTTCAAATCTTGGATATTATCCTCTTTTCGTCGACTTTTGACTGCAATATCATCAACATAGCATTCAACTATTTTCCGGAGATGTTCACGGAATATAGTGCTCATTACTCGCTGATATGTTGCTCCTGTATTTTTGAGACCAAACGGCATCACTGTATAACAGTATGTACCGATCGGCGTTCTGAAGGAAGTATGTCTCTCATCATCTGGAAACATTTTGATTTGATTGTATCCCGAATACCCATCCATGAATGATATTCGTTCGAAACCACATGTGTTGTCGATCATGACATCGGTAATTGGAAGAGAAAACTCGTCTTTAGGACAAGCTGCATTAAGATCGCAAAAGTCTATACAGACTCGGATCTTGCCGGTCTTTTTGAGGACATGAACGATGTTAGCCACCCATTCAGGATGTTGTTCCTCTCTAATAAATCCGGAAGCCATAAGCTTGTTGACTTCAGCTTCAATTGCATCCATAATGTCTGGACGAAATCGTCGTTGTTGTTGTTTGACCGGTTTAGCATTTGGCATGATATTAAGTTTGTGAGTTGCGATTTTCGGATCTAGTCCTGGCATATCTTCATAGCTCCAGGCGAAGACATCGATATAATCATGAATAAGCTTGATCATGTCTTGCTTGTCTGTTTCTGAAAGACTTTCGCTGATGAATATTGGTTTAGGGGACCCCTCTTCACCAACATCAATTTGGATCAGTTTATCTTCAGTGGGAGGTTCTCTTTGCTCGAACCTGAATTCCCATTGGTTATCTAATCTTTGAGCCCATTGTTCTGATTCGGGTGATATTTCAAAGTCATCCTCATCTTCATCATTTTCTTGCGGGCCATCAGCAGAGACCATATTGATGGATAGAATAGAACGATGA
Source organism: Iris pallida (assembly GCA_029216955.1). Classification (NCBI taxonomy): domain Eukaryota; kingdom Viridiplantae; phylum Streptophyta; class Magnoliopsida; order Asparagales; family Iridaceae; genus Iris; species Iris pallida. The sequence goes on from JANAVB010035219.1 coordinate 948,665, forward strand.
AGATCGCCAATACTTGTGTCAGAATCCTAAGAGAGGGAATCAGAAGATTCGGATCGTTCGTCTCCATCGAATTCTGAATCCTCATGGACTACGTTGATAAAGGAGGTAGGAGCAATGTAACCTAAACCACATTTTGTCCTCCATATTTTAATGGAGGAATTCGAACAGGCATTCTTCTTCCTTTTCTATTATTGAGGCTGGTTCTGAAATTATAACCCATATTCTTGATGATATTTTTGGACTGCTGACTGTAGCGACGTAGTTGTAATCTTCCAGTATCGTCGTTTGTGTCATCTTCTTCCAGGTTAGGAGGATTCTGGGGTCCTTTATAGAAGAATATTGGATTTTCTCCCAACTTTCTAACAGGGACCACGAAGTATGATTTTTGTATAGACTCTAATGATACTTCTGTATGAAGAGTTTGAACAACTCCTATAGTTAGTAGCTCTAAGCTATCTAGCAATTGTAAATAACTTTGTACATAATTACAGACATCAATATACTGTAAAGGAGATGCTTCATTAATATTAGATGCTGTATTTACAAAAGAAGGCTGAGCCTTATCAGACTTAGTCAAATTAATGACTAAAGGGGGAGAAGAAGAGCGAGCAGAAATTTTGTTTCGATTAAGATCGATAACAAAAGGCTCAGAAGAGGTGAGCTCCCTTGAAGAAGATCGTGGATAAGTAGTACGTCCACTGACCGGAATGACTAGAGTATCTGGTCTAGCCTGAGAAGATGGAAGGGGAGTGGTGCGTCCACTAACAGGAATTATCAGCGAACTTTATGGAGCTTGGGAAAGTGATGAAGTGGTACGTCCACTGACAGGAATTATCAGTGAATCTTCTTCAGCTGGTTTAAGAGACTGCGGATGAGTGATACACCCTTTTACAGGAATAACAAAGGTGTCGACTTTTGATATCTCATCGTCGTTATCCATAGCTTGCAAGACTTTTGAGTATTCATCTTTGTACATGCGAGCGTCATTGAAGTAAGCTTCAACTCCTTTGAATGGATAGAGATCTGCAACTTCTTTTTGAACCTCTCCATTATCATCAACATATTTGAAGCATTGATGAAGAGTTGAAGGAACAACATTATGATCATGCAAGATTGGTCTTCCCAATAGAGCATTATATGAACATCCATGATTGTCGATGATGTAGAGAGTAACCTTAGTGCGAAGATCATCTATTTGAAATTTGAGGCGAATCTTGCCCAAAGGCTCACTTTTTCCTTGATTGAATCCCAGGATGGTAGTGATAGTACTGGAAAGACTATACACGGGTATCTTCAGTGCATCTAGCATAGTTTTTGGCATAATACTGAGAGCGGATCCTGGATCAATCAGTAGACGATCAACCTTCATGGAATCGATATATCCTGTATGATATAAAGGACGGTCATGTCGATTATCCTCTAGCAGCATATCGTCCTGCGTAAAGGTAATGTTTGGAATTAATTCTAATACATTATGGCAATGAAGACGAGAGACTGGTTCTGTTTCCGACTTCTTAAGGAGAGTTAGGAAGGTTTCTGCTTGCAACAGTGCTTCACTCAGAGTTTCTCGAGTCTCTTTAGAGAGACGTAAGAGCTCGAAGATTGATAATTTAGCTGGTGTATTGGCTAGTTGAGCCAATATATCAAAATTATAAGGCTTTTCAAGTCTTGTAGGAGATGACTTCTTCAATGGTTTGTCGAAGCGGACTTGTTGTTTGCCTTTGTCAGCTGCTGTTGGTTTAGAAAGAACCGTCTCAACAGGAACATTAGAAGGTTCTTCATTAGAGATTGGTGTTGTAATCGGAGGGACATCAGGAGTTTCTTCAGAAATTTCAGCATAATCTTTCAGATATATTTTTCCTGACCGAGTTCCAGCAAGAACTTTGCCTTCAGGCTCAGGTTCAGGGTTTATCGAAACCATGTTGCAATTCTTCATTTTGTTCTTGGTTCTTTTGTGTTTGATGAGAGCTTCATTCCAGAAACCAAGGCCAACGCGAGATTGATTATGTCTCATAGTGATGGCTAAAGGTGCTCGGAGTCCTTTGCCTGAGTTCAAACCAGGAGCAGTGGCTAGATCATAACCCATCTTTGTCATTAATTCACGAGATTGTGAACTATATAGATGGAATGCAGGCTTGTATCTTTCTTTAACTTTAGGTACAGTTTTTACCTCCGTAGGGGGTGAATTTCCTGCCAAGATGAAAGTAGGGGTTAGAGAAAGATTGGGTGTGATACTAGAGGTCACATTACACGACTTAGTCTTCCCAGGCTTCTTTTTAGACAAAGAAGTCTTCCGAGGAGAAGAGAAAGATGTCTCGAACTCCGTCATTAAATCTGGGTGAATCCACATGATTTTTTCCTTCTTAGTTGTGATAGGAACAAGTCCTTCATTCTGTGCTGGTGGGATGTTCACAACTTCAAGAGTTGTTTTAGGGATAGGAACAATCCCACTTTCTACCATTAACGGAGGGAAGTCACCGAACTGCATTGAGATCACATTTGCTGTGACTGTCTTGTCTTTAGGTGTCAGTGTTACAGCTCCTGATTTAATCATTTTCTGGATCTTTCCTTTTAATACATAGCAAGATCGGATTGTATGACCCAGTATTCTATGATATGGACAGTATTTTGGGTGATCCGTCTTGTTAGCTTCATCAGGCTTTTTAATTTCTGGCAATTGAATCTTGTTACCTTTGAGCAAGCATTCAAAGATACCCTGAACATCGTCATCGTCGAAAGAATACTCTTCCTTCGGTCGAGGAGGTCTCTGTTATTGATTTGTTGGAGCTGGGATAGCTTGAGTAGTCTTTGTCTCCTGGCTATTACTCTGGAGATTGACTTCAAGAGCCTCTTTTCCTTTACGATTGTTGGGTCGAGCACTATTGCTAGCACTCTGATTTGATTCTTTGGGAGCCATTTGTACCCCCAGGCCTTTGAAGGTCTCAGCACTGACTTCGGCAGCTTTAGCACTGACGATGAACGAAGGCCAATCTTGGAACTGAGTGGATCCTGTCCACATGCTGATGATTGGTAATAGATTCGACTTGCAAGTATCGATAGTAACAGCATCGGGAGTTCCAAGAGGCATTTTGAGGGCTTCTCTTCGGAATCTTTCAATGAAGTCCTCAGTAGTTTCATTATTTTTCTGTTTGATTCTTATAAGAGCAGACATAGTCATGTCATTGAGCCCTTCATAGAACCGTTCCAGAAACATTTGTTTGAAACCGGCAAATGAGGTAATGCACCCATCAGGGAGACTTCTATACCATTCATAAGCCGTTCCCTTGAGACATCCGACGAATACCCGAGTGAGGAGGGCATCGCTTGGTTGCAACTGATCAGTCATTACCTCAAAGTGATTAATAAACTGACTTGGGGAGGTAGTCCCATAAAAGAATGAGATGGTCGAAGGTTTGTATTTTGGGGGATATGATACTTGCTTCCATTCTATTGGATAAGGTTGCTTGATACCCAATCTTTGTAAACCATCCTTCTGTTTGAATGCCTCAAATCGAGTTCGGAGATTCCTTAGTTCTTCAGTAACAACCCCAGAAGATTGTGGAGTTGTAGCTTGTTGAGTGTAATTGGGAGGAGGGACTGCAGCATATGTACCACCCCCAGCTCCGGACTGACTTGGAGTGGGTTGTACAGAAACATTAGATTGTACCCCCAGAATAGTAGAGGGTTCCGGGTTTGGGGCAACAGGAGTATTTAATACCACTGGTGGTGCTGCTTGTTGGACTTGCTGAGTTTGATGCTGAGCTTGCATAAGAGTATGCATAGCATTCAATGTATCTGCCATAGCTCGCAACTGTTGTTCCAAGGAAGAAATCCTCTGTTCATGAGCTTCAGTACTAGTCGAAGGTTCATGATTGCCGTCTACCATATAAGTGGTAATCGTTCGAGGAATAGACGATGAAATAGTCTGTTCTGAATCATCGCTGTGAGAGTCAGTATCTTTTCCGAGGCTATTTACGGGAGTCAATACTGGGAAGTTGGACTCTCCAAGAAAGTCCTCTGTGATCTCCGGATTATCAATTGGATGAGAAGAAGAAGAGACTCTGGTAGATGTTCCGGTCCTGGATCGGGTGTCGAGGTAAACACCATCTTCAGAATCCGACATAGCATCAGATCGTATTCTACCCCCAATATTTCTGGAGGTCATGTTGACAGAAGCATAAAGAGGTTCGTCTTCATCCAGTATTGGTTCATATTGAATCCGTTCGAAAACAGATCGTCTTTTTGGTGAACAACAACACTGAATCACAACCCGAGGTTGGAAATTGCAACCATGCTTTTCATGGCAAATATGAGCAATGTCATAGCCAGATGGAGTATCGATTCTCCGTTTGTTTTGCAAATGTTCCCAGAGATCTATAGGAACAGATTGGGAAGTACTTGAAGATAGTTTCTGTGTAGAAACTTGTCTTTTATTTTTCTGTCTTCTCGGTTCTTGAGTGTATAAAGACTGATTAATTTGAGCGACATAGTTCCTGGCATATTCTGTATCAGGGTCTAGTACACTTGTCTCCGTTTGATAAGACTTCTTTATACAGGAAGTGGAACTGAGATGATTCTGGTTAAGTTTGTTACGAAGATCCGTAGGAGATATGACTTTGGTATCAGTCTTGAATACTTGTAACTTGCCTTTCTCAGATCGAGAAATTTTGAGAGAATGAAGATGGACATTATTCCGACTAGGAGTAGGTAATAATCCATCTTTACAGGAAGTAGCCAAAAGGCATTTTCCTTTATTTGATCTAGTAAAAGTACTAGTCAAATTAACTCCAGAGGTAAAAACCTTAGGAGTAGAGGAGTTGACTAAAGAGTCTTTCTCCTTGGTTGGCACAAGGTGTACAAGTTATGGGGGAATCATTTGTATGTTCTGTGGAGGAGAACCCCCAGCTTGATTTTGAGAAACAGTCAAAGGATTGTATCTGTTGGCATACGCTGACTTCAGTTTAGAATTCTGGTCATACGCTGCATACGCTAGCTTTGGCTTAGCGTACGCTGCTTGCTGTTGACTTTTGTCGTACGCTGCCTTTGCCGTACGCTGCCCTTTGACTGCCATGCGTACAGAGTCATTAATGGCTAAAGAGCCGACTGCTGTCCTAAGGGTAGAAGGAGAAGAGACTTGGACATATCCTGAGATGGTTTTCCTTGGACACGCTGACTTGGTTAAAGAACCCGCTTTGTCAGCGTGACTAGGAGAAGCCACTGTTGTTGTGTTCAGAGAAGCTGAGACGTGCTTCGTTGAAGTTAGAGACGTCTTCTTGTCAGCGTGAGAAGTGACAGAAGCGTCTCGGGCCGTCGAAGAAGACTTAGGGACATAGACAGAGCGTCCCTTCTTCTTGGCAGCAAGAAGAGCAGAGGAAGCAGTTCGGCCTTCCTTCGCCTTGAGCATTTCTTCGTAAGCAGATTGGTCGAATTGTACGACCATCGTCTTCTTCGTCGAGCCGATCGACGAAGTATCGCATTGAGTTGTTGCTATCTCGTTGGAGGAGACAGCTTTCTCCAGCAGAGTCGCCAATTTGTTTTCCATAAATAAATTCACTTTATTTATTGTGTTTCTGAGAAAATTACAACTATAGGAATCTGATCTAGAAGACGATCACTTTATCCCTTGGACGATGCAATGAAGAAAACTCGAACTTCGAAGAACTTGGACAGCAACTGGGCAATCTCCCTGTTCTCTCTGAATTGGATGTAGTGTCTGATGAAGATGAAGAAACTCTCTTTTTTAGAGTTCTGGATAACTGTTCTGAAGCATACGCTCAGTCAGTTACTTGACGTGTGCATAACTGCAGGGACGCGTGGCGAATTCTGGTGGAGACACATTAGAGTGCGGTTGAAAGTAGTAGAATATATCTAGGAGAGATTGATGGCATGGATGCCACGTTGCATAACTTCTGAATAAGTGGGTAACTGAGTACAGGACACGTGAGAACGTGTGTTGACTGTACGTTTAAAATCATCTTGAATGCATTTACTGTGATACGCTGTCTTTGTTGAAGAGGAGTCATACGCTAGCTTTTGAAGGCATATGTCTTGTATATGCTGACTTGGACAGTATAGAGCCACATAAAGCTGATACGCTCACTTTCTTGACAAGGAGTCGTATGAAGTCCATACGCTCACTTTATTGGCAAGGAGTCGTATGGAGTCCATACGCTCACTTGATTGGCAAGGAGTCGTATGGAGTCCATACGCTCACTTGATTGGCAAGGAGTCGTATGGAGTCCATACGCTCACTTGATTGGCAAGGAGTCGTATGGAGTCCATACGCTCACTTGATTGAGCATTGAAGAAGTAGACACGTGGCTGTCCTCAATCTTCTCAAATACGCCATATCTTCTAATATCTCTCGAGCGTCGTGCTGCAGATATGATGGCTGACAGACTGTCAGAAATGACAGTAATGATGGCTATACATTTATGATGGCTGATGAGCTGTCCTCGTAAGAGACAAAAATCAATTCTCGAAAACCCATCCGACGGTTAATCTTTATAGGGCAGCTGTCTTTGCACGAAAGACGAAGTGTCAGATTCATCTTCCATTAAATGTATGCTGTGCTGTCAAAAATAATAAAATATTCTCTGAGCGTATGGCCTTTGGATGAGCGTATGGCCTTAGCTGAGCGTACGGCCTTTGAGCGTACGGCTTTTGCTGAGCGTATGGCCTTAAGCGTATGGCTTTGGCTGAGTCTCATGTCAGCGTGTCATAATTTTTCACACCCTACAATAACCATTGTCAAAAGAATAAACAACTATTACAAAATATTAATCTTGCAATAGTTTGTTTATAGTCGTTGCAAATTCAATATCCAATTTGGATTTTATTTATACACAATAGAGATTTAAGCATTAGAATTACTTGTATTAATTGGTTCCTTGTTTGCTAACAAAAAATATTAGATAATATATTTAAATCGATCCAAAAGCTTCAATTGATGAAAATAATATAAGTACATATATATTATATATATAAGTATTTATATACAAACGAGCATGTAGCCTATTGGTAGAGTGGAGGCATATGATCCAGTAGGTTGGGTGTTTGAGCCCCATTGGAGGTAAAAAAAGTATTTTTTTTTATTGACCGTAGCCTATTATCTGAAATAATTTTTAACCGTTGCATGAAATATTTTAGGCAACAGTTATCAACCATCATACTTTACTCAATATTTATAATGGTTTGTTAATCGTTACCAAATATATTATTGACAACACTATGTAACCATTATGCATGGACGTGAGATCCGTTGCATAATACGTTATTTGTAACTATTTATAGAAACGTTGCAAAAATCTTCTATAACCGTTGCAAGAGGAATCTGCAACGCTCGAATTTACAATGGTTCGAATAACTGTTTCAGAATGATTTTGCAACGGGTTATATTGTTTTTGTAATGGTTTTCGACCGTTGTAAGACACCCTGGTTCCTTATAGTGACACCTTGCGCCACACGCACAATGCGCACATTGCGCCACTTGCGCAACCTGGTGCAACCTGTGCGCAATCTGGCGCAACCTGTGCGCAGCCTGGTGCAACCTAGCGCAACCTGTGCGCAACCTGCACGCAACCTGGCGCGCAACCTGGCGCGCACCCTGGGCCGCGCAACCTGTGCCGTACAACGTGGCACGCAACTTGGTCGCGCAAGCGGCTCACGCAACGAGCGCAACTAAAGCGCACTATGCGCCTAGCGACGATGCTGACGTGCTAAGTGCAAAGTGCGCCAACAAAATGCCATATTACACCTCATGAGCCCATGAGTCCGAGTTCGAGTCCGAGTCCGAGTAGCTAAGCCCCGGGGCTTAGCTCCCATGGAAATAAATTTCCCAAGAGCAAAAAGCATTAATGCTTTTAATTGTTGATTCAGCCTTTTTCCATTAGAAAAATAACCCCACATGGCACACCCATGTGCACCTCCACACCACATGTGCATCTCTAAACTAGCATAGCTAATATATAGAGATACAACTTCTTTGGCCTATCCGATGTGGGACTAAAATTTCTAAAGAAAAGGCCAAAAACCTCCAACAATCCCCCACATATCTCTATATATGGATATAAGTGTTCCCCACAGTAACTGTCCATCATGCATTAGGAGAGATGTCGCTGACGACTTGAATCTTTCCGCATGGGTCAAACAACAGACTATAATACAAGAATGGACTAAGCCTTGAATTCTGCATCATAGCTAAAATTCTTCCCATTCACATAATATAGTTACATGTGCTTCTGGCTACACATTAAAGGCCCTGTGCCAGCCTGGTTTCAGTGTATAATTTTGGATGTCTACAAGTTTACCCTCAAGAGATGGCCTGATATCTCTTTGTCCATACACTATAGGTGAGTTCATTATAAAGAGACATGGCATGAAGCACTTTGCGCTTCCCTTGCAGTGCTACGCCGCTATGACATGGCTTAAAGCCGAGGCCTTACCCCGTAAACCTCATTATAGTGTCATACTACTGTAGCATGAGGCAACCGCCTCTTTGTAGTGCTAAACTACCCAGCATGAAGCCTTAGGCTCCCTTGCGGTGTTACGCCGCAACGACATGGCTTGCAGGGCCGAGGCTTTATCCCTAACCGGGTACCTCATCATGGTGTCATTCCACTGTAACATGAAGAACTCCTCCTCTTTGTGGTGCTGACTACACCCTTCTTTATTTTTTAACATACAGCATTAGGCTAACTGCCTATTTGCGGTGCTACGTCGCTGTGACTTGGCTAGCAAAGCTGAGGCATTACCCCATGCCTGGGAACCTCATGGTGAAGTCACCCCACAGTAGCATGGAGTTTCACTCCTTGTAGTGCTATTCTACCGTGCTTCCTGTAAAGCACACCAGGCATTCACTCTGCCTGAGAACTCATTAAGGTATTTGCGCCAACCTTCCCACAGTATCCATTTTCCGTAGAAAATAACAGTAGACAACAGTGGTTATAGGTCCGTAACCTCTCCATGCCCAGTAGAACATGAGCCCACCGTTTCTGATATTCTTTCGATTAGTGATCCTCTCCTGAACCAAAAGCTAGATGCCTAGTAGATTTCTCTTTGAACTATTAGCATAAAACTTTATGGTAGGAATACAATAATACAATATCAGAATGCCTTCAAACCCATTTTACAAGCTGTGTCATCGACCAGCTGGCGCTTGAGGCCCTTAGTGAACGGATCCGCCAGGTTCTCCTGACTCCGAACATCAATCACTATAATAACACCTCTCTTGGTAAGATCGTGTACTGTCATGTGCTTCAACTGCACAGTCCTCTTCTTTCCGTTGAAGAGATCATTTGATGCCATCACCGCAGTCGCCTGATTGTCGCAGTATATCGGTATCGCCGATATTTGCGCCCCAACCACTGGAAGATCATACATGAGCTCCCGAAACCATTCTGCTTCCCCGGCTGCGGTATCAAGTGCAAAGAACTCAGATTCCATGGATGACCGCGATAGCATAGTCTGCTTCTTCGACTTCCACGATATAGCAGCTCCATCCATTGTAAAAATAAATCCACCTGTGGACCTCTCGCTCTCCACCTCTAAGCACCAGCTGGCATCACTGATGCCTTCCACTACCGGCGGATCTTCGCTGTAGTACAGTGCATATGTCTGAGTCTTTTTGAGATATCTCATAACCCATTTCACAGCTTTCCAGTGTTCAACACCTGGGTTGCTCGTAAAATGACTCAGTATTCCCACGACGAAAGCTATGTCAGGCCTTGTGGCAGTAGTAGCATACATCAAACTCCCGATTACGCTTGCATACTCCAGCTGCCTGACGCTTTCTTCTGAATTAGATTTCAGCTTCAGATCACACCTGTACAGCGTATCGATCCCTGAAAGATCCCGATACCCATAACGAGTGATCATTTTTTCAATATAATGAGACTGTGACAGCGCTAGTCCAGTGTCTGTCCGGATGGTCTTGATCCCTAAGAACACATCAGCTTCCCCCAAGTCCTTCATACTGAACTTGCTCGAGATGAATTTCTTCGTCTCCGTAACACAACCCATATCCGTACCCAGGATAAGCATGTCGTCCATGTACAGACAAATGATCACACCTCTTCCATCAGCGAACTTCGTGTAAACACACTTGTCCGTCTCGCTGACCATGTAGCCATTTGACCTTATAACTTTGTCAAATTTTTCATGCCACATCTTGAGAGCCTATTTAAAACCTTACAAAGATTTTACCAACTTGCAGACTTTGTCTTCAAGACCCTTGACGATAAATTCCTCTGGCTGTTGTATGTATATCTCTTCGGTCAGCTCATCATTTAGGAAAGTCGTTTTTACATCCATCTGATGTATCACCACCTTATGTATTGCTGTAACAGAATTCAACACTCTGATGGTGGTCATCTGGGCTACTGGAGCATACGTGTCAAAGTAGTCAATCCCATGCTTCTGAGAAAACCCCTTGGCTACCAACCTAGCCTTGAACTTGTTAATAGTTCCGTCTGCTTTCATCTTCTTCTTGAAGATCCATTTGTATCCGATGGGTTTCGCTCCTTCAGGAAGATCAACCAACACCCAAGTGTTATTTGAGGTAATGAAATCAATTTTATTGTCAATCACCGCCTTCCAGAAAACCGTATCTCTGGTCTTCATCGCCTCATCATAGGTAAGCGGATCTGCTTCCACATGATAGGTGACAAAGTCACTTTCGAAGTCCTTCGGCCTCCTCACATGCTTAGCTGACGGCTCAGCTTGTTCTGGTTCAATCGTTGTTTCAACAACATCTTCTTGTACCACATCTTCATTGAAGACTTCAGTTTACTGTGTACCCTCAATGTTCTCTGGTACATCTGCAAGAACAATATTCTTGTGTCTTGTAAATTTATTTTCAAAATATTCTGTGTTACGAGATTCAATGATATGATTTGACTCAATATCAAGAAATCTTCGAGCATCACTCTTCTCGGCATACCCCCAAGAAGATCGTCTTAGTAGTCCTTGTCCCAAGCTTCTGAATCTTCAGATCTGGAAGCTTGACATATGCCAGACACCTCAACACTTCAATGATATTCAAGTTAGGTCTGACCTTGAACCAGTGTTCATGAGGAGTAACGTCTGAAGTTGTATGAGACACTCTATTTAGAATAAAAATGGCCGTCAATGCAGCTTCTTCCCAGTAGCACTTAGGAAAACCCGCAGTCAACAGCATTAAGTTAATTATTTCTGTTAACATTCTGTTCTTCCTCTCTGCTACTTCCGTTTGATTGAGGAGAGTACGAAGCCGTAGTCTCATTGACAATTCCATGTTCTTTGTAGAACAATACAAATTCATGAGACCTGTGCTCCCCACCTCGATCACTTCTTATTCTTTTGAGTTGTTGTCCAGTCTGCCGCTCAACTTCGGCTCTGAACTCCTTGAACTTCTTGAATGCTTCGTCTTTAGCCTTCAGCAAGTAGACGAACGCATACTTAGAGAAGTCATCGATGAAGGTTATGAAGTACTTCATCCCGGCCTTTGTAGAGAACTGTTTGAAGTCACAGATATCGGAGTGTACTAACTCCAGAAGATCTGTACTACGATTAACCCGAGGAAATGGTTTCCTTGTGATCTTCGTTTGAGCACAAACTTCACATTTCTCTACCTTACCCCCACATTTAGAGATAAGTCCTAGACTAGACATTCTGTTTATTCGTTTACAATGAACATGTCCTAGCCTATTATGCCACAACTCAAGAGTATAAGCAGAAGGAGTGACTTTATTACTTACATTAATTAGATTGGACTGATTTACAAGCTGAATTTTGAACATTCCTTCGGTATAAAAAGCTTTTCTGAAATATGTTCCCTTGATAGACATCACCATCTGGCCAACATTGATGTCCATCCTGAGGCCTGCATTGCAAAGTAGGCCTCCTGAGATCAAATTTTTTGCGATAGCAGGTACATGCTTCACACTTTGAAGCGTCAGAGACTTCCCCGAAGTCAGCTTCAAAACCACCGTCTCGATCCCGAGCACTTCAGCTTGTGCCTGGTTCACCCTCATAACCACTTCAGAAGTAGGTGTGTAGGTGGTAAACCACTCCTTGCTGGAGCAGACATGGCAGGAGGCTCCAGTGTCTACCCACCAGTCAGAGTCAGTCCCTACCGCATCAACCTGTGCAATCATAGCAACAACGTCAGTGATCATAGATACCTTGCTAGGCTCTCCTTGCTCTGATTGCTTGGTCTTTGCTTTGCATTCACTTTTGAAGTGGCCCTTCTTGCCACACTTGATGCAAGGCATCTGAGACTTTGGCTTCTTTTGCTTGAAAGAAGTTCCCTTGACTTTTAGATTGTCATGGTCGTTCTTCTTGCTGTGGGAAGCCGCCTGCTTTCCCCTTGGTTCCTTGGTATGAATCATATTAGCGTTAGCCAATTGCTTGGACAGTGAGTCCACCTTGAGTTAAGCCCGCATCTGGTCTTCAACATAGATTTCCTGCAAGAGATCTTCAAGGCTGATCTCAAGCTTCTTCCTATGCATGTTTGCATAGAACTTACTCCATCCAGCGGGAGTTTTGAGACAATCCCTCCAACAACAAACTTGTCGGAGAGGGACATCGTCTTGTCTTCCAACTTCTGTCGCAGTTTCAGGAATTCCTTTACCAGCGACAACATGGACTTCTCGTCCTCAAAGAGCCATTTGTGATATTTTTCAACCATAAATATCTTGCTCCTGTTCTTGTCTTCTTCGTACAGTTTTTCCAGAGACTCGCATATGTCTCTGGCAATAGGTTTCTTACTGTAGGATTCTGCTAAGGAATCCTCCATAGCATTCAGGATAAGCAGCCTGTAAATGCTATTCTTCCTTCTCCACTTGGCCTGAAGTTTAGTAGCCGCAGTGATTGCGACAGCAAACCCAACATCTGGAACAGTAGGTTCCTCTTCAATAAGCACGTGATCAACGTCTCTGAGTTGAAGAGTGAGATAAACCTTCCTCTTCCAGACTTGATAATGCTCTCTATTAAACTTTTCTAACTTACAGAAGTCAGTATTAAGGAGTGAAGCATTAAAGTTTTCCATCGTAGTAATATAGCTTTGAGATTGTTAGTGCCGGGGCACAATTTTTTGATGGAAAAAACTGAGAAATATGAAACAATTATAAGAACAATGTTCCAACGCAACACTTCTAGGAAGGTTGCGCAAGTATAACGAAGATCTAAGAAGATCTCGTTATTATATTACGAGAATCTAAAAAGATTTTGTAATCCACAGCAGCATATGATATACGAGAATCTAAAAAGATTTCGTAATCACAGCAGCGAAGAAGATGACAGACGAAAGATGAAAGATGGACTGCTGGGGTGAATGATCACCGTTGCTCAAAGCTATATTCGCCCCACACGAATAGCTTCCAGGAACCAGCAAGTTCATCGAAGAACTTTGGAACACTTCTGCTCTTCTGACTCCTCGGATCGTACACGGACTCTCGTGCAAAAGCAACGCGATGATGCTGACGTGCTAAGTGCAAAGTACGTCAACAAAATGCCATATTACGCCTCATGAGCCCATGAGCCCGAGTCCGAGTCCGAGTCGCTAAGCTCCTACGGGGCTTAGCTCCCATAGAAATAAATTTTCCAAGAGCAAAAAGCATTATGTTTTTAATTATTGATTCAACATTTTTCCATTAGAAAAATAACCCCACATGGCACACCCATGTGTACCTCCACACCACATGTGCATCTCTAAACTAGCATACAACTTCTTTGGCCTATCCGATGTGGGACTAAAATTTCTAAAGAAAAGGCCAAAAACCCCAACAGTTACCAATCAATTCATGTCAATGAAGATACTGACAAATAACATTTCATTATTATAATTTTACCAGTTCAGTAATTTCCTATAGTGAAAGTCTACATTAGTTGGTTGGATTCTTTTTTTAAAACAAGATGGTATCAACATTTCTAACAAAAAAAAATTCTATCGGTAAATAATAATTTTTTAAACAAATTTTGTTGAATATTATTTTTGCTACATAAAATGGTATCAACATTTGTAAAAATGTGCTGCACATGCATGTCGTACGCCGTTATCTTGGGACGACATTGGCGAGAGGGCTTTGCTTGGGCCAGAGATGGTGGTAGACTCAGCTGAGAAGATCAGGCTGATCAGGGAGCATCTCAGAGTTGCGCAGGATCGGCAGAAGCACTGGACGGATAGCAGCAGACGGCCACTAGAGTTCGCAGAGATAGAGTGTTCCTGAAGATCTCACAGACCAGAGGCGTCATTCGTTTCGGCAGAGGCAGGAAGCTTAGTCCGATGTACATCGGGCCTTTTGAGGTGACGGTACGGATTGGCGAGGTGGCGTATCGACTGGCGCTTCCAGCTAGCTTAGAGAGAGTGCACGACGTCTTTCACGTGTCCCAGCTTCGACGCTACATTCCAGACCCGAGCCATATGGTGGACTACTCAGAGCTAGAGGTGGGTCCGAGCTTGATCTACGAGGAGCAGCCAGTGGAAATCCTTGATCGAAGAGAGAAGCGCCTGCGGAACCAGACCATTCCACTTGTCCGCATCATGTGGAGACACCACTCTCCGGGAGAGTCCACATGGAAGCGCGAGGACGAGATGCTAGAGCGCTACCCTAATTTGTTTGCATGATTGTACATTGATGATAAGAGTATATTTTCTTGAAGTCAATAAAAGATTTGTGGTTAAACCTTCCTTGTGTTTTGCTTCTGAGAAAAAATTTGTCGCCTTCAAATTTCGGGGACGAAATTTTTCTAGGGGGAGAGATTTGTCACCCCACCTTTTCAAAATATTAATATTAGTGATAAATAAATATTAATGATTTATCTTTTAATTTTGAAATTATATTTTTATTAAATTAGACTAGAGATCCATTTGTTTTGGGCTTGGTTAACTTTTGGGCTAAATCATCTCTGGGCTGCCCTGGCTTATGAAGAGAAGGGTTTGGTTTCATTTAAATTTTCAAAACCATTTCCTTCTTCTTCCTTGACAGCAGGGGTTGCGTGAGAAATAAGGAGGAGAATTCAAATCTTTAACTGAAATTCCAGCCTGGAACTTTCATCTTCCCGCCATTCCTAACCGATCGAAGCCCTATTTAATCCCCATAATTTTCCATTTATTCATTCTTACCAATTGTCTTCAGTTTTTCTAAATTGAGATCGAGAGAGAGAGGGAGGAAGAGCAGAGCTCCTATTTTCCTTCTCGTCGAGTATCAATGGAGGATTAGTAAGTTTTGGTTTAATTTCATTCATGTTCTATGAATTTTAGAATAATTGAGGAATGATTTTCGATCTCCTCCTCGGGACAGATCGATTCACTTCACTCTTCCTGGCTGAGCAATCGATCCTTTTTCTTTGAAGTCAGTAATTGCGTTCTGGTGGATCAGTCCCTGGTGAGTAGTTCTGGAAACATTTTTGATTCCATCTGTTCTTTGTTCTTCGACCTGAACTGAAGTAGGGATTCTATTGATAGCCGTTTCCATCTCACATTCTTCTTTGGAAACTCTCGATCGGTTGCTTTGATCAATTCAACCAGTGTAGAGGTGAGGATTGCTTGATTGAACGTGTGGTTATGATGATTACATTTGGTTAATGATGTTCTTCATTTTGTGTTATTAATTTTTAGATTGGTTAAAGATTGTGTTGATCGATTCCATTAGATTTTCCTAACTGACAAATTATCATCAGTGAGTATTTCTCAACCTTTAATCTAAATGAGTCATATGATCAGTCTACAAATCTCCCGTTCTTGTGTATGATTCGATTGATGATCAACTTTCAGTTTAGGCTAACCACTAAAGAACTGTGTCCAGATCTAGATTCGTGTCTACAGGATATTTCAGAACGGACACTCTCAGGTAAATTCCTAAATTCTCTAATAGTAATGGAAGATGATGCATAATTTAGGTTTGGTGACTGAGTAATAAATGTTAGAAGTGCAGTCAATTATGAGAATAGATCTAAAGGTTGATAGCTGGAACTCAGTAGGATATTTGAGGAATCAGTTATGTTGTTATGGTTACCTCACTCTATTGATCACTCCCTTATGTCAGTGGACAGCTAATTGGTTAGAACGAGGGTGAGCCCTGTATATAGAAGGGTATGGACTGTTTGATATCTACTTAATTAATTTAGCTAGGACTGAATTGAGTCAACACCATCACAGGACTAATTTAATCCAAGTTTTAGTAAGAAATGATTTACATTAGTCTTGATAGGGACTGCAAATGTTGAAGAGGTAAATAACTGGTGTGTATTTATAGTCCAGGAAGTTAGTTTTATCATGTTTATATTGAAGTCAAGGACATGGTTGTATACTGGATTTGAAGGTTAGTTTGATCAAGTCAATTTCTAATAAGGACTCTAAGAATGATTGAGAGCTCGACCCTCACTGTCAATAGGTAAATGTTTACTGAAACATCACCCTGTTTAAACCCTGTATGTTTTAGTATGGAAGCACTGTCACCTGTAGAGCAGTGTATTGTAGATCAAGTCATTTGTCACATGAAGTCCTCTTGGTTAGGACTGATGTATCATGTCTGAACTTAGTTAAAGTATTAAGTCTCATTGATTGGTAGCTTGATGAAATCGAGTATTGATGAAGTGAAGTTAGACTTTGGGATGTTAACTGGGACTGGTATATTCAACTGAATATTGAATTGTTGATTTAGACTGATTTTATGCTTGCTTTCAACATCTCAGTAGATGAGTTGTGATGGTTTGGATTAGGAATGAACTTTAGAAACTGGGACTGGTTGTGATTCGAGGCTGATTACATCAACCTCCCATAAGACAGTTTGTCTCAGCCTTGACTGATGCATATCAGGTTGTTTTAAGCAAATCTTGTTAGCAATTAATGCATTTCCTTTTTGTGGCTATATGTGTGAACTCAGTAGTGAGTTAAGTTCAGTGTTATGGGGGAAAACTGTCATGATTCAGTTATTGACTTAGTGAAATTAGAATTTAAGTCCTTGGTAGGGACTTATTGTAGCAGTCCAGACTTGGCTTTATACTTATCAAAGACTGATTTGTTCAGTCCTAATGAAGACTGAACATCACCTGGAAGGGAGGTTGCAGGCTGTAACCTGAGAATTAAATAGTTAATAGCAGTAGCTAATTTTGTAGACTTAATTAGTTCTCAGGGTTTGGCTGGAGGATGATCCTTTTGTAGTATCCTGGAAATCAGATGAAATGTATCTAGAAATAGAAACTGAGGGCTGATGCTACTGGCCTGTAGCAGTTCAAAGTGGAGACTGATGGAAGGATTGGTTTCGTATCCTATTATGAGTTTGGCTTCCAAATGCCATATGGTATTGCATTGTACTGAGTTTTGCCATCTCAACAATCTAAGATTGGGTGTCCCCTTTAATGGCTATAAAGGAATGATGTCTAGGTGAAGACTGAAAGCAATGTTGGTTCTAACAGGACTTGTATATCAGTGACTGAGAAGTTATTGAGACTGATATTGACTGAGATAGGAATGACTATGGTTGAACCACAGGTTGGGGACTTTGTAGCTAGGTTAGACATCAATTGCTTCAGAAAAATTGATAATTGTCCTGATACAGGACTGAACCTGGGACTTTGTAAGGACTGATATAGTTCAATTCTACTTTTGGATTGAACCTTATCTAAGTATCCTTGGAAGACTAGAAGTTGGATAGGACAGTACTCATGGTAGGTTATCAATACCTAGGAAGCCTTGCTAGTTATAGATTAAGCTTGGAATTGAGTTAAATACTAGTAAGGTGGTCTCTATAGAAATATAATTTTAACTGCATATATTTAGTCATAGGCATCATTGTTCTTCTCTAGTAGACTAGTAGAAATACTTTAGTGGGAAAAGGGTATTCATAGAAATAGGATTGTTATTAAGTATAGTTAATTGATAATTGTTTATAGTCTAATCAAATTATAACCAAGTTAGATTTAGCCAGCTTATTAATTACTTGTAAATCATTTAACAGGAGGATACCCAGCTTTTCATCCCACACTTGATCACCCTGAGCAAGGCAAGTATACTCCTCGGATTTGTTCATTTCTCATGTCTTGTATATTCATCCTTGCATCTCCTTGTTGACACGATGTATCACGGTATTGTCTGGTTTCATGTTTCATGGATTACTTGTGTCTGGGAGGGAAAATACTATAGATATGTGATCAAATCCTGTTACTATTTATGTGAATAGCTTAGGCCCCGCATCGTGCACGCGGGACCAAAGCCGTACCATTTCATGTTTATTGTATCTACCCAAGCCGATCACACAATCTAGATGTATTTCAATATTGCACATGTCGAGATTCAGGTTGTATCTCAGGATTCAGGTTGTATTTCATGTTCAAGTTGTATTTCATGTTCAGGTTATATTTCATGTTCAGGACTCATATCATGTTCCCTGTTTTACTTCCAGTATTTTCTGTTCAGTTTTATGTCTTGTTCTCATTTCCTGTACTTATATATATTTCCTGTTCTTGTTCATATCATGATGTTCATGTTCATTTCCTTGGATATACTTAGCTCCGCTCCTGACTAGGATATGTTGCAGGTGAGCTGGAGGCTATTTGTGATACGTACTATGGACAGGAGCCTGGAGGTACCTATGAGCCAGTTGATGTGGCCCAGGACTTAGAGGCTACAGAGGCCTAGAGCTTATCTTAGTATTTCCATATTATTTTCGTGTATTGAGACTAGTAGACTTTCTGTCATTTGCTGGAATGTAATAAATTCTGAGACATGTATCTGGATTTGGGATTCGTTATAGATGTTTGTCACGCCCCAGAACCAGAATACTGGAGAGCGGGAGAATGACTCAGCCAGCTACGTATTACGGGTAGGTGCATACCGTATAATACGATCAATGCTGTCTAAAAAGACAAGGGGTGCATACTACATGAAAGTCTCACTATGGTCACTTCACATCTATTGTTTCAATCGTTCAAACAAGAAACAGAAATAGAGAACATGTAAGATAAAGCAGTAAGGCGTCTCAAACACTTAGTCAAAATGTTCTTGATATCTGGCTTTACAAAACATAGCAAGATGATGTAGCAAAGTATACACAATTGTTTATCAGCTGCAGTCTGACTTTAGTTACAATTATGCAGAAGTAATTACAAGACAATCCGACTAACATGTCGGTGCCAAACGACAAGTATAAAGTAAATAACAAAACGAGCGGGGAGGTAAGGAACCCACTCGAGTCCTCCTGCGATCATCCTTCTAGTATTGACCATCTTGGAGGTAGAAGTAAGCTGAGTCCTCGGGGACCGGCTCTAAATCTGGCCATGCAAAACCAGAGAGGTTAAACCTCTAATAGCAAGTACCGCAAGGAAGCACGATATGAGGAATAAAACCAGTAATGAGAAAATATGATAATAGATCTCTGCTAGCTACTAAGATTCATATAACATCACGACACTTCGAACCAACCTTCCAACCAAACAAGGACAGAAGTTGGCCCGTCATATCCTGACATTATGATCATCTCAGTTAGGTAACAGAGTAGATACAGTACACAAACAAATCAATTTAAACGGCCATGTAACTACTACGGATTACTATAGTGAGTTTCAAGTTATCCTGAGATTATGCAATAAGGATTCCTCAGTTCTTACTATGTACAAGCAAGGCTAGTCTATCCAGTCAATCAATTGCGCCAATCATGAATTAGACGAGTCCCAGCGGGATGCCCGTCATCAATATACAATTATATAATAAATAATATAAGCAGATACCGCTCCCTGCCCGTGTGGCAGATTTGTAGTATCTGTGGTAACCAGCCGGCCTGTCGGGCACTAATAGTCCCAAAGAGGGCTGCCATACAAGAACTCGAAAATCTATTCTCTCCATGCAATCATTATTTTATTTAACTTAATAGCCTCTATGTTAAGAGAAATCCTATGCCGTGGATCATGGTCATTCAAAATGAGTACTTTCGTACAAGCACGACATACACAACTCTACAACGATATCCGTGCGGTTAGGTTGTAGGTCTTACATAGCTTAATGCAATAATCAAAATTAACCACAGAATAATCATGCCTTGACCATAAAGTACACATGCTGCTTTATATAGTAAATAAATAAATTGAAGCCTGTATGTATCTATGTGCCAATATTCGGGATCGGCTAATCGATTACCATAGTTCATTATATGAACGTGTCTCATTCATTCCATTCAATAAGACGACTAGCCAGTCTCTTAGTTCCAACTAGGAACGCATGATCAATCATTAATCAAGATAATAATTAATTTTAATTAATGCCAAGATAACATTTAATGTTAATAAATGCCAAGACAATCAATCAATGCCAATCAATGTCAATTCGGGACAAGAATCAGCCAAAAAGGCATTAGGGCCAGAGTTTATGTGACTGAGCAATTAGGGTATCATGCGGCTCAATAACATGTGGTCAAGAATCGGGTCTCATGCAGCTCAATGCCATGTGGCCAAGAAGTCACAAGCTTTATGCGGCTGGAGTTCCAGCTCAGCCATGCGGCTGAAAAGTAACTCTCATGCGGCTCAAGATGATTAAGTCTATGCGGCTAAGCTACGGCTGCTGAGCCATGCGGCTAGAATAACATGCGACAACGGGAGGACAGGGCCTATGCGGCTCGAGTCTCATGCGGCCAGGGTCTGATCCTTATGCGGCTCAGAAATAAATCCTCATGCGGCTGGAAATGACAAGTCACATGCGGCTGGAAAAGATTGAAGTTCATGCGGCTGCGGCAAATCAAGTCTTATGCGGCTGCGAATGATTGAATGCATATGCGACTGAGATAGGGAAGTCACATGCGGCTGGGATAGGAAAGTCACATGGGGCTGAGAATCATCCAAAGCCTATGCGGCTGAGATGACATGCGGCCAGGCGGCTGAGATGAGCTCATGCGGCTGGAAAAGATAAATCACATGCGGATGAAAATGACAGCCTATGCGGCTGCAAATGATTGAATGTTCATGCGGCTGCGGGACTGAATGCATATACGGCAAGCAAGCTTATGCGGCCAAGACTGCTCATGCAGCCAAGGAAAAACTTGCCGCATGAAAGTGCATGCGGTCAAGTACTGCTCTTTTTTTCCATTTTCGAGAACAGAACCATGGAAGCCATTTCTTCCAAGCTCTCTGAATCCTTCATTCCAAGCCTAAATTTGGACTTTCATAGGTCAAAATAGGGTAGAACGAATTTCTCTACAACATGGAACCATCAAAACTTGAAAAAATAACAATGTTACTAGATCAAAACCTAAGAAATCCGAAAATGTATTAAACTTAGATCTACATGAAATGAGCAATGAAAATTGTAATTACTAAATACTAAAGTATCTAAGAATCTTAAGAGGAAGACAATGGAACAACAAAAATAGAGATCCATCAAGAAGCAAGTTGGCACTTGCCTATGTGGTTAGGTAGGTGGGGGAGAGTTTGTGAGAAAGAAGAAGAGTAATGGTGAAGTAATGAAGAGAGAGAAGGGAATGGGGCTTTAAATGAAGGAGTGGTGGTAGGTGGGAAGCTGGGTTTGTTGAACCAACCAAGGCCAGAAAATAAACTAACTCGGGCAGAACCCAAAAGCAAAGCAAAAAATTAAATTGCTGAAAATAAAATACAGAAAATTAATTAGCAGGAAATTAAAGGAATTTAAATACAGAACAATACATGATAAATATTAAATAAATACATTCCAGCGGTACACGTATTTAAAATACGTATTCCGGGAACGGAAAGTGACATCTCTACCCTCCTTAGAAAAATTTTGTCCTCGGAATTTGAAATCCAAGCAAGATAGAATCATCAGAACTAACTAATCTAAGTACAAGTAAATTGAGTAAGCAATCATTCTACAATGTTAACAACAAGTAATATATCTATATTAAACAATCTGCAACATCAAGCAATTCTACTCATAAGGTGACAAGCATGAAGAGTGGAGACAATCAGGGTATACAGAAAGAGATATACCTTGTGAGTCAAACAAGTACGGATACCGTGATCGGATATCATCCTCACGTTTTCACGTTGACTCCCCTAAAGAGTGATGACCCCAAGCAACTCGGACAAGGCTAATTGTTCGGTTCTTGAGTATCTTCTCTCTTCGGTCCAAAATGGACACAGGCTGTTTCTCGTAAGACAGGTTGGTACCAACAACCAGCTCAGAATGATCAAAAATATGGCTTGGGTCCGATACATACCTACGCAACTGAGATACATAAAACACGTCATGCACCTCTCGTAACGAAGGTGGAAGGGATAAACGATAAGCAACATCGTATATCCTATCAAGGATAATGAATGGGCCTACATATCATGGACTCAACTTTTCGTGAACGCCAAATCTAATGACCCTACGAGTAGGTGAGATCCGCAAGAATACGTGGTCCCCAACAGAAAACTCTAGCGGCCTACGATGCTGGTCCGCCCAATGACGATGTCGATCTTGCGCAACTCGAAGTCGCTCTCTAATTTCCTTAACCACTTCAACTGTCTGGACAATCATTTCTGGACCTAGCATCTTCCTCTCCCCGATATCATCCCATGCTAGTGGCGACCTACACTTCTTACCATATAGCGCTTCAAAAGGCGCAATCTGGATACTAGCTTGATAACTGTTGTTGGCTGAGAAGTCGACTAAGTGCATGTGACTCTCCCAAGATCCTCCAAAATCCAGAGTGCAAGCTCGCAACATATCTTCTAAAGTCTGAATTGTTCTTTCTGATTGCCCGTCCGTCTGTGGATGGTAAGCCGTACTAAATCTTAACTTAGTACCCAAACTATGATGTAAGCTCTTCCAGAAATGTGACATAAAATGGGTATCTCTGTCTGACATAATACTGACAGGGACTCCATGCTGCCTGACTATCTGCTGCATATACAATTCTGCCAACTTTTCTGTAGATTGCCCTACTCTGAAAGGAAAAAAATGTGCCACCTTTGTAAGTCGATCTACTATCATCCAAATAACATCCTTACCACTTGGCGATCTCGACAAACCGGTCACAAAGTCCATTGTAATATGTTTCTACTTCCATTTCGGGATAGGAAGCGATTGCAATAATCCAGCTGGCCTTTGCTGTTTTGCCTTCACTTACTGACATACCAAGCAACGGAAAACAAATCTAGCTTTCTCCCTCTTCATTCCGTTCCACCAGAAGTGCTGCTTGATATCTTGGTACATCTTGGTCCCTCCAGGGTGTATAGAATAATAAGAACTGTAAGCTTCTGTCATAACCTCCTGTCTAATATCTCCACTAGGCACGCATAGACGTGATCCAAACCTAAGTGTACCATCTTCATGGATTCTTATCTCCTTTCTGAGTCCTGACTCACATTCTGTCCTGAGCTTCTGAATCCTTGGGTCCTGTGCCTGAGCTGCCTTGATCCTATCTACCAAGTCAGATTGAACTTGTAGACTTGCTAGAATTCCCACATCACTAGGAAGTACAACTTTGATGCCCATCTCCTGAAGGTCTTCTAAGATATGCTTATGTGTTGTCAACATAAATACGCCATCTCTCCTGCTGAGAGCATCTGCTACCACATTAGCCTTGTCTGGATGATACTGAAGCTCCACGTCGTAATCCTTGATCAATTCCAACCATCTTCTCTGTCTCATGTTCAGTTCCTTCTGAGTAAAGATGTACTTCAGACTTTTATGGTCTGTGTACATATCCACTCGATCACCGTACAAGTAATGCCTCCATAGCTTCAAAGCAAATACTACTGCTGCCAACTCCAAGTCATGAGTTGGATAATTCTTCTCGTAGTCCCGAAGCTGCTGAGATGCATACGCTATTTGTCACATCCATTTTCACAAATAGGGGTAAAATGGTCATTTTTGTATTTCTGGGAATTTAGAAATTTTTATTTAATTTTATTGTTAATTGGAGATTTTTAGAGTCGAGTTCGAATTTCAGCTCATTCCGACTTGTATCGGGGACCCGGGGTAGCTTAGACTCTGATCGGGACCCAATTTTAAGTTAGACAAGGCCCATAAAATCCCACAAATTAGTCTGGTACCTTTAGACAATTTTCCCGTGACTTAATCGATTAATTTGTAGATTTTAACTTGGCCGTTCCAACCCCAAAAAATTCTTAAGTTAAATTTTGGCCTAAAGGAGGCTTGGAGGGCATTTTGGACATTAGCCAAATGCCTTTGAAGCCCTTACATGGTCGTCCACCATGGGGAGGTCCATCCCCACTTCATTTACTTCTTTTCCACTCAAGTTCTTCCCTAATTTTGAGTTTCCCCCAAACCTAGACCTAGAAATTGAGATTTGATCTCTCAATCTTCTATTTTTCCCCAAATTTCTTCCATAGATCCTCTCTATATCAAAAAGGGAGGGAGCTACCTAAGTTTGGGAGAGAAGTGCAAGGTGGAAGTGTCCATTCTTCAAGAATCTTCGTATTGGAGAGAGTTTCATTAGGATTTACTCCTAATAGGTGATTATCTATTCTCTAAATCAATTTCCTATGAATTTTATTGATTTTGGAACCCATAGGAACCACACCATGGTTGTGTCCCTTGTGTAGAGATTAGAGGCCTATGGGAGACTCCTAGGAGGACTAGGATTAGTGTTTGTGTCCTTGTGTTTGTGTGTCCATATATATATGTGTGTGTGTGTGTCCATATATATATATATATATATATATATATATATATATATATATATATATATATATATATATATATATATATATATATATATATATATCTGTGTGTGTGTGTGTGTGTGTGTGTGTGTGTGTGTGTGTGTGTGTGTGTGTGTGTGTGTCCATATATATGTGTGTGTCCATATATGTGTGTCCATATATATATATATATATATATATATATATATATATATATATATATATATGGACACACACATATATATATATATATATATATATATATATATATATATATATATGGACACACACACACATATATATATATATATATATATATATATATATATATATATATATATATATATATATATATATATATATATATGGACACACACACATATATATATGTAGGCCTCAAAAATGAAAGTCACACTGAGTTGATCAGAACAAGTCACGCAGAGTGATCCAAGAAGCAGCACAAAAGATACGCTAAGTTCTGCCTGGCCATCTCCTTTAGAAGTCACGCAGAGACAGCTCAGCCATACGTCAGAATCATAATGACTGACAACACAGCAGTCGAGAAACGTTTCCTCGTATGCCACGTATGCACAGAATTCGAGAGATCATCGCCGTCTTTTGCGTGATTTTCGAAATCTTCCTTAGCAAGACTCACTCTTCACCAAGTTGGCGTAACTTTGGGTCTTATCTTCATTTAATGCGGCTGACAATATAATCAATGTCAGAGATTTTGTGTCAGACGAAGCGTGCCAAATCAAGACAGCTGGCGGTTTGCGTGGATTCTGAACCTTCTCCTTCCTCAAAACATTTGCGTGACTTCTGAGTTATTCTTCTCAAAGCCTGCGTGAATTCTGAAGTATTCTTCTTCAAAGCTTGCGTGGATTTCGCCTTCAACGAGTCTGCGTCAACGAAACTGCGTGGATTTTTTGCCTTCAGCAAGACAGCATGGATTTCATTTCAACTGGAGTACGTGGCAGCCATGCCACCGATCTCTCTCTCGCGTGCCCAGTAACTTGCACACGACCCATGCACTAATGCCATGTGTCCAACAGTTACGGGCCACGTCCAGTAACTACTCACTAACCCTGCGTGTATTTAGAGTCTGCGTGACTTTTCAAATGCACTAGTGGTGAGGTAGTTATCTTTTCAGTTACTGTTTTGACTCTATAAATAGAGTTCTTTTTTTATTCATTGTACAGATACATTGATATCTACTGTCAAAATTTTGAGAGCTTTTCTTCTTCGCATAGTCCAAAGGATAAAGCGATCGTCTTCTAGATCGGATTCCTACAGTTGTAATTTTCTCAGATACAAAATAAATAAAGTGAATTTATTTATGGAAAACAAATTGGCGACTCTGCTGGAGAAAACCATCTCCTCTTCTGAGATGGTAACAACTCAATGCGATACTTCGTCTATCGGCTCGACGAAGAAGGTGATGACGATCAAATTCGATCAACTCGCCTATGAAGAAATGCAGCGGGCTAAGGGTGGCAAGCCCATTCCAGCCTCCATTATCACTGCCAAGTCAAAGGGACACTCTGTCTATGTCCCTAAGAATCAGTTGGCAGTCAATGGTGAAGTCTCTGCCACAGTGTCTACTCCTAACACTGGCAAGAACTTCATTGCAAGCACGCACACTCTTGTGCGCTCGAAGATGACAGTAACTAAAAGTCACGTTGACAGTACTGGCTCCTTAGCCGAATCTGTTCCAGCGTGCAAATTCAATTCTAAAAGTCACGCTAACAGTACTGGCTCTTTAGCCGAATCTGTTCCAGTGTGCAAATTCAATTCTAAAAGTCACGCTGACAGTACTGGCTCTTTAGCCAAATCTGTTCCAGTGTGCAAATTCAACTCTAAAAGTCACGCTGATAGTACTGGCTCCTTAGCCAAATCTATTCCAGTGTGCAACCCCACATTCAAAAGTCACGCTGACAGTATTGGCTCCTTAGCCAAATCTGTTTCAGCGTGTAATTCTAAAATCAAAAGTCACGCTAACAGCTCTGGTTCTTTAACCAAGTCTGTTTCAGCGTGTATTTCATCAGAGAAGAATAACTCCTTAGTTATCTCTTCTTCTTCACCGAGTTCTACTAGAACTGGGGGTGGTCTTCCACACAAAGTCCCTTCGAAAAGGAATAACTCTTTAGTTGTTTCTTCTGCTCCTGTAGTTTTTACTCCAGGAACAGCTTTGACTGATACTTTTGTTAGTCAAAGGAAAGGAGATGGTCTTTTGACTACTCTTCCTTCTGGACATTCTATGTCTCAACATCTTAATGAGTCTAAGAAGAAACATTCCTTAATGTCTTCTTCTTTGATTTCTTCAAATTGGGCACAGAATCTGTCCATTAAAGAGGGTCTGTTACCAACTCCTAATCAAGGGAGTGGTTTAACTCTTCCTTCTCTGCAAATATCCAGATCAATGGAAGGAAAACTCCATGTTTCCAAAGTTAATATGTTACCTTCCACTGATTTAAGAACAAAACTCAGCACTTCTGGTGTTAAGAAACCATACCAATTGGATATGAAGATAAAAGATCCAGATGCAGAGTATGCAAGAAATTATGTGGCTCACATTAATCACTCTTTGTATAATCAAGAGCCATCAAGACCCAAGAACAGGAAGTATATTCCTCAATCTTCACAAACAGATTTACGGGAATATCTTCAACAGAAGAGAAGGAGTAATTCTATATCAAAGGAACATGCTGAATGTGACTTCTATCCAAGAGTCATAATTCAGTGCAGATGTGAATCAACAGTTCAAGACCATGGTGATCATACTGAATGTGACTTCCAGCCAAGAGTCACAATGTAATGCAGATGTCAAAATAAACGGCAGTCTGTCTTTAATAGGATTCAGTATAAACCGATGCCTGATGAAGATGAGCCTTTGTTTGCCTCTGTCAACATGACTTCTCGGGACACCGGGGGTAGAGTTGATAGTCCAGATGGAGTATATAAAAACACCAGAGCAAGAGTCCTGGCTTCTAGTCAAAGAAATTTGATCACTGAAATTGATTCTGAATTTCTTGGAGAATCTAACTTTCCACCTCTTCCTACTGGGGGTAATTCTCATATAGTTGACTTTGATACACGAAGCAATGATTCAGAGCATACAACATCTACTAGTTCATCAATAATCCCTCATACAGTCACGACTTACATGGTTGATGGGAATACTGATGAACCCTCTTCTTCCCTGACTCCTCAAGATCAAAGAATTGCTTCTTTGGAACAGCAAATGAAGTCTATGACTGACACAATGAAGTCAATGTATGAACTCATGACAGCTCAGTTGCAAAATCGACAGACTGTATCAGATGCCATACCAGTTGATACTGATATAAGTCCAGTACAAGTTCCTCCAGCAGTACAATCCAATACTCCTGGACCTGCTCAACCAAATCCTAGTCTCTCTGGAGCTGGGGGTAGTGCTTACAATGCTGTTCCTCCTCCTAACTATTCTCTACAAGCCACAACTCCACAATCTTCGGGAGTTGTCTCTGAAGAATTAAAAAATCTCAAAACTCAATTCGAGGCATTCAAACAGAAGGATGGTTTACAAAGGTTAGGCATCAAGCAGCCTTATCCGATAGAATGGAAGCAAGTATCATATCCTCCTAAATACAAGCCTCCTACTATCTCATTCTATGATGGAACCACTTCTCCAAGTCAGTTTATCAATCACTTTGAAGTAATGACTGATCAATTACAACCAAGTGATGCTCTCCTTACTCGGGTATTTATTGGATGTCTCAAGGGAACGGCTTATGAATGGTATAGAAGTCTCCCAGATGGGAGTATTACCTCATTTGCTGGTTTCAAACAGATGTTTCTTGAAAGGTTCTATGAAGGGCTTAATGACATGACTATGTCTGCTCTTATTAGAATCAAGCAGAAAAATAATGAATCTACAGAGGAATACATTGAACGGTTTCGAAGAGAAGCTCTGAAGATGCCTCTTGGAACTCCTGATGCTGTCACCATTGACACGTGCAAATCAAACTTGTTGCCAATCATCAGTATGTGGACAGGGTCCACTCAATTTCAAGATTGGCCTTCCTTCATAGTCAGTGCTAAAGTTGCAGAAATCAGTGCTGAAACCTTCAAAGGTTTAGGAGTGCAGATGACTCCTAAAGAAACAGGACAAGGGGCTAACAATAAAAATAATGCTCGCAAAGGAAAAGAAACTCTAGAAGTTAATCTTCAGAGCAAAGATGCATCGAATGTTCAAACTCCTGCCTCTACAACTCAACAATCAAGAACACCTCGCCCCAGAAAAGAATATTCTTTTGATGACGACGATGTCCTTGGTATCTTTGAATGTCTGCTGAAAGGTAATAAAATACAATTACCAGAGATCAAGAAACCTGATGAAGCTGGTAAGACAGATCATCCTAAATACTGTCCATATCACAGAATGCTGGGTTATACAATTCGTACATGTTATGTATTGAAAGAAAAGATCCAAGAAATGATTAAATCTGGAGCTATCTCTCTTACTCCAAAAGAGAAGACCGTCACCTCCAACGTCGTCTCTATGCAATTTGGAGATTTCCCTCCTCAACTCCTTGAAAGTAGGATTGTTCCTATTCCCAAGGCAACTCTTGACATAGTGAATCTTCCTCCTCCACAGTCTGAAGGATTAGTGCCAATCACTTTGGAAACAGGGGAAATCATGTGGATCCATCCTGATCTAGTGGCAGATTTTGAATCGCCTTCTCCTCAAAAGATTTTTTCTTAAAAATCCAAGAAGGCTGGAAAGATCAAGTCATGTCATATGACTTCTCTTGTGTCTACCTCTGACACAGAGCCAAAAGAGAAAGAAGAAGCACTTGTTAGTGCTACTCGAACGGGGAAACCTTACCTAAAGGATTATTCTAAAAATCCTGAAGATCCTACTGATATCCCTTCAGATGCTAAAGATGCTCCTAATGTTCCTCCTGAAGAAGAATCATCCACTGAACCTGTTCCTCCCAAGCCTACGGCTCTGGAGAAAGGCAAACAACAGGCTCGGTTTGATAAGCCAATCAAGAAGTCTTCTCCTCTTGGACTTCAGAAGCCTTACAACTTCGACATTTTGGCTCAGCTTGCTAATACTCCAGCTAGAATGTCCCTCTTTGAACTTCTACGTCTTTCTAAAGAAACTCGGGAGACGTTAAGTGAAGCACTTCTACAAGCTGACTCTTGTCTTGCACAATTGAAGAAGCCAGATGCGGAACCTGCCACTTGCTTACATTGCAACAGTGTACTGGAGATTATCCCAAATATCACCTTTACACAAGATGACATGTTACTGGAGGATAATCGACATGATCGACCTCTCTACTACACTGGTTATATTGATACGATGAAGATAGATCGTATTCTCATTGACCCAGGGTCTGCTATAAGCATAATGCCAAAGAGTTTGTTGGATGAACTAAAAATCCCTCTTCACAAACTCTCCAAGACGGTTACTACTATCTTGGGATTCAATCAAAGCCGAAGTGAGCCTTTGGAAAAGATTCATCTGAAACTTCAGATAGGTGATTTCAGATCTAAAGTCACTTTCTATGTGATCGAGATCGCGGGATCCTATAATCTTCTTCTGGGGAGGCCCTTTCTTCATGAAAATAATGTGGTGCCCTCTACTCTTCATCAATGTTTTAAGTACATTGATAGCAATGGGAGAGTACAAAAAGAAGTTGCTGATATAAATCCCTTCCATGGGGTTGAAGCTTATTTCAATGATTCCCGAATGTATAAAGAAGAATATACAAGGATCATACAAGCTATGGAGAAAGAAGATGCACAAAGTGAGACTTTAATAATCTCTGTTAAATATCGAACTACTCAGCAACAATCTCCTAAACCCTCTGGAGAAGATTCTTTCATCATTCCAGTGAGTGGACGGATCTCTCCGTTACCTCAGTCATCTACTCAAATACACTGATCATTCCTGTCAGTGGGCGTACTACAGTTCCTGTACCTTCACAAGATACTCTGCTAATTCCAGTTGGAGGGCGGACTACTCTTCCTATTCAAACTTCAAGGGAGCTCA